>OU964961.1:19782600-19912596 GCA_918808275.2 Dolichovespula sylvestris
CGTCAGACGTATTATTGGGTTCGCGTAACTCTGCGCTACATTGCTATCGCGTTACGCGCACGTACACGAGCGCACACGCGCCTCCTGGCGAGGGTGTCGCTTCGTTTTCTCTCTCTCTCTCTCTCTCTCTCTCTCATTCTATATATACGTGTGTGTGTGTTGTGTGTGTGTGTGTGAGCGCGTGTTTGCCCACGCTACTCGTCAGCATATATGGACTGAACTACAGCGAGTTTAGCTGACATAACCGCCGCTAATTACCGGCTGGCCCGGACCGCACGGCTAGATTTGTCCGCTCGATGCGTTCGTCCACGTTCGTATCTATGTACGCGAGTGTATGTGTCTTCATAAATACGTGCGTGGGTCGGAGCGCAAACGACAAGATTAGGATGCAGACGCGGACGCGCTCGTTTGTCCTTCTCTCTCTCTCTCTCTCTCTCTCTTTGTGTGTGTGTGTGTTTATCTGTCTATCTATATGTCTGTCAGTTTATCTATCTGTCTCTCTCTCTCTCTCTCTCTCTCTCTCTCTCTCTCTCTCTCTGTCTCTTTCCGAATTAAAAGGAATATAAGAGGACGACATATTGTGGTGGGAGAACTAGATCGGCAATTCGCGAGATCCTTTGGCAAAGGATAACTCGTAACCATCGACGAGGACATTCGCACGGAGAGGCGGCCATGCAGTCCGTAATTATCCTCTCCTCCAATTTGCAAACTTATATGTAATTCAAATCGGTGCATGGCCGCCGGCTAATGCAATAATAATGACTTCGTGGAAATTACCGTTCGCGCGCGCGCGCGCAGACTGTCGTATATATAATCCTTGCGAAATACGTGACACGAACGCCCTAGGAAATTCTCTTTCAACGTAATCCACCACCATTGCTCCTATCGAATCAATCGGGGATTTAATATTGGTCGTTTATTGTTAAAAAAAAAAAAAAAAAGATATAACTTGTTCGATCCTCATAACGTCTTTGTCGGTATGATTAGGAAACGTTCAGAAAATGATCCCTCGTATGAAAACCCATAATCGGCAGTCTCCTCTCTTCGACCACCTACGCGATATTTTTGTCTCTGAGAAAGAGAGAGAGAGAGAGATAGAGATAGAGATAGAGAGAGTCAAGCTCATCGTCCAAGCTCGCGTCTCATCTCGTTTCTTCCTGGAACTTATCTCATTCAACCGGCACAAACCTATTTATAGTCACGCTCGAGAAGATGATAGAGCATTCGACTGAATGAAAGCGTTACCTACACCCGAATGTCGTTTTTACGACGAGAGCAACGAGTACGACGCATTCCGAATGACGCTCGCCAAATCCTCCTTTTCGTTTTCTCTCGGTATTATTTTTCTTCGGATACCATTGGAGAATCATTGAGAGCCCTTTGTATTCTCCCTTCCCGAGTTCTAATCGACAAATTCGTCATCGAAGATTAATATTAATCTGGTTTTATCCCCGTGTATAACACAGAATCCACAGCGTGAACAGCACGGCAGAATTCCAGTTCTCCCCCTTTTTCTTCCGTTCCCTTTCATATTTTCTCTCTTTCATCTTTTTTTTTTTTATTCGTTTTATTTTTTTTTTCATTCGCATTTTCGTTCGATCTTTTTGCTCGACACTTTAATTGATACCTCAACTGCTTCCCTCCCCCTTACTCGCCTCACCCCTTTTTTCTATCTTTCCGAAATGGATGAAGAGCAATGAAGGTGAGTGATACTCCTTCGTCCGTCCTTCCTTCCTTCCTTCCTGGCAAACGACTTTATAATTGGTCCATTATTATCTACCACGTATATTTTATACCTTGATGAATATCAACGTTAACCCATTGTATCTATCTTGGCACGATCGGCTCTTTGGTAATTATGATGCAACGAGATCGAAATGATCGACGGGCGACCATACCACGTTCGAACTTTACTCTTTCAAACGGGCAATTACGTTGTTCCCCTTCCGAATTTATGTTTCCCCGGAGTTGTGTAAAAAATAATGCGGTTGAAATCGATACGACGTTGTTTGCGAATCGAGCGAACGCTTACGTATTTACAGGGGGTGGGGAAGGTGGAGGGGGCGGGGGCGGAGGCGGGACCCCGCATGGATTTCCTGGAAACAAAATTTCCAAGCAGCATTCCTTTCAAACGCGAGCTAGTTCGCTCGCATATCTTATTATCTCGAACGAGTTCGTGATTGCTGATAGCAAAATTGTTGTGGATTAACGGGAAGGGTCGATTTGTCGCTTGAATTACGTCTGTCTCTCCTGTCTCTATGAGAAGTAATTATTCGTAGAGAAATAATATTCTAAGTAAATGTCGACAAGGTCTTAAACGTTCCTACGTAACGCTAAGATTTCCTTTCAAGTTGTGTTTGTGTGTGTGTGTGTGTGTGTGTTTGTGTCACCCGATACCTTTGATGATTGCGAGTAATGCGTTGTGTTCGCTATCTCGCATCGTTCTCTTATTGTCAATCCTGTCATGGATATTCGATGTTTTGTTTCGCGATAGACACAACTAACTGATATTACAGTTGGTATACCCCGGATTACGATAGGCATCGATCGCGTTCGCATTCTAATGATCGCTAACACCGAGATAGGATAACTAACTTAACCACTTTGGAATCTACTTAGACTCGGACAATTCACGTTTATTGAAGCTTCGCCTTAGAATTCCAATCTTTCGACCTAGATCATTTCTTCTCGGATTAGCGTTTACATAAAATAATAGAATGTTCTAACGGTAAGTACGTGGCATCGATAAAAATGATAACGGATTCGCGAACTGGAATCCGATAACGGAGTCGATCTGAATTAATACGTTAAGTGGTCCACGGATTTGATAATAAACGCGTGAATTCCAATCAACTCGTGCCACTTGCAACAATCGAGAAATAATACTCTACTCGATGCTATTAATTAATCTCTTCGATCGGTTCTTAAACTTAATCAGAAGTAAAACGATTAACAGATTACCATCTCTCTGTAAAGAATCGAATACACGCCCGAGTCGACCTATCAACTCTATTTGTCGGTTTATTTGCACGCACTCGAGAACGCACACGTGTCGTTTAGTGATTGCTATTAAAATTGAAGCAAACCTTTAAGAAAGAAAGAAAGAGAAAGAGAGAGAGAGAGAAAGAAAGAGAGAGAGAGAGAGAGAGAGAGAGAGAAGAAAGAGAAAGAGAGAAAGAGAGATTCGGTCGCGAGACAAAATACGCACGCTTACGCGCTAGTTCGTCGTACAAAACAGGAAGAACCACTTGTCATAGATTAGGCGTGCTCTCCTGTCCGTAGAGAACACACACGTGTGTCCTATGGGACACACGTTCGCCTACACGTACTCCGTCGAAACATTCGATTTAACTATCGTCTAACCTACTTTCGAGGATGTTGTTGTTCTTCTTCATCTTCTAATCAAGTACACGCGGTTCTTTCTCATGGGTTGCATACGTTACGAATCAAAAAGAGCCATGCGATACATGCATATTAATATCACGTACGATCGATAAAGGAGTTTAATACGCGTACTACTCCTTCTGGCTTACGAGCCATGTTTCTACGTACATCATTACGGGCTTATATCTCTCTTACGTGCTTACCTTCCCTATGGAGTCTTAACAACGTACTAAAATGATTATCGTGAGTATTCTCACGGAAATAAAATCTTATCGGTTCTTCGTGCCGTATTCTTTAACTTTTTTTTTCTCTTTAATTTATTTTTCTTTTTGTCATTTTTTGCTTTTTTTCCCCTCTCTCTTCGAACGATAATAAGAAACGTCGTTGTAAACGTAATCGGGGATAGTCGATCGATCGAAAGTTAACGCGACGGATGCTCGTTCTCGCTTACGTTCGACAAGCACTTGTTTTTGTAACGTTAATTAGAGCTCGGTTTTACGCGTGCTCGCCCGATGTAATAGGGCGCACACATAGAAAATCGCGCGCCGCTCACGGAGGCAGACCCGCAAAAGAGACATGCTCGAGTAAAAGGCTGGCACGTATCCTGCGCTCTATCTCGTCTACCTCCGCCGTACTGCGTTGCTACTTCATGCGTGCGTCCGCATTCCTAGCCTTCAATTACGTACGGCCGTAGTTACGTATGTACCTTCGGTACGTGCGCGTACTCTCTTGTCTATTAGAGAACGCCGGCCACGAGATTATTATTCAGCCAGAAGTACCGCGACAGCGTGCGCTCGCCTAGTCTGTTGCTGCTGCCGTTGCTGCTGCTGCGCCTTTGTTGTTTCTCTCCCTCTTCATTTCTATCTCTCTTTCTCTTTGCCTCTCTTTCACTCTGTGCTCTCAGCTACGCGGCCTAATGTCCCATTCTATGTGCCTGTCTCGAGAAAGAGAGAGAGAGAGAGAGAGAGAAAGAGAGATCACTGCCTCTCTATCCGCTTTCCACGCTCCAAGACGCTGGAAATCAAGACTTCTCTAAGAATCGATTTCAAACCCTCTTCGACGTTCTTCTCCGCTCCATTTCTCCCGATTTGCTGGTTCGTTCCTGAATAACGAGATCCTTCCGTAACGTCGTTATCCTTGCGTTACGGCAAACTGAAGTAAAATGATCGGTTCGTTCCTTTTCTCTCGTTCATTCGTCCGTTCGTTTGTACATCTTCGAAGACTCCTTTCTCTCTTTCTCTCTCTCTCTCTCTCTCTCTCTCTCTCTCTCTCTCTTTTAGATCGAAAGAAAGAAAGAAACTTATATCCGATATGTGTTACCGTAAGACCTTAAGATACGACGTGGCGAAAGGATTTTTTTTTCAACGGATCGATCGATCGACCGATCGACCGACCGACCGACCGACCGATCGGCTTTTAAATTATACACGAGGAGAATATCGTCGATGCATAGACGTGTACTCGAGCGAGACGCGACGTGCAGTAGCGATCAATGAATTTGACCCACGGCGGAATGGATTTATCGTGACGTAACGATCGTTTTACATTGCCCCGTACGATTAATCGATCGAATAAAATGCATCTAGAAGCACTGAAGCGCAACTCGATAGCGGACGGAGCTATCCTCTTGTCCGTACGAGTTGAGTCTGATCTATTCGCGTAAACGAAATTACGATTATTAATTATATATATATATATATATATATATATATATATATATATATATATGTATGAATGTATGTATGTATGTATGTATGTACGTACACTATTTCGAATTATCATAGATTTTTCTCAATGGAATCGTAAAAGGGACGCGTAAGGTATTCGTTCCGCCGCATCTGCCAGCACCGACTTCTTCGCCGGCTTCGTTTCCACGCACGGAAACGCATAATTGAAAGGCGAGGAGAGCCTCGTAAATAACTGCGCTAATTATTTCTAGCCCCGCCAATTTCCTGCCTCCTCCTTGCACTCCCTCGTTCTTCCCCCTTTCCCTTTCCTTCCTTTCTCCCTCCTTCTCCTCCTCCTTCACCACCTCTTCTTCCTTCCCTTACTATAGTTCTTCCATTCTATTTCTCTTTCTCTCTTATTCTGAACACTATTCCCTTCGAACCTGACTTTCCTCGTTTACCCGAGAAATTTAAGCCAGTGAGACGGGCTCAACGTCAACGTATTTATTATTTTATACCGATGAAAAAATAAAATAAAGAAATAAGATATAAAAAGGAGAGAGAGAGAGAGAGAGAGAGAGAGAGAGAGAGAGAGAGAGAAAATTGGAGGATTCTGATAATAAAATATTTGACTTGTTGCCGATTTCGAAGCGAGTAAGTAAGTAAGTAATCTACGTGGATACGCGTACTCGAGACCATTGTTTTTTGTTCCTTTCTTAGCTTTATTTTCGAGGTTAATGAAAGGACCTTGACTGATTTCACGAGCGTACGCGCACGCACGAGTATCGCGAAACTTCTCGAGGGGAGAGAACTCGCGAAAGAAAAGGGAGAAAAAAGAAATATATAGAGGAAGATTGTGCGCAGAAAGAGCAAGAGTAAAAGAGAAGAGGAAAGGAGGGGGAGGAGAGGGTGAGGGAGGGACGGGAGAACGAAGGAAGCAAAGAAAGATGGCGGTTGAGATTATGTGTGTGCTGTTGCCATGCAATTTGACTACCTGCCACGGACACGTGCGCACGGCTAACTTTTCTCTCTCTCTCTCTCTCTCTCTCTCTCTCTCCTCTCTCCCTCTCCCCCCTTTCTCCTTATTACCCTTTTCTTTTCCTTTTTCTTTTTCCTTGACACGAGCTCGCCCTTCTTCTTTATCATCATTATTACTATTTTTCCGATAAAACATTAAATCTTAGGATATCAAAGATACTAAAGATTCGGATAGTCGCGATTCCTAATCCGGTAGTCAGAGTCGACGCGATTAGTCCGGTTACCGTGGAAAAACGAGGGATGAGAGTGCTTCGTCGAAGAAGAGGGCTCTCATCCGCGAGTCACTTATCGTCTTGTTCTCCCTCGCAAGGTACTCCGAACCTGAGGAGAGGACTCGGTGCACCTTGTCGAGTGCTCGCTACCGTCTTTCCTCTATTCTTGCGCATCCGGGAAAAAGAGAGAAGGGTGAGAGAGGTCGTATGCTGTTTACATAGAAATTCCTAGCGTGAAATCCCGTCGAATAGTAGAAAAAAAAAGAAAAGAGAAAAGAGAAAAGAGAAAAGAGAAAAGAGAAGAGAAGAGAAGAGGAAAGAAGAGGTGGTTAGGTAAGGGAAGGGTAGGGAAAGGGGAGAGAAGAGAAGGCAGCGGTACCTGACTCCAACTCTCCACCTTCGGGACCCTGTGCTGGCGTGGTGCCATTTTTATAAGGCCCATAAAGGCCGTGAACGACCGTCGAAAATAGTTTTGGATGGCCGAGCGAGAGCTGGTAGACGCTATTAAGTGTTCTCCAGGTACCCGGTGGTATAAAATTGACTTTTTATCGTGACTCGCGCGCTCGGAAGACCGAGAGAAATAGGGAGAGAGAAAACAGGAGGAAAGGGAGAGGGAGAGGGAGAGGGGGAGAGAGAGAGAGAGAGAAACGGAGAGGGAGAGGGAGAGAGAGGGGAGGGAAAGAAAGAAAGAAAAGAAATGACTGGAAATTAGTCAGCGACGTTTTCGAAGATTCCTGAACGTCGCCGCCACCGTCGACCGCTCGCGTGTTCTTTTGTTCTCCTTTTTCGGACCCAAATACCGTTTTACCGTGGGCATACCGGTGCATTCGTGGCATCGTCCCTTCTCTTTCCTTCCTTACTACCTATCTACCTACCTACCTACCTACATAACCACCCACCTACCTACCTACCTACCTAAACACCCACCCACCTACCTACCTACCTAAACATCCACCCAACTACCTACCTACCTACCTACCCTACCTACCTTCCTACTTCCTTCCTTCCTTCCACTTATATTCGCTCTTTCTTTTGCTCTCTTACGATTCTCATACGTTCTCTAGACGATTCCCCTTTCCTCTTTACCTTTATACTCACTCCCCTTGCGACTTCCTTCGACCGCTCTTCGTCGTACTTGTACGCGTCCTCGTCCTCGTCCTCCTTCTCCTCCTCCTCCTCCTCCTCCTCCTCCTCCTCCTTCGCTTTCACCATCTTTCCTCCCTTCTCGCTACTTCACCCTGAAATCGGCAGGATTCCTTAATCCTTAAATATATATATATATATATATATATATATATATATATATATACTCGGAATCGCACAAATATATCTCATTAAGCGACACGATGTACTTACGACTTCGATGGGTTCTCTCAAAAATATATTACGTTAGATCGTATCCCTTGAATAAATAAAGTAACAAGGTGAAAAAAGAAAAGAAAAAAGAAAAGAAAAGAAATATCAAAACGATCCCAAATCTCTTCGCGTTGACGACAATGACAGATGAAAATTATCACGAGCGATAGTGAAAAATCGTTTCGTTATCAGTAGATGATGATTTAACTCATCTTCGTCTCGAGGACGTTCCGTTGACAGATGTATAATATCGCAACGTATGCGCGGTTATTATTGCAGATTTATGCACCGTTGTGCCTCGTAAATTCTCCCGCAATTTCCTTCGGAGAGGCTCTGACTTTGGGACAAATGGAATGGGAAGAAGGAGGAGGAGGAGGAGGAGGAGGAGGAGGAGAAAAAGAAGTAGAGAGGTTGGCTCAGATCTGAGCCCGATTAATGCACCCGCCAAGTAAATCCGCAGAATGATGCACCGCCTGCGGTAACTTAGTCCGCCTACGCATTGCGCTACTCTCGGAAGCGTGGATCCGAAACGACGGTGACGATGATGATGATGATGATGATGATGATGATGATGATGATGATGATGATGATGATGACGACACCGACCGACCGACAAACAAATAAATCAACCGACCGACCGAACGACTGACCGACCGCAACCGACCGCTTGGCCATCTTTTATTTTCTTTTTCATTTCTTCCGTAAAGACTCGCCTACTTCTCCTCTCTTCCTACCTTTTCTTTTTCTCCAAAGTCATGTTATACTCCATTGTGCGTACAAGCTATTGCTACTATGATTTGTGTGACGGTTAACTCGTTAGCTGTCCTAGGTCTTCCACGATGAGCCTTTGAGGAGCGACTTGAGATGCTTTTGTATTACCGCAGAACGTTCCGCTCAACTCAAAGTTGTAGTACTCTCTATTTGTCCACGCGGTACTTAAAAGCGAACGAAAATAGTAACATTCGTTCGATTTTAATCGAAGAGATTCGATTTGTTCGATACGGTTCGTTTCATAACTAGCGGTAAAAAAAAAAGGAGAGAAAGAGAGACCGTTATCTCTTCTTCATCTTCTTCTACTTCTTCTTCTTCTTCTTCTTCTTCTTCTTCTTCTAGAGAAGAAGAAGAAGAAGAAGAAGAAGAAGATGGCTAATTAAAAAATAAACAAGAACGCAGAGGCATTAACAAAGTGACCGAGTTCGACGATTAAAGCGTCCAATCCATTTCGTCGGGGCTGTCAACGCACCGCTTCCTGCCATTTGTCAGCCAACTTTATGGCTTTTCTGCGCACAGTCAAGCACGGCTACGAGCGTTCACGCGAGAAAACGGTATTCGCGCGTCGCTGCGTTCATTAATTTTCGCGGACGAGGCCCGGCAGCCGCATGACACCAGCAAGTTCATTAAAAACGGTATGCGTTGTCTCTACTACGAGAGACTTTATCGCGTTAACCTTTAGAACGAATAATACGTAGAATTATAGGCTCTCTCACGTTTATGTTCGACTAATCAAATTAAATTTTTTTCTTTTTTTTATTATCCAAATGCTTTAAATATATTTGTCAAAATCGTACGAGTCGGGAAAGAGAGAAAAAAAAAAGAAAAAGTAAACACCTTCCAATGGCACGAAAACAGATTTTGATTGAACGGATGATTTTCTGACGGTGTCGGAAAAGTAACGATCCACCGTGGTGCTCCGAGTTTATTATGAAGACAGCGTTGATGTGCCAAAGGAGTTAAGGGCTTGGCCTAAACTTACGGCTTACTCCGACTCTCTCTCTCTCTCTCTCTCTCTCTCTCTCTCTCTCTCTCTCTCTCTCTCTCTCTCTCTCTCTCTATCTATCTATCTCTCTATCTATCTCTTTCTTACTCACTAGCACTCCCTTGCGAGGTCTTTGCACCGCCAAGTTTGCTTTATAAATATCGTCGGAGAACGAGCGCGGACTTGCTAGAGAAGCTGCGTCGTTATGGATCCAGAAGCGATCTTCTCCTTCTCCTTCTTCTTCTTCTTTTTCTTCTTCTTCCTCCTCCTCTTCTTCTCCTCCTCCTTCTTCTTTGACAAACTTGAAAAGATCTTCGATAAAGTACGAAGATTCAAAGATTCCGTGCTTTTTTTCATTTATTTACATTAGAATCAACAACGTCTTCGTTAGAATCTCGTTAATGAAAATATAAATAGAATCGATTGAAATGCGATTGTAACGTTATCTCCTAGCGATTACTCCATTATTTGATTGTAACGTTGTTGGGTCTTGCGCCATCTTGCCTGCTTCTTCTCGATGTTCGAATCCAATTCGATTGTAGGAAAGTCCGCTTCGACCGCACCAAAGCCGCTCTTGTTCGGATTGTTTGATATAGCTATCTGGAAAAAAATAAACCAAGGAGAAGACAATCGTAATTAAACAACAACAACAAAAAAAGGCAAAGAAAAGAAAAAACCAAAAAGACAAAAGAAAAAAGGGCGGGAAAAACGACAAATTGGTAGACAAGAGAACGACGATAAAGTCGAAAATCCGAGTTGAAGCGAAAGAGAAAAGGAGGATTGGTAAAAAGGATCGGTGGATGGGGCGGGGGATGGAGGGAGGGGAGGGGGTGAGGGGAGGGGGTGAGGGTAATCTCATTGGGGAGGAGGTTGGAAGGCGCTAATATGTGCCGGCTGTAAAATAGAATGAAGCTCGGCCCCCCCGAGATATCTATGCAAATCCTTTCCTACTTGGACGAGAGACGTGCTTCGTCGGTCTTGATAAACTGTCTGGCCGAGTCTGCACGATCAAAAGTATTCGTCCGGCTGCGTTTTCGGCCGTCCGTCGTGGCCAAATGCAAATCGTATTCAACCTTCCGCGAATTTGACTCGGTAAATTTTTAGTATCGCCACTTTCCTCGAATCTCATCCTTTGCACAGGTTCCGTCTCGTCCTTAATCTTGCCAATCCGAAAACCCGGCGCCGAGACACGAAACGGCGAAGCGCTATATCGACACGATGGAGAGTTACGAGCTTGAAGTTTTAAATAGATTTCCCGCCTCAGGTGGGATTTATGCTAATTCGAATTGGACGATGGTTATTTCATTTTCAGACGGTCACGCTTCCACGGATCATCCTCCTCCGAGGCAGAACGAATCTTATATCTCAGAGTTTGAAGAATTCAACTCTGGAAGAATCGGGGTCTTTTAAAAATCATAGATTAAAAGAGAGAGAGAGAAAGAGAGAGAGAGAGAGAGAGAGAGAGAGAGAGAGAGAGAGAGAGGAAGAAGAAGGTTCGTGTCTCTTTCGGCGAGGATTCTTATCGTCAAGAGGGAACCGCTTCCAGATTTTAACCGGCTCTACGGTGGAACCCGGGTACATTCTCTCTTCAGCCAGTATTTGGGCCAAGTGTTCTCCCTCGTCTGGGCTTTAAATGAGGCCCTATTCCACCGGCGCCGTCACTTGACTTACTTGGCTAAAAGGAAAGAGAAAAAGAAACGCCTAGTAGAGAAGAGCGCATCGTGGAAAATGAGAGAAATTATAGGTGGTACGCTTGCTTCTCCTCCATCTCTAGCAGCAATAGCAGTAGCAGCAACAACAGCAGCAGCAGCGGCGGCAGTAGCAGCAGCCACCAAAAAAAGCTCAGCCGAGAAAGATTTCGAGTACGTCGAGCACGTCACTCGTACAATGCTCTAGGATTAGAATTTTCTAAGCGAGTAACTCGTTATTTCGTTGGTAAATGCAACGGCTTTCTTCATCCCTCGGTCAATCCTTTAAACATCGTCGAAAACGAGAGATACCCCAGAGACCAAAACCTTGCTATTTCGTCCGCGAACTCGTTCGCATCTCGGTAAGTAATTGTATGAATAGTTAATTAAAAAATGTTAGCTTCGGTAGACTAGGATAAAGATTCGGGGAACGGTGGAGAGCGATATAAAAAAAGAAAAAGAAAAAGAAAAAAAAAATTCATTTCGGAGAGCGAGGTACCCTGCCAGTTTTAAGCCGACAAAAACTCTCTCGACCGTATTTGGGACAAGTACTGTACCCGTCTGGCTTGAAAATGAGGCCCTGTCTACTGCCGCCGCCATCACTTGACTTACTTGGATAAAAGAGAAAAAGGGACGGAAATAGTAAAACGGAGGAGGTAGGCGGAAATGGAAAAAGAAGGGAAGTGGAAAGAAACGACGGCGAATGAACTCGTCGCTTTGATCGAGAAAACGAGGGAGTTTAAAGAAGAAGTTAACTGCGACTGTTCTCAAGAAAATCGTCATTGCAAGGAATTAACGCATCCAATTTATTCGTCCAACCATGTTCGAGAGGACGAGAATTTAGCGAAAGAAGGGAGAGAGAGACAGAGAGAGACAAAGACAGAGACAGCGACAGAGAGAGAGAGAGAGAGAGAGAGAGAGAGAGAGAGAGAGAGAGAAAAGACGGCCAATGCGGAAAACCACTTGTTCCTTGGCAGATAGAGCTTCGTGTCAAGGAACGGCGTAGAGCAGACCGACGTCGACACTGACGCCAAAACCGCCAACGACAACTCGACGACGATGATACATCCATCTGGATCGTCTAGACCACTTATATGCTATAACACATCATTGTCGCGGCTGCTCGTTATAATCTATGCCGTGACACAGTCGGCGCTCGGTCGAATCACGACGAGAAAACGGACCAGACTTCGTTCTATTTGAGACGAGACGAGTTTCCTGCGAAAACATAATCCATGTTTCGAATGGAATTACGTTGAAACTTTAATCTACTCGTCGCTCGTCCAAAAAGCTGACGAAGGAGATTAAAATATAGGAGACTAAAATGTTCCGTCTCGACGGAGGTATAACGCTAACGAGGTATATCCTAGCTTATATATATTTATGCGGATCGACCGAAAATAAGAGAGTTAGCCGATTTTGTATAATAAAAATGTATATATATATTTGATATATCTTTCTCTCTTGAACGAACGACTTGATCCATCGCGAGGGACAAAAATGTTTTACTTCTTCTTCATTTTTATTTTTTTATTTATTTTTTTTTTTTTTTTTGGAACGATAAAAAAACCGAGAACGTCTGGGTTACGTCGATCGATCGATAATGCAAGAATTGCAAACGACCGACCAGATAGAGGGGTATCAAAAGAGGGGAGAATGTAAAGAGACGACAAAACCGTCGACGTTTCAAACTTTCATACGAAACGGCGACCGACGTTAACCGTCTGGGAACGAAACTATTCTCGTTCCTTCCAGGTGTCGCGCGACCCAGATCTCTACGATCTTACCGAAAATAAGTTTTATCCGAGTACGCTTTGAAAGTTCGGATCCATCTAGGAAAATAGGCAAATAGGGCAAAACGTTTCGATGGAAGGCAATGCACCGTGACGATTACCGATTAACGCCCGCCAACCGGCAGTCGCCAGCATACGAACTACGGCGCGACGTCTACACACTCGACGTCTACTCCACTAGCATCGTTTAACTTTGGACGAGCACTCTTGATGCGTGCGCGTATTCGAATGCGTACGCTCATCATTCGTCGCCTCCGTCAATTCATCGCTCTAACTATTTGTCGTGTCGACCTTGATGACGTTCTTCCTTCCTTTTTATACTTTCTTTAAACATTAAGTTCTTTAAACGAACATTTGTCAAATTTTTTTCGACATGTTCAAAACATGTCGACAGAGAAAGAGAGAGAGAGAGAGAGAGAGAGAGAGAGAGAGAGAGAGATCAGATGTCCCTTTTCAATTAGAGTTTGCTATCCGGAAATATAGGAAATGTCTAGAACCGAAAAGGACACGAACGCAAAAGCGTGGTCGGTCATCTTTGATGCAGGACGTACGGAAAAGGAAATTCCTGGATCGGGAAAACAGACTCACCCATTCTCTCTCTCTCTCTCTCTCTCTCTCTCTCTCTCTCTCTCTCTCTCTCTCTCTCTCTCTCTTTCTCTCTCGCTCAGTTTCATTTGTTCTCCGATAGACATTGGGGCTCGGGCAGACAAAACGGTGCCGGCAGACGTACAATAACATATTGGGAATTCGCAGGTTCTCCTTCCGGAGGAAGAAGAAGAAGAGGAGGAGGAGGAGATGGTGGTGGTGGTGGAGGAAGAGGACGGTGGTAGTGTGCCAGACGGTCTGTGCCAGTTCGAAAGTTTGTCCCGGTTTGCCCGTCTGGCATTACCGGAGACGGGGGTGTAAGAGGTGGTAGCACGTGTACACCACTACTGCGCTCGTAGTAGTCGTTGTCGTCGCACCTTGACAGGTTGAATGTGGGCTTCCATGCGCGGAGACAGCATATTGGGTTCGAAACTTTGCTCGTTTACAACGCCGCCGGTGTGTTCGCCGTCGCCTCCGGTCGCTACCAAGAGCCGTCGTAGCTCTCTGAAATAAACGTCACAGACTTCTCTTTGCTTCTCTCTCTCTCCCTCTTCCCCCCTCTCTCTCGGCATTTCCACCGGCAACTCCAATTCTACATTTTGTTTTCTATTCCTTAGATCGTGTCTCATCTCTTCAGGACGGGCTTTCACCCTATGAGCTCAACCAAAAAGTTCGATTCTCCGTACGGAACACCTCCTCGGTTTCATTTTTCGAAACGAGGAAAAATAATAACAGTTATCTATCCATCTGAAAAAAGATTTATTTGGTAGAGGATTGGAGATAGGGAGAGGGGGAGGGAGGGAAGTGGTAAGACAACAGACGACAACTACTATCGAGAGATTCTCGCGAGATTAACGCGAACGAACGGCGAGATTCTATCTCGGAGAGAAGGAGAAAACGGATCCTTCTGCTCGCTTAGTCGCTCGTCGTCGTGTTTGCAGAGAATTAATTAGTGTTTGGCCATCTATAGAATGTAGAGTCCGTAGACTAAACTAGACGTAGACATAGGTAGAATTCGACGCGATCGTCTGCGGGCAGACGAGGCTCCAAGAGAGAATAGACAGGGAACATGCGGTATGGAAGATCGAGTAAAGGGAGAGAGGACAAGGGAATACAGGGAGAGAGAGAGAGAGAGAGAGAGAGAGAGAGAGAGAGAGAGAGAGAGAGATGAAGATAGACAGGTACAGGAGGCATAGACGTATCGGAGACGTCAGGGGAGCGTTCCATATACTTCCTGAGGAGAGCACGTGTGTTACCACCATGCTCGTGCGATAATCCTGTGATGGATGTCCCTAGATGCTCGTCGATGAAGCCTCGAGCGTCCTGCGCGCGCTAACGTCGATCCACTCGCCTCGAATTGATGTGTGTACGTTTGCGCGCGTGTTTACCCAGACGGAAGCCGTCTGGCGGTGATAGGCCAACCTAGATGACGTATTGTACTCGCCGTGTCTATTCGTTCGTAGCCGCTACATCGGGATAGCTAAAGCTCGAGAATCCGTGCGTCAGTCCGAGCGGAAACCTACTGCGGCCGCGTAACGGCGTACCATGCCAATCGAAGAGGACTCGGACGATACGAAAAATCCATCCAACGATAGAATGCTCCTCCTCTCTACTACGTGAAGTCGTCGACTTGACTTTGACCACACAATACCTCTCTCTCTTTCTCTCTCGTTATTTTTCGTCCCGTCGCATCCTCTTTGCTTGCCTCTATTCCCAACGTCTTCCCCACGATTGCATCTCCACCTACGTTGAAACCCAGTTGACCGAAGCAGAACAACGTCGAGTGTAGCTATCCATATACGACACACACACACATATAGACACACAGCATACACACCTTAAGATCCACTTCTACGAGCTTAAAACGAACTGAACTATCTAAATGAATTTGTGAGAAAAATCCTCTTATTATCAAATAGTCAGACTTAATACCTAATCTTGAGATTTTAAAGATTATCAACCCTATTCCTTTTGATCCGGCTCTTACGATCAAACGAGGGATTACTGTCGTTAGATTCTAAACCCTAAGATCCGCATAAGTGGATGGTAGAGAGGGGGGGGGATTCTAATGAGCAAATCGAAGAAATAAAAGATTCTTTACGGGGGAGTGGTGGGAAGGTTGGGAAGCGAAGAAGACAGGGTTAACGCATATTCGATTATCTATATATCGACGGATCGTTTAATTAGTTTGGCCTGTCTCGACGTACGTTCGACCACAGTCGGTGCGTCATGTACTGCTGGCGCGTTGTAATTAATAGATCTCTCTCTCTCTCTCTCTCTCTCTCTCTCTCTCTCTCTCTCTCTCTCTCTCTCTCTCTCTCTCTCTCTCTCTCTCTCTCTCTGTCTCGTACTAACCTTACCACCCGTCCTACTCCCTCTCTCATTGTACATATTTGTGTGTCGGGTCCGGGCGATTGTTCGCGCAACGTGCGCTATGCGGAACGTGTACGCACACCTCGTCTAGACCGATCGACCGGCTTGCTCCTACTCCTGGATTGTATATTCCTAGTTAGCTAACGTTATGTGTAGCCGATGGTACACGTACGGGGCGGCGGACGGAACATACGAACATACGTACGTACATATATACGTAAATGCATACATACGAACAGACGAACAAATGAACGAACGAACGAACGAACGAGCAGACGGACGGATAGACGGACAGATAGACGGACGTTAAACCGAGATGCGGTTATGCGCGCACGTGTGCACTTACCCTCTCCTTGTGTGCACAACATTATGCGTCCGCGTTCTGTCTGACCACCTTCTCCGACCACCGAACATATGAATCACAACGCCACCGTCAATTTTCTTCCATCTCTTTGTCCCTACAATCGAAGGAATAACACGATACTTTTCCGTTTCGTCGGGACCTCTTTTTCTTTCATGGATTAATCTCGTTATCAAACGATAAGAAAGATTAAAAACATTTTTGATCGTGGCGTTATTTATTGCTGTTAATAACTCTCTGAAAGGAAATGATCTATTTGGAAAATTGATCCGGTAAAATCCGGTCGTAATCAAGCTAATCTATTACGTTCTTTGATAAATGTTAATATGTTTGACATGTCTCTTTCTCCATTTCTCTTCTCTCTCTCTCTCTCTCTCTCTCTCTCTCTCTCTCTCTCTCTCTCTCTCTCTCTCTCTCTCTCTCTCTCTCCCTTTGTCTTCAAAGAGGAAGATTGAAATAAAAATAACGAAAGGGAGAGAAATGACACAGTAATCTTGTATCCACGTTTAGTCAGCGGATCGTCGTCTAGACGTTAGAGATGCTTGTGTTGGATTTATTTGTGACTGTGGATTCCCACCTGTTGCCTCCCGCACCCCTTTAGAATAGCTTGACTACGACGATCTCTCTCTCTCTCTCTCTCTCTCTCTCTCTCTCTCTCTCTCTCTCTCTCTCTCTCTCTCTCTCTCTCTCTCTCTCCTCTCCCTCTCACCCCTTCTCTCTCACTCACTCTCTCTCTCTCTCTCTCTCTCCCTCTCTCTCTCTCTATCTATCTATCTATCTATCTATCTATCTCTCTCTATCTCTCTCTTCCTCCTTCATCATTAAATACCAACGTTCTTTTACATTCATCCCTTCCGTACGACGTACCGTTCTATCTATCACTACAAAAAAAAAATCAAATTGTCCTATCCTAGACAGAAAATGATCCTCGAAAAATACGATAAACAGAATTTATCGATCTATCTTATCCATATAAACGTGATCTTTTAACGATTATAAAATAAATATCACTCGCGTATAATCTTTTATGGAAGTTTTTAAATAACGGTCTTTCTTCACTTTTTCGTGCGAGCATAGGGAATTTTAAAGGAAGACAAAATGGGCTCGGTCTCGAGCGAGGAAAGATAAACGGAGAGATGCCGGAGGGAAAGGTAGAAAGATGGATCTTCCTCTACTAGTATCCTTGCGTATCCGTAACTATACACGAGGTCCTCTTCTCTCTCTCTTCTCTCTCTTCTCTTTTTCTCTCTCTCTCTCTATCTCTCTTGTGGTATTACATAATATCGAGACGACCTTGCGTTTCGTCGTACCGCCCGCGGCAGGGCTTTCCATGGATGCAACATAGTCTTTGACTTCCGTCGCGTCCTCCAGACCCTTCCTCCTCTTTCCTGCCCTTCCGGGACTCTTTTCTCTTTTTCCTCTTCTCTCTCTTCCTTCCTTCCTTCCTTCCTTCCTTCCTTCCTTTCTTTCTTTCTTTCTTTCTTTTTTTCTTGCTCTCGCCGGAAGAAAGGGAAGAACGATCTCCGATGGAAGGTGAGAAGGACCGAAGAAGAAGGCAATGCTGGGGATGTGCCAGCAACAGGTTCGGCCGAGAAATAAAGTCGCCTTGTCAAGATCCACTCCTCTCCTCCCTCTCTATTCCTTCTTCTTTTTCATTCTTACCAATCCTTACGCTCCCTTTTATTATCATCTTTCCTTTCACAAATACGCTTATCGAAAATCGTAACGTCGTTAATTCCATTTCGATATATGTTCGCAATGTTTCCAAAGAGCGAAACGTCAAATGAAAAAAGAAAAAAATAAGAAAGAAAGAAAAAAAATGACCGATACATATTACAAATAATTTCCATGGTTTTTATTAGACGAGAAAACAAATCGGAAATATGCGATTTCTAATCAGAAATAATCTTTCGTGTAAAGGTAGAAAGAAGAAATTATTTTTGTCAAAAGGATTAGTTTCTAAATATAAAAGGACGAAATCCTTCTTTTAAAACGTGGATTACCTATTCCAGAGGCAGAGGAAAAAGGAAAAAAAAAGAAATAGAAATAAATTTTATGAAAGTACCAAGAAACGGATTCATTGTTTTCGTTGAAATACTTCAGATTATTTACAGCGTCATTAATCAAGCACCTCTTCCAAGACTAAAGTTGTAAAATGCCGAAGCAATATAGAAGTGGATGTAAATCGTAAAAAAGGGTGCTATCGAAGATAGAAACGACGCTTTCAACGTCCTATCGGATACTGCACGTGAATGTCCATAAAATGAAATTGTTGCAGTTAACGAATGCAGTCTCAGAATCGGCTATACTATTCGTCGCGAGGAAGACATTCATTCTAATTCGAATACGGTTTAGGCAATAAAATATTTTCCAAGTATTTAATATTTTAAGAATACTTTTGGTATCGTCTTTTAAAGTTGTACGATATTCAATATTTAATTTTATATATATATATATATATATATATATATATATATATATATATATTCGTACATCGAAGATACGTGGTCGATACTAGTACGTATAACAATGAATAAATAAATAAATAAATAAATAAATAAATAAAATGAACTTGTTCTTTATTGAATTCAATCGATCAAAAGTGTATTTTTTTATTAAATTTAATTCGTAGTAAATTTTTAATTATCAAAAGGAACGCAAATTTAGTTAATCCAATGAAATTTAAAATAATCGAATAAACGATTAAAGAAGTTTTCTTATTCAAATAAAACTTCTTTCTCTTCATAGTGTCGTTCGCTAAGGTAGACTATAAAAAAATTTGTTGTGTCGATCGAAGCACTCAAATAAATGAACCCGTCAAAGAGGTATCGACGAAAGCGTCGCCCTTTTCCCGTAAGAGCGATCTCTTCTTCCTTTTACAAGATTTTATACTTTATCACGTCCTCACTCAAGGTTTACTAGCAATCGTTATTCCTCGGCTTTACAATGTCCGCTTTACGGTTTTTCCCGTAGGAAAAACGAACCCTTTCCAAGGATATCTTCACCTCTGTCTCTTTACAGAGTTTCTTCCTACATTTTCCGTTTACGATGTAGGTCAGAATCGTGCGAAATGCACTTGCGGATTCGTTTTCGTCGTTCGCGAAAAGAAAGTGCAGCTATTTTCTCAGGAAAGAATGTAGAAACCGATGTAAAAGAAAATGGTTCTTCGCTTAATTTATTATTAAAAAAAAATAAAAATAAAAAGAGAGAGAAGAAGAAAAGAAAAAAAAAATTACAATTAAAGCCGTTCTCGCGAATAAAAAAAGGGCAAATTAAAATAAAAACTTACTCGACCGATTAAATTTCTATTTTTTCTTTCTTCGTCGTTCCTACTTTATGCTCATTTATTTCTTTTTTCTTTCTTTTTTTTTTCTTGTTCTTATTCATTCTAAAGTACAACGCACCTCGTCAAATTCTCGATGATCTCGCGAGTGAACGACGAAAAAGAAAAGAATGCGACGACGAGGCGACAAGCTAAAAATACATTCTCTCATTTATATGCCCGACCTACTGTGTTGTACATCTTCGATCGTCTTAAGGATCCGCCGAGTTTTACGAGCAAATAAGAGGACAAAAAAGGGAGGAAGAGAAAGATAGAGATAGAGAGAGAGAGAGAGAGAGAGAGAGAGAGAGAGAGAGAGAGAGAGCGAGAAAGAGAGATACAGATAGAGATAGAGATAAAAAGAGAAAGACGGCCGGTACTTCCAGTAGTCGTCTTTCGCAATGGCAAAAGTTTTGGTACGTTGTTAAAAAAAGAAAAAAATAAATAAGAATAAAAAATTAAATAAAACGAATAAAAATCGGATCGGTGAAACGTTCGAGATACGAAAAAATAACGAAACGAGGAAGAAGAACAACAAAATTAAGTTCGCGATTACGAAGTGCAAAAGAGAAATGAGAGAGAGAGAGAGAGAGAGAGAGAGAGAGAGAGAGAGAGAGAGAGAGAGAGAGAGAGAGAGAGAGAGAGAGAGAGAGAGAGAGAGAAAGAAGAAATCCTTTAATCCACGTTCGTCCCATCGAGCAGCCAGCTAAATTCTGCAAACGAAGAGCGAGCGAGCGAATGAGAGGGGGGGGGGAGAAAAAGAGAGAGAGAGAGAGAGAGAGAGAGAGAGAGAGAGAGAGAGAGAGAGAGAGAGAGAGAGAGAGAGAAATGGTCGGGGTGCAATAGAGCATACGATGCGTCTAGACAAAATAATGATTTGGATTTCAATACATTTGCATTCATTTTCACAGAGTCCCTCTCAACACTGCCGTTCGTCCCTTCGACATCAGGCACTCGCTTTCTCTCTCTCTCTCTCTCTCTCTCTCTCTCTCTCTCTCTCTCTCTCTATCTCTCTAACTCTCTCTCTAACTCTCTCTCACACACACACACCACCTTACAGAGTAGTATGCGTCTATATGTGTGGAATAATTCTCTTCCCGCTTCCACCCTCTCTTTTCTATACCTATTCTATACGTTTCACAGGAGTTACGCTCGTTATCATACGAATGCTCTGCTCGTGCCGTCTGAACTCGTTTTGCTGCCGTCGTCGTCATCGTCGTCAACGTTGTAGTCATCCTAGTCGAACGAAGGAAAGAAAAAGAGAGAGAGAGAGAAAGGGAGAGAGGGAGAAAGAGAGAGAGAGAGAGAGAGAGAGAGAGAGAGAGAGAGAGAAAGAGAGAACAAATATATGAACCAGATTGAATCTGAATTACAAAAATAAAGAAGGAATATGACCGAACGAGTTGATTTTTGTCTTGAAAAAATAAATCGTATTTGAATTATGGATTTCGCATTGTTAACTTTTTACGATTGACGAGCGAGCTTATTAAAGTTTTGTGTACTTTATTCTCCACAGACTGACCTATATTTTTTACTGTCTATCCACTGCGTTCCATAGAGATAAGAGTACAATTTTTTAACGTTCCGTATTAAATAATTATAAACAGAAATGTCGATATTACCATTTATCTTTTCTGTCTTTCGATTTATGCCCTTTTTTTTTATTTTCTCTTACGCTTCGTTCATATTGAAAATCTCTTTTACATTTTATAAATAAATTTATTTAAATGATAAAAGTACTCACCGGTTCTGTTCTACCATCGCCATCCTTTCCTAGGGAACGACCTTCGGACCATCCCATTTTAGATAGTAATTTAAATCCTCGGTTATCTCTCGCTATCGATCTGTAACGTAAATACGCGAATAAGAAGTATATTAATTTAAAAACATTTCGATGTAATATTTAATCGTCACTCACGTGTCGATCGAACTCTGTACTGTCTTGGCATGATGATTTGAAGAACCAACGCACTGTCTACGAGCTTGAGCTCTATCCCGATAACCACTTGCTAATTGACTGGCAGAAGCAACGTTATCTTTTTCTATGCCAAATTTTGTTTTCAACCTTCTCAGTTCTTGTTTATGAAGATTTCTTCTCGAGAATACATTTTCTTCCGTGTTTACATTGTGCTGTACCAATCCTGGTTCACAGTGACCGCAAGTTTCATTTCCGTTATGTATGTGACATAACAATTTTGTACCGCCCACTTGAATGATCGAGCCATGTATTATCTCGTACGTTTCGGACTCTTGTTTAGCTACAGACAATCTTTTTCCATTTAAGTATGTACCATTTCTCGAGCCTGAATCAAGTATCCAATAAGAATTCGTTGTCTCGTTATAAAGGAATCGTGCGTGATGCTGAAATCGTTATCGTTCGTTAAATGTTATATAAACGTGAATAACTATCCGATATGATGTCAAAGAAGATATCATTTAAAATCTTTCTTGTTACATACCTTACTGACATTTATATCTGGTATTATAACAGAATGATCTCCTTCTTTACCCATTGAACCACCGGTATATGCTACAAGGAAGAGTGAGCCAACTTTTAACTTTGGAAGGTTTGTTTCTTTGACTATTATTCTCATACATGGCGGATATGTCTTTGCTATATCTAAAACAAAAATAAATTTACATTTTTTTAATATTAATATACTATATTTGAAAACAAAATTAATATTATTTGTAATTAAGTAAATATATTTAGATAATAATATGAAATCTGATAAAATAAAAATACAAAAATTAATCTTTGAACCTTGTTCCTCCTCATTATCAGTCTCACTATTTGTGGACAATTCTGGTGTAACGTTATAAGAGCTCTGTTCGCTATCACTGTCCGAGCATTCACCCTCTTCGGGCTCGTCTTCTTTTAAGTTCTCTCCATCTTGTGCGAGTTTGCGTTTTTTCACGGTATCCTACAAGAGAGATATGTGTGCATATTAAAAGCATAAGATAATTACCTAGGGCATGACGTCTGTATCTTTCAATTTTTATATTTGAAAGTCCACTTATTAACTCATTTATCTCATCCAAAACCTGAAACCAAATAAAAATAAAATATATATAGTGGTCTGTACCTTTAACATTTAAAAAATTTTTTAAAGTTTTGTATCTTTATATCCCTTATCTTTAACCTTAAACTTTTTTATTACCTTGTTTGCCTTTTTGCCATCTGATTTTTCTTCCGTTTTGGTTTCTTGGGAATGTGCAATATTGTTGACAACTGTGTGCGCATGACTATGGAATATATATGTTTTACTGCTTTCGTCGTAATAATAATATGTTCCATTATTTCCATCATAATAAAGTCCTTGTTTCTATGAAATATATTTAATATTATATTGTATTTAATGTAATTTATTATTAATAACTTTATTTGAGAAATAATCACTTACAGCGTCATAATAATATCCTGTATTATAATCATAATATAATCCTGATGTTTCCTCATATACGAAACCAGTTTGTAATAATGCAGATTCTGCTACTTGCTTTACTTGTTCAATTAAACTATTTGATTTCTTATTGTCACTTAGATCCCAATTTTGTGTTAAATATTTGTTTTCGCATTCTAATGGATCTGTTTGAGTGCCATATTCTACGAAACTTTTATTTCTCATTCGATTTTTCTATAAAAATAATATCGATATAAGATAACTAATTGAAGAGATTAGCTTTAGATAAAATCGTTACGAATACCTGTTCTTGTAATTTATTACGTAATTTTTTTATCTTTTTACGCTGCCACTTAATATGCTCACGCATTTTACGTATAAGTTGTAATACATGCGGTAAGGATTGCAATTCCTCATCTAGATCTTCTCCAAAATTTGATTTAACTTCTCCTTCATCGCTTTCACTTTGTGTACAATGCTCTGTCATTTTCTCGTTTTATTCGCTGAAATAAGAAACAGATATATAAACAAAATTTTATAGGATTATAATTACACAAGTATATAAATAATATTATTTATTTCCTAAATAAAAAAGAAACATTAAGAACGACATATACACAAACCTGTATAAATCAAATGGAATTATTACAATAAATTTTTTTTCGGAATCAAACGCAATTTAATCGTGTATTTAACCTGGTTAATAACGAATCTGGACAAATCTTAAAGGCACATATGCAGTGACATCTGGAAACAGCTGTTTGTTAACACCCCTGATTCAACATGGCTGCTCCCAGGCCAACGGAAGTCTTCAAAATGACATTTGTTTGTTGAAACGCAAGAGAACGCGTTAAGATTTCGTTAGTTTCACGCAGTTAAATTATTATCGATATTGGCAAGAAATTGAATTGACATTAAGTTTAACATATCCGTATTCTAACATAAAGACTCACAAACAGTTTTTCCTATTCGTTTTGCGAATGTTCCCTAATACTACTTGGCAGATGCAAGTATTGTGCAGTGTTTTGTTATTAAAATATTATTTAAAACTGTATCTTTGTTGCGTCTTCAGGACATGAGACAATGATGCCACTAAAGGATAACCAGGATCTTGCATGCTTTCTGGTCACCAAACACTCATGGAAAGGGAAGTAAGTCTATGAACATTGTTTTGTTAGATTAATTTTCTATTACCTTGTAAGGATTGTTTTTTTGATTATTCACTCCTTTAGTAAAATTGTACGACACCATATCAAAATGATTTTCTAATCCATTTGACAAAGTTTTATTAGCACATGTACTGTTTATATAAACCATTTATGTTCAGATAAGAAAGATAATAAAACTCTCTTGTTATGTTAACTATATTATAAATATTTAGGTATATTTAAATAATATGTAATGTAATAATATTCAATTGATAAAACTATAAAAGTCATATCTATGAGTTTGAAGTTGTTTTATTTGGAAATACATAAATAAAGATTCTATGGAACATATTATAGGTACAAACGTATTTTTTCCATTGGATCCATGGGTATTACGACATATAATCCTGGGACCTTAGAGGTCACTAATAAATGGGATTATTCTGAATTTATTAGTGTACAACCTACAAATAAGCATCAGTTGGGTTCCTGCGAATTCAGCATAACTATGCGGAAAGAACGTAAAGTTGATACAATGAAATTTAGTTCAGAACATAGAGCACATTTGTTAACAGAAGCACTTAAATATAGAAATCAGTTTGCCGAGAAATCAAAAGAAATTTTGGTGAGTTATCAGTCATATATGTGTTCTCCTATATTGAAGTTCTGTATTAAATTTCTATGACACATCTGTTATCATGTTAGCCATATGGTCATGATACACCTATGCATGGGATAGTATTATTTTCTATCTGTTCATTATCATTGCAAATACATATATAAGTATATGCGTATATATATATATATATATATATATATATATATATACATACATACACATATATACATATATACATATACCTGGGCCTCTTTTACATAATATTTTTTACATGATTTACATTTACATGATTTTCTGAACATGATTTATTCACACGTTTTATTTACTTTTTCATAATTGCAAAAACCTACATTAATTAGTTCACAAAAAATGGCATGAAAATCGTTCATATTAAAAAAATTTTTGGTTCATTTTTCTCGACAAATTACTTTTCTTTTTACGCATTTATTAAACAAAATGTTTTTAATGAATGCATTTCTATATTTTAAATGGTTTTTTACGTTAATTTAATACAAGTTCTATATTTTTCGTAAATCTATCATTACATAATTTCTTTTATACAACTTTTGTTTGCACAGTATGTATCCACCATGTAGAAAGAGATTCAAGTTTATATATATATATATATTTTCTTTTATGAAGTACCTTTTGATAACATATATTGCTTGTTATTACGTTAACATATAATATGTTTTATATAAGATAATAAAAAATTTTTAAATTACATATTATAATAAATAAATATTACAACTGAGTTTCATTAATCTTACTAAGTAGTAAGATATCTTCTTTATTTATAGAAATATCATGCTGTTAAATGCCATTGGTCTGATACAACACTACCAATAGTATTGGAAGTAACTCCGTACAGTCTTGATCAGCTGGATCCTACAACGAACATGCTACTTTCCAGTTATTGTTATAAGGACTTCGAAGGCATCGCTACGATGAAAGACTATCCTAATGGATTTGTGATTGTTTGTGGTGGATTTGGACGTTTACATCTTTTTGCATCTTCTCAGATAGAGGAAATAAAAAAAAAGCTATTGGAATCAGCAATAAATAATCTAGGAATCAGTATAAAAGTTTTAAAGGAACCAATAAAAATAAAAGATTTTCTTGCACAAAGATTAGGCAAATTCAGTAGTGATGAGCATATAACAAGCGGATCAGAGTTTACTGTTCATAAAATTTCACCTAGATATAAAGAACCACAAAAAAGAACACTTTGTCTTTCTGATACTTGCTTATTGGAAAGGGACCCACAGACATATAATATTTGTACTCTTAGACCATTATCAGATATTTTTGCTCTTATTCGCGATAATAAAAATCCACAATTATTTACGATACAATATTTAAATGGACAAACAAGAAGTTACACCGCAACAGACAGAGATTCCCTATTAGCTTCATTACTTGACGGTGTAAGAGCATCTGGAAATAGAGACGCTCATGTAAGAATGCATCCAATTGCAAGGGGGAAAAGACTAGGACCTCTTAATTTACCTGTTGATGAAGAAGTAGAAATATCTCATGTTAAATTCTTACAACAACCACCAGGAGGACGTACTTTCGCAGAAATTCTGGAAAGGTTTAATGCCAATATACCGTATAGTGGTCTCAATTATTCAATAACTCAAGATGTAAGAGAAAAATCATATTGATAATTATATTTACAATATTTCTCAGTAAACAGTTTGTCTTAATATTTAAAAAACTAACAATATAGGCCTACAGTACATTGAAGCGGTTACAATTGATCAAGACGGAAATATCTCGGGACCTATGCTTGTATCTAGAATGACATGAGTACTAAATATTTCACTTGAGAAACAACTATTACTAGGAATATAAATATTTCTATGACATCATTAAAATGATTCAACTGAGGTATTTCTGTCTGATATCATACGTAGAAAACATGCAAACTGAGATTTTTTCTCTTTGTTCAGGACGGTACACCGCTTGAATGGACTGTACCAAGCTTACAGCTTCAACTGTACAGTGTGATGAATAACTACTTACAGGGACTTTTTACTGAGAATAAAGAGAAAATTATACTGGCTGCCTTAAGCACCTTAGTAAATAAAGAGCTAGAAGGGAATGATGAGATCGAAGCACAGTTTCATGCTATACGAAGATTAGTAGCGAATAAAGTTGGATTCACTGCATTCACCTCTTATCCTGGATTTAGAGAAGCTATCGGTACTAGAGTTGTAAAGGCATTAAAGAGAGAAGATTGTGGTGTTACACAGGCTGCTATAGATTGTATATGTGCGCTTATGCAACCAATGCATGATGATTGTGACCTAAGGCAAGAACAATTAAATAAAAGCAGTCTTCTTAGTAGTAACAAATTTTTAGAAAGTTTACTTGAAATGTGGATTAATCATATTGTAAGTATTTCAACACACACACATACACACACACACACATATTTTTTCTGGTCTTGAAATACAAAGGACTTCAAGTATATACTTTGAATATTTCAGAATCATGGCACTGGTGCTTTAGTAGTTTCTGCCATGCTTGATCTATTAACTTTTGCATTATGTGTACCATATAGTGAAACTACAGATGGGAAACATTTTGACAACCTTTTAGAGATGGTTGCAGCAAGGGGTAGATCTCTTTTCAAATTATTTCAACATCCATCACTGGCTATTGTTAAAGGAGCTGGTTTGATAATGAGAGCAATCATAGAAGAAGGTGTACCTGAAGTGGCTGCAAAAATGCAAGAACTAGCTCTTGCTGAAGGAGCTTTACCAAGGCACCTTTTATATAGCCTCTTTACTATTGGCAATGATAGTAGACTTCTGACACATAGACAATTATGCAGACATTTAGTAGGATTATGGGTGACAGGACATCCTACAGCTATGGGATTATTAAAACGAATTATGGTAAAAATATCATTCTTTTATAGTTAAAGAAATTACAAACTTTTATATTCGCTTACATGTATCTTATATTGTCCAGAACATTTATATTATTTATATATTATCTTCTATAGCCCGTTGGTTTGCTAAATTATTTAGACTCAGACGAAAAAGTTCCTGATTCATTTCTCGAAGAGGAAAGATTAAATAATCGTGATAATTTAAAAATAGCAATAGACCATGCATCGAAAAATAAAAAAAGTCCACAGTGGATCATGATCGAACGGCAAGTGCGATTAGTAGAGAAACATGTGGAACATGCTCTTCAACACTGGGGTGCACGCATTGGTATAGAAAGACAAGAAAAAATCAAAGAACGTCCAATAGTCTTAAGAAAACGCAGAGAAAGAATTAAGTCTGAAGCAAACTGGAAATTGTTTTATTATAAATTCAATCAAGATCATTCGTTACCTAATTTAATATGGAATCATAAAACAAGAGAGGAATTGAGAACTGCTCTCGATCATGAAATACGTGCATTTACCTCGGATAAAGAATTAGCAGGTGGAACCTTAATTGCATGGAATTACAGAGAATTCGAAGTGCAATATCAGTGCCTATCAGATGAAGTCAAAATTGGAGATTATTATTTGAGGCTGCTACTAGAAAGAGATAGCCCAGAAAGTCCGATTCGAAAATCGTAAGTAAATGAGTATGGTATTCAAATGTATTTAAAATATATTTAAAATGTAAGATTATATGATAATAAAATTGTAACTCTTCTTTATTTTTCATATAGGTATGAATTTTTTAATGACTTATACCATAGATTCTTGTTAACAACAAAAGTCGAAATGAAGTGCCTTTGCTTGCAAGCAATGACTATAGTGTATGGACGATATTATGAAGATATTGGACCATTCTCAGACACAAAATATATAGTAGGAATGTTGGATCGGTGCACCGATAGAATGGAACGTGATCGATTAGTTATGTTCATAAAGAAACTCATTCAACACAGAAGAAACGTTAAAGAGATAATGGATCAGAATGGTGTACGAGCGCTTGTAGATCTTTTAACCTTAGCACATTTACATACTTCTCGTGCTGTGGTACCCACGCAAACTAATGTCATAGAAGCAGGTCCACAACAAGAGAGGATAATGGAAAAAGAATGGTATTATAACGATGGCGATACGCGTAAGGGTCCCATAAGTCTAAAGGATCTGAAAGATTTATATACGACAAATAAGATAACTTATAAAACAAAGGTTTGGGCACAAGGATTGGATGGATGGAGGATGATATCTCAAGTACCACAATTGAAATGGACTTTAGTTGCAAGAGGAATTCCAGTAATCAATGAAAGTGAATTAGCAACTTTGATTTTAAATATCTTAATTAAAATGTGCGAATACTTTCCAAGTAGAGATGCGGACGATGCTGTGATTAGACCATTACCACGTGTTAAACGTCTATTGTCCGATCTTCAATGTTTACCACATATTGTACAACTCTTACTCACCTTCGATCCCGTATTGGTCGAAAGAGTCGCTACTTTATTATGTGAAATAATGCGCGACAATGCAGATGTCTCCAAAATTTATCTCACTGGTGTCTTCTACTTCATATTGATGTACACCGGTTCCAATGTTCTACCTATAGCAAGATTTTTACAATTGACACACACCAAGCAGGCTTTTAGAAGCGATGACGTATGTGTAATGTTCCATTATAATGTTATTTTCATGATTAATTAATTTTATAAAAGTGTAATAAATGTACATTGTAATTATATTTACAGAACATATCTTCCGACATTATGCAACGAAGCATTCTTGGTCAACTTTTACCTGATGCCATGGTGAGCTATTTAGAAAATCATGGTGCAGAGAAATTTGCACAAATATTTCTAGGTGATTTTGATACTCCGGAAGCAATCTGGAATGCTGAAATGAGAAGGATGCTTATTGAAAAAATAGCTGCACATATTGCCGATTTTACCCCAAAATTAAGAAGTCATACCATGGCCAAATATCAATACATCGCTATACCTGCTGTGAGGTATCCACAATTGGAGAATGAACTATTTTGTCAAATATTTTATCTCCGACATTTGTGCGATACCGTCAAATTTCCGCAATGGCCTATACCTGAACCTGTAAGTCGAGGTTACAGATCTTTTCATATTATATCATGATACTTATATACCATTTATTACTACTGATATACAGGTGCAATTATTAAAAGACGTATTGAATGCATGGAAAAAAGAGGTAGAAAAGAAACCACCTTTAATGACAGTCGATGAGGCTTATAAAGTATTAGGTTTGCCTGTTGGAGAGCAACACAATGAAGCAAATGTTAGAAAATCATATTACAAATTAGCTCAAATGTATCATCCCGATAAAAACCCTCAAGGCAGAGTAAGTACTAAATTAACGTTAATAAATATAGCTTCTAAAACAATCAAGATATTAAAATATATAATATGTATGTTTTTCACTATTAGGATAAATTTGAGGCAGTTAATCAGGCATACGAATTTTTATGTAGTCGCAGCTGTTGGACTACCGACGGTCCGAATCCTGATAATATAGTACTTATTTTGAGAACGCAAAGTATTCTTTTTCATAGATACGCAGAAGAACTTAGGCCATATAAATATGCCGGTTATCCTCAGTTAATTAAGACAATCAAATTAGAATCGGACGATGAACGTTTATTTTCAAAGTCTGCGCCATTGTTGGCTGCTGCTAGTGAACTTGCATATCATACAGTTCATTGTTCTGCCTTAAATGCAGAAGAATTACGAAGAGAGGATGGTCTAGAGGTTTTACTTCGTGCCTATACTCGATGTGTTTCGGTTTTGAACAAATCAAGTAAACCTAACGATATTGCAGTACAAGTATGTATGCACATTACCAAATGTTTCGCTGTTGCTGGATCATTTAGTGGATGCAGAGATAAGATTATAGAGTTACCACAATTGGTTAAAGATTTGTGCAGAATATTACATTTCAGAGTAAGTGCTTCGATAAAGCATTTAACATTTTATAACATATTTATTACGAATACAGTTCGTAAAAAGTTTTAATATAGTCGAATATAATTATTATAATATGTGATCTAACATCGAACCGAATCTTTTTTCACAGCATTTGACAAAGTTATGTTCGGTCGCTACCGAATGTGTTTCATCGCTTGCTACAGATAGCATTCTACAAATGGAACTATTTAAATCTGATGCTTTGTGGCATCTGTTGCTGTTTATGTTTAATTACGATTATACGTTAGAAGAAGGTGGCGTTGAACGAACTCAAGATGAGAATAGACAAGAGGTTGCTAATAATTTGGCTAAATTGGCTGTCAAGGCTTGTGCCAGGCTAGGTGGTTATATGACGGGAGAAAACAAAACACCTAATAATCCTATCACAGTGAATGCTTTAGAAAAACTTTTAACGCCTTATCTTGCTCGTCAGCTTAGCAAAGATAAACCCGAAGAAATATTAAAGACATTAAATTCCAATTGTTCAAACCCATATTTAATTTGGGACAATGGAACTAGAGCAGAATTAAACGAATATTTAGAGGCTAAGCGATTAGAAAGATTTAATGGTAACGAAAATTTTGAACATGATTTCAGTAACTTTAAATATAGTGCTCATGCTGGCGAATTAATTATTGGTGAAATATTTGTTAAAGTATATAATGAACAACCAGTTTTTCCTATAGAGGTAAAATTATCAATATTATTATTATTTCTTTTTATTATCATGTTTTTATTATAAATTTTATTATTATATTCTTTTTAATTGTATTCATCTTATTATAAGCCTTTAATATTTTTCAGGATCCAAAAAGCTTTACAATAAATTTGCTCGAGTTTCTGTCGAAATCATCGGATTATTTAGTTTCTCTTGGAAGTGTTACTTTAGGCAAGGAATATAAAGAAAAATTGGAACACATTGTAATGGCTCTGGAAGCATTAAGAAATGTAATTAAAAATAATCCTGGAATAGAACTACAGTGTATGGGTCATTTTAAGTTATTATTTGGATTAGTTAATTGTAACAATTGCAAATTAGTGCAAAAGAGTGCACTTGAAGTAATCAGTAATGTAACTAAAAATCAAGAATGTGTCAGTGATATTGCAGCGAATGAAGTGATAGTACATCTACTATTATGCTTGCATAGTCTAAAGGAATATCAACTTCTTGCGTTAGAAACTTTATATGCACTGATGAGTTCAACGAAGATCGTAAAGGATGCACTGGCCAAAGGTCAGTGTAAATATATCGAAACAAAATATGTAAAAAAAGAAAAAAAAAAGAAAGAATGGAAATAATTCTTTGATAATTAATATTTTTAGGAGCTGTTGTTTATGTCCTTGATTTATTCTGCAATTCAAGTAACATTCAGGTACGAGAAACAGCGGCTGAATTGCTCGCTAAAATGTCTTCAGATAAACTGGCTGGACCAAGGGTGAAATTAGATCTATCTAAATTTTTACCCAGGTTATTTAGTGAAGCAATTCGTGATTCGCCTAAGCAATGTGTACACATGTTTGAAACGAAACACGAAAATCCGGAATTAATTTGGGACGATGAATCTAAAGGACGAGTTTCAAGAATTATTGCTGAATTGAAAGATGAGTATGTTCTATATAATTAAATTAATAGTGATCATTGAAAATATATTATACACTGGTTTACATTATAATAATTTTTTGTACAGATATTTCGCATTGCAAAGACGAAATCCTAGTGTTATAATGAAGTTACCAGAGACTCAAAACAATATTGATATCGCTACGAATGAACCTGTAGTTGGCGGCGTATACCTCAGATTATTTATAGCTAGTCCTGCATGGGCTCTTAGAAAGCCTAAGGAATTTTTAAGTGAACTTATGGACACTATTCTAACACTTATGTCTAAAGAAAAGACTGACGTAAGTGTCACAAAATAATTAGCTCAAAATATTAAGTCGCTTTATCTTATATATGACCTGGCGATTGTAACAGTGGTCACAAGTCATTTGAGATGACTGACATACTTTTTCAAGCGCTATTCTTACAAATTTTAAATTATATAAAAGAATTATTATTATTGTCAATGATAAATATACTTACTTTTTCTGTTTATTCGTTTTAGAAAAATAATTTTTAAATAATCCAAACTCAAATATCAAAATATCTCAAAACGAAAAAAATATATGACAGATCTCACTTTTATAACCACCAGATCATATATGAGTTTGTTTATAATAATATATTTTTTTCAGTCGGAGATGTTAGAGCTTACAACACAAGCTTTGGTATGTTTATTACAAGTGCAACCAATATTAGCAGATCAAGTACCATCTTTAGGCCATATACCGCGACTATGTAGGCAAATGGCGATGCAAAACAATCAGCCTTCCGTATATAAAACTGCAATATTAATATTACACCAATTAGCCACCAGCGAGGTGAATTAATTTGATGTTACAATACAACGATTCTAATTAAAAATTGCCGTATTATTATATTTCTTTTTGTTCGATTTTTTTTCTTTTTTTTTTTCTTTTTTTTTTTTTTTTTTTTAGATTTGTATATCGTCTATTTGTCAAACAGAATGTATAAGTCCATTAAAACATGCTATGCAATCCAGGCGGGACATGATAGCAATAGCATGCGAAACTTTAAATAGATTATTTTCAACAAATGAAGATAGACTTATTAGACAGGTACGTTACATCGTGAAGCCATAAATATTAATAATATACTATACAATTAAATAAAAAAAAAATTAAAATAGAGTATATGTTTGGATTATATTTAGGCACTGGAAGCTGAAATGGTGCCATATCTCTTAAATATATTGGAAGGACGGCTAGATGTTATCGATAATCCTGCTACAACAAAAGCGCAAATAGTGAAAGCTTTGAAGGCAATGACGAAAAGTTTACTTTTAGGTGAAAAAGTTAATGCTATACTAGAAAAATCTAGTGTTTGGGCAGAATACAAAGATCAACGACATGATTTATTTATATCCAACGCCACCAACTCAGGTTATTTAACAGGTAAAGATAAGATTTTGAGATCGGTATTTACGTTTAAATATAAATATAAATATCGCGAATGGTAAAATATATCTTATCGATTATTCCCCAGCTGGAACACCAGTATCCGCTGGTTATCTAACGGCAGGACCCAGTACAACACTTACCACAGGTCCGCCACCGGTTGACAAGGAAGATAGTTTAATTAGAAACGACAGCATCTGATATAGGTAGCATCGAAAGTCGAACAAAATGCAGTGAAATTGTCAATGATAAAATTCCTATCGGTCTATCTTGCCGATATAGAGAGAGAGACTACGTTGTCTGTGATTTTTGGCTCTTTAAAGAAAGGAATATATTATATTAAATAATATTCGGTTAGAGTTACTTTTCTTATCGTTACTATTTTATAAGAGCACGTCATTTCTTTATTCTATAAGAATTAAAAGTAATGTATTATTATAATTTACGTAGTTATTTGTTAAATCATTTGTTCGGTCAAACTATGCCAACCCATATATATATATATATATATATATATATATATATATATATATATATATATATATATATATATCAAAATTTTCCCCAGAAATAATTTTCATGTCGTACTTGATAATTATATAATATGATTTATGTTTATTATAAGCGAATGTATACTTATTAACGATCGCAAGATACGATCTTGTATGAAATGTTCATTAATAGTATTTCTCGGATAATTGCATACCTATAATTGGAAATATTATTAATGAATGAGATTGCAAATATGTATGAAAAAACTTTGGCCTGTCCGTTCTTTGAAATTATCACTATGCATTTTTAATTATTTGCAGTAAAATCAAAATAGAAAAAAAAGTAATAATAAAAAATTTAAAAAAAGAAAAAACAAAAAAGAAAAAAAACATAATCATTTGTAATACAACAATTTCCTCTGTGATACCATTCTTACAATAAAAGGAAGATTGAAATTCACAGATTATGAAAGTACATTTAACAAGTAATAGCATTTCAATAATACGGAAAACCACATGCATATGTATAAATTTTCGTATTTTTACTTTCTTTTCCAGCATTGATGCAATTATAAACTTAATTATGAGAATGTATCATTTATGTTCATAGAAAGATTCATAAGTCTAATTCACAGCTATCAAATATTAAAATGACTTGTACATGATTAATATTTATTTTTATGGCCACTATCAACTACACACTACCGTCACCATTGTTTGTATGATATAAAACATAATATTTGTGTTGGAGTCTTCTTCAACGATTTTTTACGAAATAGTCGCAGTTTAAGTATTACGAAGTATTCTCGTTAATCGTCAAATGTAATTTTGTTTGGATACCAGCATAAATTTATGGAACATTGATTTATTATGTTTGATCAATAATATTTCCGAGGTATAATATAATATATATGATAACATTCGAAACAAATTCCATTCGAAAAAAAAGCCTGAGTATAAACGAGAACACTGCTGTCCATATTTCTTTGATACGTCTGATAAAAAGTTATGACTTTTTTGTTTAACACATATTTTTTTCTTTTTTCTATCAATATAAAAAAAAAAAATGTACATTTTTAACTGTATATCGTAGAACTTATAAAGATAATCGTTGCATCGTAAAGATATCCCATAAAGCCTAACGAGTAAAGAAATTTTCCAATTAAGCTGTACATAGTTTTAAGGAAGGACAAAAATAAGATTCGTACGGGATAATTGTAACTATTGTTCACAGATAAAGGTGTGCTTCTCTCGGTCGTGTTACGAAACTTTTTCACGCGTTGAATGCGAACAGAAAAACATCTTAATAACATTTGAGAGATTTGGAGTTATATGAACTTTTTATATTATCCTCCAAATATAACTCCAACTGTGCGTACAAAACAAAAAAAAAAAGAGGGATATCTTCTATTGGTGATAAGATCTGTCCGATGGATCGAGTTCCAAATTCAGACACGATCTCTGTTTCATATCAATTATTAGTATATTGTAATAAAGCGATATATATAAAAAAAAAGGGAAAAAACATGTCCAAAATATTTGTCTGTACTTCTAAAGGTACCATCAAGAAACACACGTTACTTTTTCATTTGTCATCTAACAAATCGATCCTAATCTTTACTTTAAATTGATGAGTCGATTCGCGTGGATTATTTTCCTAGATTTTTCATCCCCTCCCCCCTCCCTTTTTCCGTCAATTGTCTTAATATCAAAAATAAAAACGCAAAGTTCCTCTCGCAATAGCAAAAATGTGCCTAGCCGATGCAGTACATATATGCATATAGACATATAATCTCTTAAATGTTTAAGATACGGTGTTGTACGAATAATCGAGTTCCTTGTATACTTTCTTAGCTTTTATCTTTTATCATGCATCGATCATTTCTCTACAATCTGAATCGACTCTTCAATCTTAATATTCTTGCCAAGAAAACGTTAATTATCATTAATTGATAACGAGATTCTCAAATGGTAGGACGTATATTATGTGTGTGTAATATTGTTAAAAATCGCAATTGAAGAAGTACGAAGAAAAATCATATAGTTAGTTACTTTCTGTCAATGTAAATTTGAGTCATTAAAATTGAAAGATTATACATACATATATATATATATATATATATATATATATATATATATATATATATATATATAGTAGACACACACATACACATACACACATATATATATACAATATTATTAAACACTATACATAACACTCGCGCTCTCTCATACACAAAGTCATATACACACGTATATGTGTAAGGGATTATATCACAGATTATTGTACGTAAAAATACTTACGAAATAAATGATTTTGCACATGGTATGTCTTTCTCAAACGGTAATTCATAGTAATAACTTTAATACTCGATAATAACAATTATTCTATTCCCTCTTGTTATAATAATAACAAGTGAGCTAATTCAATCATCTATAGTATTCTTTTTTTTTAGTATCTCGTCAAAAATCACTGATCATTTTTCTTTTTCTCTTTTGACTTCTTGTAATCTTTAACTCAAATTTAAATATTTATTGTCAGTACAATTATTAAGTAAAGTGTCCAGATCTTTCCTCAATTTCGTAAAAGTCGGTCTGCTTTGAGGTCTGATATGCCAACACGAATACATTATATTGTATCTAGATAAAAAATTATAAGCACAATGGTAATGATCTAATTAAACATTAGATAAAAACATATTATTTCATATAAACTCACAAATTTTCATCACAGTTTGGAGGTTTTTCCATTCTATATCCTGTTTTTAAAACCTTCAAGATATTATTTGTAGGTATATCAGGATATGGAGTGCAACCTAATGTGACTATTTCCCACAACAAAATACCGTAAGACCACCTGCAAATATGCATATATAGTTATTACTTTGCCATTGATAATGATATATTTTAAAAGTAAATACAATATTCGAATTATTATCATTTAGCATTTTTTTTTTTTTTCATAAGTGATTAATGTTTTAACAGAACTAAAAAGGAAGACAGTTGTATTACTTTCCTCATAGAAAATAAGTAATTATTTTTTGTTACAATAGTTTGTATTCGGCAAAAAATGGAAGAAAATAAACTTATACTATTTTCTACGAGGAAAAGTAACAGTACTATTTTTTTCCGATTTACATAAACTATTTACGAGAGAATTCTGAATATTAATAGCATAAATCATTTGTATTCGGTAAATTTAAAGAATTACACGTCACTATGAGTTGTGTATATTTGATGCGTCAAAGCCTCGATCGCCATCCACTTTAATGGCAATTTACCACTTCCTTGTTTTTTGTAAACATTTTCTTGATAAATATCACGACTAAGGCCAAAATCTGAAATTTTGACAATATTGTCGGAGCATACCAAAATATTTCGTGCAGCCAAATCACGATGCACTATTCGATTGGTAGATAAAAATTCCTACAAATAATGATTTATTATGTCGCGAAATAAATAAATAAAAAAATTGTCAATGTATAAATTATTAAAATATTGATATTACCATTCCATTAGCTATTTGCCTTGCAAAATTTAGTAAATCGATCGCGGTAACGTATTCTACAAACAAATAATTACTTAATTCTGTAATTAATTGTTTGATGTTCAAGATAATAATTACATATTATTATCGGCTTACCTTGTTGAATATCATATAAACGATTTTCAACAGTTCGATTACCTCGATCATTTTCATAATTATGAAAACGTTGTTCAAATGTAAATAGCGATTTATGATCGAAAGCACCGCTCATCATATTTTTCCATATCTGAAACAACGTGAAAACAAAAAAGAAGAATGTTTACTTAATTGTCAGCAAATAATCTTCATATTTACGTACTCTAAAAGAACGAAGAAAGTATTTGAAGTCTCAACCTTTCTCAAATACGTTTGCAGATCACCATTGCAGCAATATTCCACGATCAACAATGGTTTGTTATATATTGTACAATATCCAATCAATGAAACTATATTTGGATGTTTACCAGCTGATTTCATAATCTGAATTTCTTGATAAAAATTATTTATATCATCCACTGTCGGATTATCTTTGTAACAAATAAATATATTTCATATATTCAATAAATATATTTCATTAGATACTTAGATAAATTTACACACATATATTTAGATAATTTTAATACCTTTGAGGCCTTTAACTGCCACGTTAATAAAAACACCGAAATCATCTTGAAGAGTTCCAAGTCTGACGATCCCATAAGCACCACTTCCAAGAATATCTCTTAATTGTAATTTTTTCGGAGATAATTCAAACTTATCCGATGGCAAAGCAATTTTTTCATCTTTAGACACGTTCTTATTTTCTTCCAATAATTTAGGCGTATTAGTAGGAAATTCCTTTTGACTCAAAACCTATATTTATAATACAGAGAATAAGGTATAAAGTTCACTTGGTTTTTTTTTATTTGATTCGATACGTGATTTTTAAAGGATTACCCGAAAATGCGTATATTGCATACGACATAGTTTTTCTCCATGTTTACACAAGTACATGCAAATTGTCATCAATATCACGACCGTCATTAAAATCGCTAACGATATCAAGATTTTTTGATAAAGACTGTATTCGTTTGCTAATTGAGAAAAGATAAAAAAAAAATTAACGAGTTAAGAATCGATTGATAATAAATGAAGTAACATTTTGTTGATACATGGAAATTCATTCTATTTACCTGTTGAGACATTGCTATCATTTATCATCCAAGATATCGGACTAGAACCACCGACGGAATCAGCAATAATACTAACTTCATATTGTTGCTCCAATTTGATATTTAAAAAATGAGCCTCAGTTTCATTCTACGCAATAACACATTTCACAAATTTTTAAATAGTACTTTAACGAGATCTACCTAGAAATTGATCGTAATACGAACCCCGGGTACCGTTAGAAGTATTTTATTTTCTCGAAACGTTTCCAATTGGATCGTATAATTATCCGGCTCCTTGTTAGGTTTATCCCAATTAACGGTAACATCGTAAAGACCATCTTGTTTGTAAATATCTATTACGCGTAGTCCTTCGACCTTCTGCGGAGCTGTGATAAAACATCGTAAAATAAATAAATGTATTTCAACGAAACATCGAAGATCGCGTTCATAGTATAAATGATTTAATAATGTAGCATTTACTAACGGCAAATACTTAAATTATTATGTGTTTCCAAACAAGAGGGTGTGACAAATGTTAAGGTCGTTTGATCACTAAGTTTCTTATCGTCACCGTTCACAGAGGAAATATATATCGTTGTGTTCCGATCAAATTCTAAATTTTTAAGATGGAAATGAAAAATCGTAGCCTGGAAAAACATCCCACGTAAGTAATGAAAATTAATTAATTATTATATAATTTTATTTCTTATAACGTTATAATATAATTTTGTTTTCTTTAAAATTACCTTTCGAATTCCTAAATTTCTTAAATCATGTTCGTACTGCCAATATAAAATATTATAATTGCAACTCAAATCTGAAATATTACAAATACTGTACCATACACGTGTTTGCATATATACATATATGATTAGATGTATTACGATATATTATATTTATGTTATTATATTAAAACTCGTAATAAAAAAAAAAAGAAACAAGTTATTCGCTTTTATGACGCAACATATACATTAGCATTACCGTCCGCTGGCTCGAAACGAATGTCTGCAGAAAGTCGACACACGTCGGTTTTATCTATTTCCATTTTCAACAAAGACACGTTAGAAACTTTCTTCGGTATATAATCAACTGAAATCAATCGGAATACATTTGTTTACGAAATTAAGATCGACATGTCGTGTATTCGAAAAGAGTGATTTACCGTCGTAAGTCGAAAACCAATCTGATACTTCCGATCGAGATACACCTTGTCCCGTTAATCTACTCAAACGAAATCGATAAGATGTGTTTGCTATTAAATAAGAAAACGACGAGAATTCGCCGTCGCTCTGAAAATAAGAAAGTTATTGGTGGTCATATAATCATATTTTTCCTTTTTCATCTTTTCTTAATCAAAGTATCTAATTACAATTTTTACTGTCTTCCAAATAAGATCCCTTGTACTTTGCTCGATAATATATATCCCAGCATTATGCTTAATCATGATAGAATCCATTCCTCTACAGTTTAAACTGATGTTTGCATTCGCATCTTGGTTTATCTACGAATAAACTCTTTCAAATTATAAATGCAACAAGTTAAGATCCGTAAATCATTTTTTCCGTTAAAGAAAAAATTGTTTAAAACAAAACAATACGAATGATAACAATAATCTTTTTTCATAAGATTCTTATTTCAATTTTGAAGCGAAGACGAAAGACGACGAAAAAAAAGGAAGCAATTAACTTAACTGACTATGTCTTGAAACAGCCGATTGAATTATTATATAATACATTATATCTCATCGAAAGCAATGTGTTTCGCAACTTTCCTTTAAAATAGCGTACTTTTTGAATACTTATTATGGACAGTGGATCCATTATTTTCTTTTGTTTTCATTCTTTCATCTATCGGAAATAATAAGTATAAAAACTAGAAGTTACAATGTCGATCCTTTTACATTTTCGATATATAAACCCGATATCAAATATACAGGATGTAACAAAACTATACAGCAAAACTTCAGAAATGGATTGGTCTTTTGTTGAAAAGAAAAAAATAGGTTCTATCGTCATTAAATCCGAAAATGCTTAATTTATAAATTATACAAATTTCAAATACTATCTCAAGACGATTAATAATAATAATAGGATCCTCTTTCCTGACTCATTTTTAACAAAATTACAAGGATAAGAACGTACATTACGACGACAGGCATTTTCACACGATTCCTGAAAAATAAAACAGGACTCCGTTATTGGCTGATACGAAAATGACAATAATAAATAAAATTCGTATTGAGGAATGGGAGGACATAAAGCATGAGAATAAGTGTACATATATATATATATATATATATATATATATACACACATACGAAATGAAAAACTATGAACGCGGTAATTTTTCATTGGTGCCTATGACACGTTTCAAGATAACGATTTCAATGACGAAAGATGTCTGAAGAAAGAAAACATGAAACACAATGTCTACTACATAACTCTTTCATTTTTATCGTACCCTTTAATATATTTTTAACAGATTTTACATTGTGCAAGAGGGAAAGAGAAAGAGAGAGAGAGAGAGAGAGAGAGAAAGAGATCGAACTTGTGCAAGAATATCGATGAATTTCACAGCTCGAATTCAATTCTCTTCTCTTCATCGCTGTTCCCCTCCTATATCCACATCGGTGTATGTATTTAAAATATGCATTGACGTCGAAAATGCCGTTGCATTAATGGATAGAATATTTTGTACGAAAGATATCTCGTCCGAGACGGTAAAATTTGCAATGCGTTAAGTTGCAAAAAAAAGAAAAGAAAAGAGAGAAAAAGGAACATATAGAATCAACTCTGCTACAATGTATTATTATTAAGTTAGATTGTTTTTATGGAAAACAAAAGATCGCAATGATTGTCAAATCTTCAATCCTGTTTCTTTTAAAACATTGGAAACGTTCCTCGTAACGTACGTAGCGAGTCTTTTTCTTTTGAATTTCAATGACTCGACGAAATTCATAATAATTTCAAAGAAACTTTCATTTTAACTGTTTTGAAATATCACGTAAATCATTTCTCGGTACGCAATAATGATCGACGCATCCTCCGAAATGATTATTTCTTATGGAAATTCAAGCAAATTCGACTTTTGCAAATTCTCTCTCTTCGATATTTTAATATGAACAAAAAAAATCCTCGATAAAATAAAAAATCCTCGAAGCAGAAAGTTTAAATTATAATTTTTCTCGTGACAAAATTATGATCGATACATCCTCCAAAATGATTGTTTCTATATAAATTCAAGCAAACACGATTTTTCGATCTTAATCTCGAGTATTTTGATATAAAAAGAATCATCGATATAGCCAAGAAATAGAAAATTTTAATTGTAATTAACAGAAATCAATAACGAACAACCACGTTAGATTATTGTTATAATAAAAGATACATAACTTTTGTTTTCGCGTTAATACAAACAAAGAGACTTAACAGATTTTTTGATTTATTGAATGAAAATAATCGATGATTCGTTCGTATTAACAAAAAAAAAATAGTTTAATGTTTGGACATAAAAAATTTAATACATTATGCAAGTAATGCAACGTGTGTGTCTATATATATATATATATATATGTGTGTGTGTGTGTTTGTGTTTGTTAATAGAATTTATAAAACGCGCATATGCTTGATATTTACAATCTGCTTGAACTCATTGCGTACTTGATAACAGCCAAGTCGCGTGGCGAAACAACATCGGCAAATAAACAACTCTAACTAATATAAAAAAAAAATGATTTTTCAGTGTTAACAGTAATTTCGTTCAAATTACAGTAATGTGTGAAATTAATGCAAATATGTAATTTATCTTTATAATTTACTTCGTCAACGATCGTTTCTATCGTTTCTATGATCTATGTATGCAATTTATCTGTTTTACAGCTTAATAAACAATAGAATACAAATTTTCAAAGATTAGTCAAGACGTTTATGTTGACGCAGGTGTCGTGGTGCAAAGCATGCGAGACATACATTTTTCTTCTTTTTTTCTTTTCGTATCTTTGAAAAAAAAAAGGTACGCAATCATATGAAAAACGAACGAAAGGAAATCTATAAAACAATTTCTTCAAAAGACTCACGAACGAATCTGAGACTGTGCTTTAATTTGATATTGAAAAGTACTTCACAATGAACGTTCGAATCATCAAAGAAATTATACAAAAAATTCGCGTTTCGTTTTTTTTTTATTTTTTTTTTTTATCTCTCTATATTTCATACACTTACGTTCGAACAAAGTGCCAGACAATCGTCAACTTGAAAAGCATTCACGAAGGGCGACGATCGATGATGATATATCAGTGAGGTCATCAATAAGAGAATCGAAAGAAAAATGTAATTATTTATCATCGTCATCAATATGTCGTCGTTCTAATTAATAATTCAAAAAGTATATAAACTTGCACTTGTATTTCCATGCGATTAACATGACTCATGGGTCGCAAAAATAACGTGTTAAAAAAAGAAAGAAAAAAAAAGAAAAAGAAGAAAAGTAGAAACAAAAAGAGAAGGAACAATGCGTAATTTATCAGTTTTTACTGATCTATACTTCTAAATTATCTATATTTTCACGTTTAATGATAAACGTTCGTAGACCGCCTTTCGTATATCTCCTTTAACGCGTGAATGGTTACAAACTAAAAGGTATTCGCGTATTTCATGCAAATTAAGAACGCGATTCCCCCTTTAAAGAGGCGCGAGCAATGTTTTATTCGAACGTATTTGTAGTTGTATCCCCTACTACATCGCCGTTCGCTTTCGTAGTACTGCTTTAAACTCCATGTTTACGCCTTCCAATAAGTGAAATCAAATAAAGGCTATTTTTCTTTTATCGCTTTTGACGTGCCACCCTTGTTTTTGCGCACTTAATTCATTCTTACTCATACCATCCTTGTCGTCTTTATTATGCCATCGTATTTGTTTATCAAAAGAGTATAAAGTCAAAATATCTCCGAAATATTAAAGAATTTGAATATATTTTTAGAGGATCAGAAATAGACGAATGGAAAATGAGCTTACTAATGATTATTATGTCGGATAAAATACTTCGTTTATCTTATACATATATCAGTATGCTTCTTAATTTGTTGCCTTTAAAATCATTATTATGCATATCAATTTCATATTTAACTTAAACTAAGATTTAGTTTTAAGTAATATAAGGTATAAGAGTTATAAGTAAAGTAAATGCTAAGAGAAAAGTAAATTCCTTTACTGGTATATTTATCTTTAATAAATAAGAATATTATATGATAAATATATTCACAGTGTTAAACTCATAAATAAATATATAAAATATATAAATAATAAGAAATGTTGAAGTTAAACCTTTACTTCGACAGAACAGCATGTTTGGTAACAAGACTAATATTTGCAGTCGAAGATCGATGAAAGTAACCATTGCTGTCACAGGAAAGGAATAATATAAGAATAAAATTTATTCAACATCGTATTATATTATTGAAACGATTTACATCGTATGGAATGCAAAATAGGTGGCCCGCATAATTTGCGCCTAACCTATATTCTTTTATGATCTTATTTCTTGAAATGATATATAGATGTTCAATCATTTTGAATAATTCGCATTTATGTAATGAAATAGAAATACTAGACAAAATAACAAGATCCCAAGCATGTTACAGAAAACAGTAAGTTGTACGTCAGTGATCATCTGAAAGAAACAAATACTAGGTAAAATGGATTTACTGTGTCAAAAAATATTATACGTAATGCCTATCGATTTTGTAATATAATTTTCTACTTAAATCAAATAATATGTAATATTTAAGTACCTTGTATATTTCGTGATATTATTTTCTATCTGTCTACCTTCTTTTCTATAATTTTTTCTGACAACCTACTAAAATATACACGTAATAACGAATACAATATGATGATCTTCACAGGTCTTATGATGTACTTTGTGAGTGGTACTTCATTTATAACTTATTTATATATTCAAAGATGATTGGTCGAGAATAAAGAACGATGATTGGTCCATTACGTTCATTATTACGTTGATGTTCAAAACGGATGGGTTTATGAACGCGATTGCCTACCTTGGCGTCACTCGCACGAACTATTCAATTTAAATTTTATAACGGAAAAGTTAGTGTCATCAAACGCGCGTATGTGATTACAGAAAGGAGGTATTACCAAATTCTGACAAAATTTTTAAATATAGAAGATTCTTTCAAAGAGAAAGTGTACGATTATCAAATATCAGAAAGATGAGTGAGCCGCGCACTGGAAAAAAGGATAAAAATCAACATATACAAGTGTTTGTACGAGTCAGGTGCGTGAAAAAAAAAGAAAGATATAATTTTATAGATTAAAACAATTTGTATTTTTATTTAAAAAAAATTCTTTCTATCGTACATAATAATTTCTTTTTTTTTTTTACCAGGCCGATAAATAATGCAGAACGACTTGGAAAATCGGTGTCAGTGGTGGAAGTACCATCGAATAAAGACGTGATAATACGTGAAAGACCGCAAGATAAACTTTCGAAAAAGTTTACATTTGATAAAGTATTTGGTCCATTATCGAAGCAGGTATACATATTGTTTTATAATTTGTTTTTCTTTTTTTAAATATTTTATCATTACAATTGATTTCACTTAGTTTATATCATATATATTAGATTGATGTATACAAAGCTGTTGTTAGTCCTCTATTGGAGGAAGTTTTGGCTGGATATAATTGTACAGTGTTTGCTTATGGACAAACTGGTACAGGAAAAACTTTTACTATGGAAGGAGTCAGCAATGATCCAGCTCTACATTGGCAAAGCGTAATTCATTCAATTATTCAACATGAATTAGTTTTAATAATATATTTACTTTATCAATTAATTCATATATTTTTTAGGACACAACTGCTGGTATTATTCCACGTACTTTAAGTCATTTGTTTGACGAACTACGATTGTTAGAAGCTCAGGAATACACAGTACGAATCAGTTTTCTAGAACTCTATAATGAAGAATTATTTGATCTTTTATCACCTAGTGATGATGCTTCAAAAATAAGGTAATTCTAAATATGCTTTAATTTGTAAATTAATGAATTTTTTTTTTAATTGCATATTGTCTTTTTATTAGATTATATGAAGACACATCAAGAAAAGGTGCTGTTATTATTCATGGTCTAGAAGAAGTAACTGTACATAACAAAAGTGAAGTTTATAAGATCCTTGAAAAAGGATCAGAAAAGAGACAAACAGCGGTAACATTGATGAATGCTCAGTCAAGGTTAGTATAAAATCATGCATCATTATAATGATTACGTTTTACAAAATTTATGGTCTCTCAAAAAAGCTCCATGCTTTATAAATTTTTATATTAATAATCCTCATGATTATTTTAGCCGATCGCATACAGTTTTTTCAATCACTGTACATATCAAAGAGAATACCGTTGATGGAGAAGAGCTCTTGAAAACCGGGAAACTAAATTTAGTAGATTTAGCAGGAAGTGAAAATGTAGGTAGATCTGGTGCAGTTGATAGAAGAGCAAGAGAAGCTGGTAATATCAATCAATCTTTACTGACTCTTGGACGAGTTATAACAGCATTAGTAGAAAGAGCACCGCATATACCATATAGGTACATATGATAAAAATAAATAAATTGTATATTATTACATATATAAAATTATTGTTTATATAAAATTAATATTTTTAATACATATAGAGAATCTAAATTAACGAGACTTCTTCAAGAATCACTGGGTGGACGTACAAAGACGTCTATAATTGCGACGATATCTCCTGCTAGCATAAATCTGGAAGAAACTTTATCGACATTAGACTATGCGCATAGAGCAAAAAATATTACTAATCGTCCAGAAATAAATCAGAAGCTTTCTAAGAAAGCATTGCTTAAAGAATACACAGAGGAAATTGAGAGATTAAGAAGAGATTTATTAGCAACACGTGAAAGAAATGGTGTTTATCTTGCACAGGAAAATTATAATGAAATGCAAAGTTTAATAGATTATCAAGGTAGAGAGATAGAAGAAAAAATAAATCATATTAAAGCACTCGAAGAAACAATGCAAAATAAAGAGGTAAATAAGTTACTTAAAGTAATATTTTCTTTTAACTACTTTATAAATGCATTATAACTTTTTTGTTTTCTTTTTTTGATTACAGAAATTATTCAATGATTTACAAGTACAACATTATGTACAGACAAACAAGTTGCAAGAAGTGGAAAATAATTTAACAAGTACAACTAATGTATTAAAATCAACTAAAAATCATTTGAAAATAACTGAGCAAGAAAGGGATGAACAGAAATATCTTGTAGAAAATCATGTATCGACTGAAAAAATATTATTATCCCAAGCTAAGACACTTTTGAATGTTGCAGATATAGCAAGTACAGATACTTATAAATTACATGATAAAATCGGTCGCAAAACGTAAGTCAATAATCGATGTTTATCTTTCCATTTATAATAATTATTGGATAAAATTACATTTGTTTAATCTATGTATAGGAAAGTAGAGGAAGAAAATGAAAATCTTAGTCAACAATTCCAAAGTAATATTAAAAATCGTTTCCAAGATATTGAAAATGATCTTTCTGTTTATACTCATGAACTGGTACAATTTTGCATGTCTCTGAAAACTCAAATTGGTAAAAGAAAGATTCTTGTTTATCCAAAGTATATCGCAGTGTTAAAGATTCATATGCTTATATAAAAATTTGTGTATGTTTAGAAAAAGTTACCAGTGAAGGATTAACAGCAACCAAGCTAACTACTAAGAAATTAGCAGAGGACATAGATAGTTCTGTAAGTTATTTAATTGCATTTTCAATACATTCAATAGAATAATCATCGATAATATATTTTCAGTATACTGCTTATGAAGAATGGTTGAAAAAAGAAATTGAAGTTGTTTCCAATGTAACTGAAGATGAGCGTAATCGATTAGACGAATTTTCTAGAAAATTTGTATCTAGAATTGAAAGCTTGGTAAAAACAAAAATTGCGGAAAATTTAAACGTTTTGAATGAAAGTGTTTCACAAAAACTTCAATATTTAGCAGCACTAGCAAAAACATCTATAAACGAAATGTGTAATTATCAACTTACAGAATGCAATCAATTATGTAAGAACATAGAGGAAATAGAACAAACTGTTCAAAATGTACTTCATAGTCAAGATCAAACCTTACAAGAAAATCAACAATTTGTAAAGGTATAAAAATTTCAAGATATATATATGTATGATACTTTCTAAGTAGACATACAAATTATAAATATAAAATTTTTTTTTAGATGTTCGAAGATGTATATCTTCAATTCAATAATCTTTGCAAAAACGAAAACCAAAGACGTATCGCGGTTTCTGATATGTTAAATCATGTAAATAAAACATGCAATAATATTAGTAATAAAATTAAAGATGACTACAAATTGAGCGTAGATAAGAAACAAAGTTTACAAGACAAGTTAGAAAATGACTTTACGATTATCGGAAATGATGTTGCCACGAGTACAAAGGAGGTAATATTGAGTTTTCTTAATGCAATTTTATTGAGAAAATATGCTAAATAACAATGAGTTACGATATTCATTTATTACAGAACAGAAGATTGGCAGACCAAATTTTGGAACAAAGTGTTATTCTAACGGAAGAAGTACAAACAGAATTATCGGCTAGATCGAATGCCTTAGAAAAATATAAAAATGTTTCGGAGGATCATGCTAAAGCGTTAAAACATAAAACAGAGTACGATAGAATCGCTTTTTCCACCTTAGTTAATGTATGTTCGATTATTAAAATAATGGAAATTATATAATTTCTTTTTTTATATCTTTATAAAGTCATAATACATACAATTTGTTCTTTTTTATTTTTAATAGAATATCAACGAGATTACAGAAACTACATATGCTAATACACAAATTGGAAATAAGTTGGAAAATCGAAGTACAGAATCAATAGAATGCAATAATAGGATAATTGCACAATTGCATGCGACAGAGCATGAAATCGAAAAATTCCTTATTGAAGACTTACGGCACGACGTAGCGACAGGTTTTTTACTTTCTCTCTACATATATCTTATATAAAAATTAATAAAATTATACAAAAATGTTCGTTAAATTACTTTTTACTATTCATTATTTTCATCGTTTAGGTTTAACACCTGCAAGAAAAGAATTTCAATACCCTCGTCATCTGACTGCAACTTCTCCCCATGAACGTATTCTTCAAAGATTTAGGGAAATTAGAAAAAATATAAACACTTCGGAAAGTGATGTAAGTTATTACTTTTAATACATAAACATCTGTATAATTTTGAATGATTTAATTTAATCATAATAATATATATGTGTGTGTATATATATTAAACGTAATATTAATTTTAATATTATATAAGACGTAATATTATTATAGGAAGACACGATTCTAAACCAATCACCCGAAAATGAAACGATTATATCATCGCCTCTTTCTCAAAACACAGTGATTACTGCGTCAACACCAATTTCCAATATAAGTGGAGAATTACCAGATAAAAGTAATACGGTTAAATACAATATTGTCAGGGCTGCTTCGGCGTCAGATATTTCCTTAATTCCGAGACCAATTCTTGAAACCAGTATTCAATCCGAACCTGATTTATGTATAAAGGTGAATATTTATTTATATTTGGAACAAACGAATTTGAATTTCTCTACATTAATTATACATTATCGTGTATACATATTTTACAGAACCATGATAAAGAAAACGACAAAGATGAATTTTTAAAACCAGACATGATGACAAGCAAACGATTATCAAAAACAAGGTGTTCAAATCGAAAAGTGCTTGGGTCATATAACTGATAATACATTTACACATACATTATACATATAGTAAAATAAAACTTTAGAGATGTTTAGAAAAAAAAAAGAGTATCACGTAATCGTACAATTATTCTTTTTATCTTTTTTACATATGAATATATATATATATATATACATATACATATACATATATATATATATATATATATATATATATATATATATATATATATATATATTGTGCTTCAGAATTGATCATATAATCCTACTTGAGCAAATGTATTGTTTTTAAATATTTCATGTTTTTTCATTATATTAAAACAATAGATATTGTACATATAAATGTATGTGCACAGGTGGAATGATGTCAATGAGTTAATAAATTATCATACACGCGAAAAGGTACTATATTATTATTGCTAAATATAAAATTAGTAGTACCTGACAGACTCTCTGTAAGATATCTAATAACACTGAAGCATTACTCATTTCATGAATTTATATGGTGATAAATAAAAACCGTAAAATTTTTAGATTCTGTCAAGCTTAATAAATGAATTATTTTCAACAAAACCGAAAAAGTGCACTGTTTTACCGTGTACTGTTTATAGTTTCTTATAAAAGACGATAATATATATTATTAACGTGACGAACTTATCGAAATCAAACATCAAGTGAATTGATATATATATATATATATATATATATATATATATATATATATATATATATATATATATAACAAAATAGAAAAAATTTATTCAGAAAAAGGCCTCTGTCAACATGTAGATTTGGAATTAATTCGAATTTCAATATTCATTATTGATATTGCGGAATCGTACTTGTACGCATATATCAAATTTAAAATCGCTTAACGACTAACTGTTTAATATGGGCATTTACAAATTCTTCTTCCTCCTTCCCCTCCCTCTCTATTAAATAAATCAATATAGATTTCTTAATGATAAAATTCAGGAAGATATCTTAGAGAATTAAAGCAATAATTTACAAAGCACAGTTTTACAAAACTTTACTGTAGAAATAAAGAATATCAACGTGAAGTTGTATTCAGAGCTTATTCCATGATGTAATAATAAGCGTAAATGGCTAGTTTACATTATGTAATTGGAATATTCGTCAAAAGAAACAGATAACATTTGTAATAGAGGTATCTCTAAAGAAATTTTATATAAAGGTATATATATATATAAGGAAAAAAAGAAACTGATATAATTTTATATTACCGACAATTTTTACTATAAATAAATAACTTGTACATTATATTTCTATTCTTATTCTTTCTTTCTTTTCTTCTTTTATTTTTTGCTTTTCAATATATAGAGGATAAATTTAAATTATTATCCGCGTACACATGAGTGCACAGAAAAGAAATTTATCTTGGACCGTTCGTTGTTCATTCTTATTGTCATAAGTGCGCAGAAATGGAGCGCACAATGTTTGTCTAAAAAAAAAAAGAAAAAAAAAAACAAACGGGGACTTCTTTTATCGAGCCTCTTGTTTACTTATTCAAAAATCCCACAGAGTTGCACGCATAACAAAAAATTAGCTTAGCATTTTATAAAATATAATTTTTTGGCACAGGCATTCAATGCTTTCGACGACGATTGTAAACAATTTATTCGTCATCCTCGTTACGCGTGCACCACGTCGTTAAACATATTACAACGCAATGCGCACCAAAATGTATTAACGTTTTATTAATAATAAATAAACGTTTCAGTTCTTTCGGACTCTTCCAGTAGCATGTATAAGACGATTAAAGATTATTCACCGATATGATTTGATTTATCCAACCGATAAAGGCGGATACTTTAACATAAACACCAGGAACATCCAACCTTCCACATCCAAAGCCCCACGATACTAAACCTGCTAATTCGTAAAAGCCATCATCCTGACAAACCAATGGACCTCCTCCATCGCCCTATGATGTTCCACGACATCGGATATTAAAAAAATATATCAAATATATGAATATTATTGTTATATAAAAATATACATAAACACTGCTCAAAAAAAAAGCAATCAGGGGAAACACATATTTGCAGTCATCGATCAACAAGGTTCATAATATCTGAGATTTCATAAATTAATAAATTTTAATAAAGCAATTAAAAATCAATTCACAGTTTTCCGGGTCACTTTTTTTTCCTTCTCCCATTCCGTTTATTTGGTTGCTTGTAATAAAACCAATTAATTCGCTATTTATTTCGAGCAGTGTATACGTCTTGTTATGGTAATTAATTAATTAATTAATTAATTGACTGTGTACATACCTGACACGCATCATTGCCCTGCTCTCCACCCGCACAAAAGCTACTAGCTGGAAGTATAAAGATTTTTTCCGTCACAGCGTTTACTTTCCTTATACATTCGGCGTCGCTAACGATCGGTATTTCTGCTTCACGTACTCGAAGAGGAATGGGACCAGCTGTACAGAGAAGATACGATGTTATAAAGATAAATAACTGGAGGGGATGGATATCATCGATGTTTACGTTTTTACCTTCACCCATGTATCCGTAGCCAGTAACCGTACACCGTTTACCAGCCGTATGACTAACTCCTCTAGCAGGTAAACAAACAAGACAAACTCCGTCCTTTAATTCCGCTTGGCCATATAATTTCAATAGAGCTATATCGTTGTCCAAGGTCTGGCTGTTGTGATTGTGATGAATGTAAGTCGTAGCGACTCTTAACGTTTGCGCACCAGGACTACCGTACTTGCGAGTTAAATCGTGATCTCCAACTCTCACGTAGATCGCGTCACCGGATCTTACGATACTGTAAATATAATTTAACTTTGATTATTTCCGAGGAAGATAATTCGAATGTAATTATATCGAATTGGCCAATAAGTAATGTCGGTAAATATATTTGATGTGCGTCGTTTATTTACATATAAAATTATTTCATTATTTATTAAATCAACGAAATAGAGAAAGTGATATATGTTAGAGATGTTTCAACTTACTTCGTAACACAATGAGCCGCTGTCAATACCCATTGAGTACCGATAAGAGCTCCACCACAAAGATACTGATTAAGGGAATTAATAAGAGCAACCTGCCAACACCATTCGTTGGCATCTGCGTCCTCTCCTCCAACTACACGAGCTACTCTTTCGGAACTACGAGCTTGTATCGGGCCTCGAGAAGTTCCTTTTACACCGCATACATATTTACTGTACACTGGACTCTTCGTAGTCGTCGATATCGTCATCGTTGTTGTTTCATCTGTAGAAAATTTTGCAAGATTTCGAGAGAACGTTGAAGGAGGGAAAACAAATTCTATATGAAAGATATGATAGCTTACAAACTGTTGGAGTAAAGGCTGTCGTATGTGGTCTAGATGTAACGATATTGTTGTAAGTATCATTTCTGTTAGTCAAAATCGGTTCACTGCTATTACCACCGTGAAGTTCTCTGATTAATGATTTCGGCGCGCAACATTGATGTCCCTGTTTCTTGCACTTGAACAAACTCGTTAATTCTGCATTTCCTATGAAACCAATCGATGAAAGAAAATGAACATTCTTTTTTAATAAGATACAATGATAAAGACGAAGTTTACTTACTGAAGCAAGTGAAGGATAAGTAGGATACGATGCAAGAACCAGGACACTCCGGACGTGGATCGGGTGGTAATGTTATGGTGGTTGTTGGTCTCGTCGTAGGTCTCGGTCGTGGTCTTGGAGTCTAATTTGGAAGAAGTCGGTCGATGAGTCTCCTTTTTGAAAAGATCGTTATCTCTTTAACGCTCGGTTTATAGTAAGTACACCTTCCGAGATCTTTACTTGCCTCGACTCTTATCTTCCTTTGGGGAGGAGGGTTTTACCGTAAAAAAGAAATAGAATCACCTGCGGCGGACTTTTCGTGTTGTCACAGCAGATCGATCCAGATTGGCAAGTGGATGTTTTAGCAACAATCACGTTTGGACGTTCACAGAATGCTGCCATGATTGTCAGCAAGCAGAAACCAGGGCAAGGTGGTAGTTTAGGTTGAGGGGGCGAAGGCCTTGTAGTTGGACGGACGGTCGTAGTTGCTTCCTGAACACGGATCTTGTATAAAACTTGTCTCCCATCGAAATCGAATAACAAATAAAACTCTTATAAACTCATGTACCTCTTTTACAGGTGATTCGGTAATGCAGCAAGAACCATCTCCCGGACAATCCGCTTCGGTATCAATATTATCGCAGAAGAGAGCATATAGGCCGCTGGTACATTCGCCTTTGCACGGTTTTCTCAAAGTAGGTTTCGGTCTTGTTTGCATCGTCGTCGTACTCGTTGTTGTCGCAATTGCCGTCGACGGTTGTTTAGTCGACGTCCATGCTGTACTAGTTGTCGTCGTCGTAGCCATTGATGGATTCGTAGAGTGAATACCAGGTCTCGTACTCGTTTGAGAAGGCATACCATTTTTGTTAGACGTATTGTTTCGACTTGCGTTTGTTCGATCGATCACCAATAATTCGGCTGGTGGGGAATCACCAAATGCATCTCTCGTGACGCAGCATTTGTGTCCCGACTTGCAGAGAGAGTCTATAGCGAGTATAGCGTCACAATAATCGGCTATCCTTTCCGGCATGCATATTCCCGAGCACGTTTTACCTGTTAATGAATGATAATTGAGTGAGAAACGTTTCGAATTCCCTTTCTTCGAGGTGATATTTAAATAAACATTCGATCGAAGAAGAACGTACCTTGGGATTTATCTGCGGGCTCGTTTTGCTAGAAAAAGATTCAATTATCTGAGCCATTAGGTAATTACGTTTGATCGAATATCGTTGACATCAAAAAGAGTATAACTGGACTCACTTTATTCGCTGTAGTGGAAACCGATGTAGAGACGAGGGTGGTAGTCGTTTTCATCGTCGTCGTCGTTGCTGCCGCCGTTGTCGTCGTCGTCTTCGCCGTCGTCGTCGTCGTCGTAGTCGTAGACGGGGTTGTAGTCGACAAAACTATAGGAGTAGTTGTTCGCTCGATGATGTTTTCATCGGATGATGACGAAGAAGAAGAATTAACCGGTTCGATGATACAGCATCGCATGCTACTAGTTGGACATTGAACATCTTCGAGTACTTCATCGCACATCAAGGTTGCAAGTGCGTGCACGCAAACACCAGGACAATCCGCGCTCTTAGCCGTGCTGGTTATAGAATCCAAGAGACCTACGTTGTTTCAAACGGAATCCTTTTAAAAAAGAAAACATTGCTCGGAAATGATACAAAAGAAAATATAGGAACTATCCCGTGCTATCGTATCGTGTGCTTCCCCTATCCTAAATTCAACGTTAAAGTTAACTGTATATCGGGTGCAGCTGTGTGAACGTCAAGAGCCGCGAGGAAATTCCTGCATACGTAATTCTACGATCGACTTACAAAGTGGTCAAGGATGACTGAACTTGATCTTGACATTAGATACAGCAGGGAGGAGTTAACGACCCATCGGGAATTTATTTCCCAAAGTATTATATTTTATCGATTATCATCCTATAATTTACATCGAAATCTATTTTGTTAGGAATTCGATGGTTTACTTGGGAAATATATAAATATATGTATTCTATGTATGTATATATATATATATCGAGAATGGAATGTCGTACGTGTACTTTAGTGGTATAAGTAAGAAGAGTAACTCGTGTGATCCGTTAAGCGATAGGAGCAACGAGGGAACTTCCGGTCAACTCGTACAATTATGCTGTTGGTTAGCGTGACCAGGAAAGCCTACGTATTTCCATTCCTTTAAATTTCTAAATGCGTTTATCATTGACTCCGTTCCTCCCCACCCCCACCCCCAAAGAAAAAAAAGAATAAAAAATCAATTAAGAAAGTTAGGAAAAAAATTAGCAAAGATAATTCCTCGAGGACGTTTAGTCGTACGTGACGGACGAAAACGGCGAGTAGAATCCGTGATATTCGCACGCAATGTATCGAGGAAAGCCAGTTGGTTTCACTTTGGCAGGCATAACGGCCCAAACAAACATAACGGTAGTTAACGAGCGCCTCGACTCGTCGCGTGTAGCCAAAGACGGCTCCTTATACACGTGCCTCTTCACGTATCTAACGTAATAGTTTTTCGAACTCGACTAATGACGCACGAATCTCCTCGAATATTGGTTTATTTCGAATGGGAGCATCCATCTATCATTGGTAATAGATATTTTCCTCCATATAATACTTTAATCTCGCGCGCATCATACCATCATTTTCTTTCGTTCAACTTCGTTTAAACTCTACTTCTCTTTCTAATTCTTGAATGAAGGAACAACGACAAAGATATAAAAAAAAGAAAAAAGAAACAAAAAAGAAAATAAATAAACCAGCGTGTAGTTTGAAGAACCGTTATCAGTTACAGGGATATCGACTATGCGTTTATTTTATCGTCGATTATTATCGTTCCTTAGACATATTCTAAGAACTTCGTTCGGAGATTTTTTAACATTCGTTCCATTATAATATATTCGTTATCATCGAAGAGGTGTCCACGTATACCACTTTTTCCATTTGGCAGGCAGTCTTCATACCCACCAACGAATCGAACGTTATCCGCATAGCACGCTATACAGTTCCTAAGTGGGACAGTCGCATCCTTCCAGATTCTACCTATAAAAGCGTGCGCCGCATACGCGCGCGCGTATGCGAATTTCTATTTCTCGAAACCTCGACTCGTACGTATCGTATCTACAGGCACTCCGTGCTCGCTCGCTCGCTCGCTTTCTTTCTTTCTTTCTTTATTTATTTATTTATTTCCTCGATCAACTTTGAGCGTTGTCACATCGTAGGATACACGTTATAAATACGTGTTTTTATCATGATCATCTTTAATCTAGATATTCGTCGTTAGAAAAAAAGATTTCTACTTGTTCCGGATTTGTTACTAATCGCTTTCTTTTCCTGCTTGTAAAAATGAGATCGGATATGACACGTTCCGTACGAGCACGAGTAATACTATTTGACGAGTGTATTTCTATCGAGAATTCTAAAGAAGAAATAGAGGAAGAAGGCAAGATGGAAAACGCGTTGAACTTGAATTTACCTGATAAGAAGCTGCCGGCTAAAGAGTCATCGTCTTGAGCATAGGCCGATCTCCCGATGAGTATAACGAATAGGACGATGCCCCTTAGGGCTGCTCTTAATATCATCTTTGATCTTTCTTCTTCTTTCTTTTTTCTATATCTTTCTTTATTATATCTCTCTCTCTCTCTCTCTCTCTCTCTCTCTCTCTCTCTCTCTCTCTCTCTCTCTCTCTCTTTTTCTTTCTCTATACTTTCTCTTATCGCTAAAGTGTATCCTCTTCTTCTTCTTCTTCTTCTTAATCGTCAAGAACGTAGAAATAAAAAAGGAAGATTTGCAAGTAAGAGAAATGTTTTCTAATGCGCACTATCGTTAACGTACGTCACGCGCCCGTAAAATAACCGTTTTTTTTTTGGGTTCACGAATAATTCGACGATTAAGTATTACAACGCGGAAAGTATCATCCGTCGTTTAACCGTCCGTTCGACTAACTGACTGACTGACTGACTGACTGATTTGAGCGAAAGAAGAGCGATGCCCACTTGTGGGTCAGGGTGCGAACTATCTCTCCTTCTTTCTCCTAATGCTGCCGTCTTTGGTACAGTACATGAGAAGGACGATGCCTCTGACCGACCTCAAGGAGTAGTATTCGGAAGAAGGAAAGGAGGGGATAAGGTAAGCCTACGGAGAGAAGAAGGTCAAAGAAGAGCGAAGGAGAAGAGGAAGGAGATATGAAAGGAGATAGATAGATAGAAAGAGAAAGAGAAAGAGAAAAGAGAGAGAGAGGAGAGAGAGAGAGAGAGAAGTCGGAAGAGAAGGGTAGCTGACAGAGAGCGTCGGATGTCTCCCTGGTGCTCCTACTTCTTTAATCTATTTTTATTGATTCCTTTAAATGGTGAATCGTTTTATTACGTTCCATTTCCCCGATCGAGATGATACTCCTACTTTCTTTTTCTTTTAACAATCTAAAAAAGAAAAAAAATACGTGACGATTGTTTTACTTTCTAAACGAAATATATTCTCTCGCGATGTTTTATAAATTACCTAAACTTTTATATGATAACACAGAGATAATGTTCTTATTTGTTTCTATTCTATGGATAATATCTAAAAATAGAGATATTAAATATATCGTATTTATTATTATATAATTATGATCGGTCATCATGTATTGCATACTAGTACATAATGTATATTTGTATTGTGCCTCTCGATTACTATACTCTTTGTTTAATTTGTTCTAAAAACGTTTCTAAAAGTTTTTGATTTTATATTTTAATTCGCAATATTTTGATTTATATTTAACTTAAACTTAAACATGTCCTAAATATATATATATATATATATATATATATATATATATATATGCAATATACATACACGCAAATATATTCATTTAAATGCTACCACGCGTAATGTGGATAGCCTTACAAGTATGCGGCAAAGACCTTTCTCTCTTAGCCTTACTATGTTCTTTGAGATACCACTACGTTTACGAACGAACGTGTCTTTCTTTTTCGTAGCGTGTAACTTTATTGGTACTCAATCTCTTTCACTATTTTTCCTCTCCCCCTACTTCTTTTACCTTCTTTATCGCCACTTTTTGCTTCTCGGTCAGATTCGCCCCTTCCGCTACCAATTCTTTTGCTCCGCCCATCTGTGTGAACCTCACATCTTGTAGATATAATACAATCCACATAATGTGTAATGCGTATAATACACATGTGCAAGACTAACGGTACTTTATCCGTAAATGTACCAACATAATACCGTACGATATTTTTCTTCGAAAATTATCGTTGCCTATGCAAGCCGCATGTTCACTATGAATTTCGTATGATGAGAGGGCGGAGTATAGTAGTCCAAATCTTAATGTACGTAAGTATTGTATATTAACGTACATGATAAAAAAAAAAAAAGAAGTAATTGAGATTGTACTTAATATTCTGAAAATATTTATTATTTATCGATTATACAAATATGTATGTATTATATATATGCTCTGTGTGTGTGCGCGCGCGCGTGCGTGCGCGCACGCACGCGTGTGTCGAATATAAAAATATACGTAAACTATTTTTTTAATAAAATACACGTTTTTAATAAAATACATAAAAAAAGATAACTGCTATATTACAAACCTAAATGAGATGGATTAAGTAAAGTAAACTTCTCTATACATTCAATTAACCATATCAGAGGTAAACTTCTTATGTGACACATGTTATATTTTATAAGTGGTTCATCCTTCCCAGGAGCATATATAATATAGTGTGTACACTTGTACAAAGGATGACGAGGATTACGAGCTGTGTGAAATGGGATATATTGCTCCTTGTCTTTTATATCTTCTGGATTCGGTTCTCTGCTAAGTATGGTTCCATCGCCTGCATTTATTAACTTCGTCAATTCATCCTTCGTTAAATTAACATCGCCGATACGATAAACGACGTTAGCTTGTAAAGCAAGATAAAAGTAACAACGATTGAACAATCGTGGATTCTAAAAAAAAAAAATGAAAGAATATTTCAAAGAAAATGTATATTAGGTATATAATAGTCTGCTATTTAAATTAAAAAAAAAAAAAAAGGAAAAGAAAATATCATCCAATTTACTTGATGTTCTTCATTTTCCCTAGCTCGCTTGGGTACTCCCAAAATAGGACAACCACTAACTTCAAATAATTCTAATTCCATCTGATGTACATCATCCAATTCTAAGCTCATAGAAATCCCTATGAAAAAAAAAATATATATATATATATAATAAATATATAAATAAATGAACTTTTTCGATGTACATCATTAATTAATTTTCTTACATTCGCTGGTCAGTAGCCATTTACCATGGAGTAAAGCAAGCATAACATCATAGGTAAGATTGGTAATATTTTGATTATTTGCTTCCACTATTACATGCGTTACGCATGACCTAATATATCAAATTAAATCTAAATAATATTATATATCTATACTTTAGAAAATATAAGAATTGTATTATTCTGACTTATACATACTTATAAATAGGCACAAATTTTATCTTATGTTTTGAAATTGCTTTCTCAAATAATTTTCGGCTTGTTTCATTCAAATTCGATAAATATACGATCAAATTACTGTTACATAACGATTGATTGAGAGTACAATTTAAATCATGTTCATTGTCCACATTATTAGAAAATAAATCAATATCTGATAGAACTTGCTGCATTTCTTTCGAGCAACAATAATCTCTGTAAAATAGTGTATTACATTTTATTAAATTGGCAATAATCAAATTCTTGAATGTTAGATATATTTTGATAAAAAAATAAATACATACATAGGTTTTTTACCATACTGATCATAAACATCTTTATTAGCATAATATTCAAGTAATAGTTTTGCTTCTCTTACTCTATTATTTATAACAGCTTCATGTAAAGGTGTCTTATTTTCTATACCTGGTATATTAGAAAATGCACCTGCCTTTAATAGTAACTCGCATATTTCATAATGACCTAAATTTATAGATTCTTGCTAAGAAAAGAATTTTTATAAGTCAATAAATAGAATAATTTTGATGATTACATTTAAAAAATAATAAAGCTATATCAAGCAATTTACCAATGGTGACCAGTTAGCATTATCCTTTGTATTTGGATTTGCACCAGCTTTAAGAAGAGATTCCACTATATCTTTCTGTCCCTTTAAAGAAATTAAATATATTTTATGCGAATGTATCACAACGCAATTTTTTAATTATAAATATACATATATAAGTAAATCTTATATAATATACCTTTATGCAAGCTATATGTAAAGGGGTTTCACCCTTTGGATTACGTTTATTTATATTCTTAATAGTGCTTCTTGGTAAGTAATTAATAATAGTATTTTGAGAATTAGCCGGTAATGTACTTCTTTGCGGAATACTTTTTTTTTCAACACGTACGTTCCACAAATTGCTATTAACGATATATAAAAAAAAAAATTTCGCACTTAATATTAATATGCAGAAATTATATTTCTTATTTCATATAATATACACGAATAAATCTTACTCTTCTTTTATTACATTCGCAATAGCATCACAGTCACGTATGAGATTTAATATTGTATGATCAGTACGTATTTCATTTCGTCTAACTGGTACATCACATTGATAACATTTTGAATCATCTGCACAGTTTGAACAGAAAAAATGCCCACAATTGGTATATCTAACTGGATTTATCGGTTTGTTTCCGCTACAAAAAATAAACAAAAATAATAAATAGAAAAGATGTCAATATTGTGTAAATTCTTTTATGATAAACATAAATTAATTTGTCAACAGAAATTACCATTTTCCACACATTAATCCACTCGCAAACTTTTTTAAACATTCGCGAGTATTTGCCCAGTTGATCTCCATTTTAGTATTTCTTGTCAAGAAATGGAGCAAAAAAATATTAAATTATTGCTTCAAACATACACGTAACATTGGAAAAGTATAATTGAAATGTTTTACAAAATAACTTTCCCGCACTTTGATTTTTTTCATTGACATAGACAATAAATATTTAGCAAGAAACCATACGTGTATTATGTTATCAAAATCTACCTTACCGGCTGGTACATAAATATGATTGCAGCAATTGACCGTATTGGCGTACATAATGAGATATAACATAGATATATATCTAGTGCTGTCTAGTGCATCGTGTAATGTATGACTAATGGGTTTCGAAAATAAAAAACAAAGTTGTATTATAAATTTTAAGGTTATACGAGGATTTAATAAAAATCATTGACATTATTACAGTGATATTGACATACTAAATAAATTAAACGTCAGTTGATATCGATTGATATTTCTAAACTAATGGTAGATAATATGATTTTGTATGAATCCAAATAACAATACAGATTAGCCGATATATAAATATTATTTGTTTTAAAAATATTTAATATTTATTTTGCATCAAGACTGTGTAAAATTTATCTTCAGTAAAAAAAAAATATGCGTTGAAGAATTTTAAAACATTAAAGTATGAATACATTAACACGATGTCCTGGTATGTATTGTGGAAAAGAATTATTAGCAAATGGAAATTGGAGTGACTGTGGTGCGTGCCCTCGTGGATTTAGGACGAATTCGACTTCCGCTTGTATTCCATGTGGAGATGAACCTATGTTTTATGATTGGTTATACCTTGGATTCATGGCATTGCTAGCATTAGTTTTACATTGGTTCTGTATCGATGGGGTTTCGATGAGGCGAAATATACCTAAAGAAGTCATCGCACTGCATCTGTCTGCATTAATTGAAGTTTTGAGTGCATCCCTCATTACTTTACAATTAACTGATCCTATCGGTACATTTGAAATAAGATCTTGTAACACACTTAGTCTTTCAGACTGGTATACACTGCTACATAATCCTAGTCCAAACTATGAAACAACTTTGCACTGTACTCAAGAAGCAGTATATCCTTTGTTAGTAACATTTTAATTGCATATTTTAATCTTTCAATGAAATTTCTTTTATCAAAAATTATTTAAGTAGATATAAATTAATTTAAATTTTATTATCTTTTAGATATACCATGGTTTTTGTTTTTTATGCCCTTGGCATAGTTATTATGCTGATTCTAAGGCCAATGATAGCCAAAAAATTTTTACCTAAACATGGAAAATTTTCAATATATGCTGCATTATATTTCTATCCTATTTTAGCACTTTTACATGCTATTGGAGGAGGTCTTATATGTAAATAAGAAATAAATCATTGACATTTCTATTGAACTAATAAAATATTTAGGACTGATATAATATTATATATTTTGCAGATTATTCATTTCCTTATATCACTATTATTTTGTCAGTTTTATCAAATGCAGCACACTTTGCTTTCAAATTAAATCAGGTAAGAGATTTTATATATATATATTTTTTATCTATTTTAATATTTATATATTGGTACTAATCTATTAAATTTTTACAGACCATGAAATCCCTGTTACTTAGCTCGGTTTCAGATGTGAAAAATATAATAGTAATACTTGGTCATTGGTTGTTACATGGTTATGGAGTAGTAGCTATTGCTACATTACGTGGTATTAGTATTCATCCAGCAATGCTCGTCTTGGTTCCTTTACCTGCATTGTTCTATATTTTTACAGCAAGGTTTACTGATCCCCATAAACTTGATATACAATAATAAAAAAATATATTTTTTTGATCAGTAAGTGAAACAATATCAATCCTAGGTGTAAATATCTTTTTTAACCATCAAATAAAATCCTTTATTTTTCTAAAATTTGATATTTCAATTTCATCTATAATCATCTCTTAATATAAGCTACTATCGAGTATATAAAATTTCTTTTTTCATTAAACAAAAATTTGTATATACACTAAAGTAATTTGATAAGGTCAAATAGCTATATAATAATCAGTTTTAAAGCACACTTATTTGTTGAATATTTACCATATATTATTCGCCAATGATTTAAATTTCTACTCGATTCCTTTTAAGTATACATATGAAAATAAAAGTTTCATTCTACTTAATTTTATCAGTTTACTAAGTAATATTCAATATTTCTTATGGAATTTATTAAACTAGAGTTAAAAAAAATAAACAACTATTCAATACTTTGCCACGCTTTTTAATGATATATCAGTTGCAATTAACATCAAGCAAATCATTTGCATAAAACAAATAATTACGTTCATTATAGATAGTGAGCAAATATTAAATGCACAATATTAGTTTACATCATCCTTGGGTACAAAAGTTAGAATCAATGTACTCTTAGATGATATCGGTATCATATTTGAAGGTAGCTTTGTTCTGAAAAATCAATGGACAAATTAGTAATGTTTTGTAAGGTTTTGTTTTAGAGTATTATAGATTTCATGTACTTACTTCAAAACACCACCATCTTGAGTATAATTAGGACTATATGTAAGTATAGTCACTTCTTCTGATATTCCAGGTATAGATGATAAATCTATAATTGTAGGATATTCTTCGCTTTGATATGCTACTAGGTATCCTGGATTACCACTTTTCAACCTAAAAATTCATTAAAAAATTAAACTAATGTCCATTAAAATTTAATGATCTTTTGATTACATTAACCAACTTGTGTATGTTATTATTAAACTATATAAACCATAATTACATATGTTAAATAAAAGATCTACTTGAAATGACATGCGGAGTAACATGCATACAGTATGTCAGTGAACTCACCAACTCCTGTGACACATAGAAGGAAACATGAAACAAGGTAAATTAATCTTTGGTTAGTTTATTATATGAAGTTATTATCAGTTATGTACCTTAAATACCAATGTAAAGAATAAATTTGGACATAATAATTGAATTTTAAATGAATCAATTTGTGTTATGTTACCATGTGAATACAGCCAATTAGTCTATTCTTTGTAGATTTATTACTTGAGTAGTTATGTTTAATATTACTATTATTCAACCCAAACCCAACCCAATTATGGTAAATCCATGTTTAATATTAGTATTATTCGTTAATAATTTATCACTAAACATTTAGCGATTATATATATATATATATATATATATATATATATATATATATATATATATATATATATATATCAAGTAATTATCTAAAAGGATCTTACCTTGTATAAACAAAAACGCTTCCATTTACAACTCTAAGATCAGTTTCTCCATAAAGGAATGTTGCACTTGTTCGAGCTTTAGCTAATATTGCAAATGCATTTTTGGCAGATAATGTATCATTTAATCTAAGAATAGGCGTTCCTGGCAAAAGCATAAACATCAGTGTTATGCTATCAGCTATATCACCTGCCATTCGTTGTCTTAAACTATATTGTTCTCCATTCATCTGTAATAAATAAATATTAATGTATTTTCTAAAAAAGAAAAAGCATATATGTCAGACAAATTTCTGTTTATTTTAACAATTCTTACATCCCATCCAGGCCAAGATGAAATATTTGTCCACTGTTTAATGCCTTTGTATAGAATAGTTGCATTTATGCTAGCATTTGCTGTTATTAAAAACTGAGAACTTTGTGGAAGACTTAATGCCTTCTTTTCATTGTAAACTTCTAAAATATCTGCTCCAATATCATCTTGCAATGTAAATAAGCTGTGGGACATCTTATTAGAAACTTATCATATGTAGAAAAATATATATGTATAATTACATGAATATATTTCTTTTTGTTTTTAAATATTAAAAATAATTACCCTTGTCCTTTAGTTTCATTGTAAACTATTTCTTGCCATTTTGTTAAAACTGCTGCATTTTCTGGTCTATCTCGAGTGTATACGTGTACCAATGCTAGGTAATTATCATTGTCAGTTGGTATTGTACTCAGAGATTCATCCCGCAAAGTAGAATCTTCTATAAGATACTGAGTATTTGCCAAACGAAAACCATTAATTCCCAATTTTAACCAATGTTTCAAAATATCCTGAAATAAAACAATATTAAAATAAATAAATTTGTGTTACACTAATTAATTCATCCGAAATCGTTTATCAATCAAAAAATAACTTACTCCAAATTCTCCTACCACTTGTGGGTTCAAGAAATTCAAATCTGGCTGAGTTTTATTAAACTGATGAAGATAATATTGGCCTCTTTGTTCATTCCATTCCCAGGCAGATCCTCCATTTACACTTAACTATATTAAAATAAATAGTTATCAAACTCTAAAGATTTTTGTAAAGTAAAATACTTTTTATCCAAAAAGTATGCAAATAACCATAAATAAATGTATATAAAAAAGAATGTATTTACAAAATATTCATAGATACCTATAGCATTCAAATGATTACAAGAATGTTTTAAATATACCCAATTATTAGGAGGATGCCTTTCACCATCAGAAGTAGTTTGTCCATCTGCCCAAATATAGTAATCTGTATAAGGATTTTTATTGTTAACAGATTGTTCAAACCAAGAATGTTTCATGGAAGAATGATTAGGATCTAATTCCAAAATAAGATGCTGATCTCTTTCCTTTGCTGCTTTAACAAGATTATCTAGATCGCTTATATCACCTACTTGCGGATCTAATTCCATGAAATTTTCCGTATGCCCTAAACATCACAAGTAATAACATAAATATAGATAAAAATCTCTATATATATTTTGGAACAAATATCAACTGTTACATTTATCCCATTTGCATTCTTTTTGTTTATACCTTCTAAACTTCCTTTCATTATCGATGGTAAACAAATTGCTTTTATATGTTGTTCCTTTAATTCATCCAGGAGAGATTGAAAACCTTTTAAATCTTTGGTAGGTGAATCAGAAAATTGTAAACGGACAATAGGACTTTCTTCCCACCACTTTCTAGGGTTTGGTGCTATGCACTTCGGTGCCATTAAAATAATAGCTATAGCACCAGCTAGCATAGCGACCCATAATACCCAAAAACTGATGAATAAAAACCATCTTAAACGAACCCAAAATGGATCATTAGCAAATTTCATCAACTCTTCTTTCCCCATTCCAGAAAATGTTTGTTTAACAGTTTCAATATCGATTTTTGCATCTCCATTTTCCGATATAAATTTAACCTATAAGCGAAAATTATTTTTATTTTCATGCAATAATGACAAAAATGATAAATTGCTAATTTAGACATAATTCACTAGGAGGAAGTATGACGCAACTTCGAAAATTGTTTACATCTATACATCGTTTTATTGCTTTACAAAATTAAGTAAAGCAATCACTTTAATAGATTATTATTGGTTTTTCGACAAATTATTCTAAAAAACAGAATTTCATTCGATATAATAGATATAAAAAAAATATGGGGTATAACGTAATCAAAAAAAGATCTTTGATTTTTTCCAAAGAAAACCTAATATGTGTCTTACTAATTCTCAATCCATTACATTTTGATCACATAATAAATAAATGAAATATCTATATATTTAGATTAAATTATTGTATTTTATTTGAAGAGAGCAGTACTATATTTCATTTATATTCCGAGAATGTCACGGTAAATATCCGATTATGTTGGAAAAACCCGTGCCCCTCCTACATTAATTTCATCTTAATTTCTTTGAAATACGAAGAAAAATTACATTATAAAAATATACCCACACCGTTATCGTACACCTTATATTATACACAATCTCGACATAATATACAAATGCACGGTTTCTCGGTTTTTTTATTTTTAACAAAAACAAAAATTCGCGTGAAAGCGTAACGAATCCATAAAGTATGGAATAAAAAAAAAAGAAAAAGGAATAAGATAAAAAAAGATGGCGTCGATATTACCTCTGTGGCATCTTTAGTAGGCGAAATTTTACTTTCGTCCGTAAGCATTCTCTCCTTCGTTCCATCGTCGAGATCACTCTCTCCCCCATTTTGTTTTCCCATGTTTAAAAGTTCGTGGGATTTTAATTGTTGATCAAAGGAAACCGGAGTGCTCACATCCGTCTCAGACTTGCTCGTTGGAACGACTGAGGACGGCCGAGACGATTCTTTCATTTCGTCGTTATCTAAATCCTGCCTCCCACTCTCCATAGCTACGAAAGATTCTATTAATGGACGTACGTATATCGTAGAACGTAGACTAACTCGTCTGAATTCTTAAATAGAATCCTTCGTCTACACTGTACTCACCCCGACCTTTTTCGCAGTCTCTCTTATTCTGCGTAGCTCCGCTCAAACTCCGAGATTCAATCTAAAAAAATCTGAATTATTATTCAATTTATAAATAAGAATGAACGAAAACAAGATAATAAACAAGATGCTGTCTTTTCGGAGATCGTTTCTTTTTACGATAGAAATAAAAAAAATTATCTAGGATTATCGATAAAATGAAATATAAATTTCTAACGTACTTGCTGCATCCACTCCCTGTCTTCGAATGAGATCGAAAGACTAGTTCGCGCAACTCTGTGCCGTCAGAAATTCAACGATTTTTTTTTTCGAGTCCTTCTCTTACTTTCGACCTCTCCGTTAGTACGAATGCAATAAAATTTAATCGAGTATAGTACACGTTATGTGTTCACGTACGATCGCAGGGCTGGCACATTCTTCTTTTGTGCATTTTTCCTTTTTTTTTTATTTCTTTTTTTTTCGATATTCGAAAGATAAGAATTAGGAAGATTAAAAAAAAATTTCTTCTTTGTTTGTTAATTTAATTTTTCCCGTTAAAAATCCCTCCCTTTTTCATATTGTCATTGCATATATACTATGAAGTAATTAAAAAATTCAAATGAAAAAATCCAATAATTTTATTGACACAGGGGTTTACAATGACTAGTTCCGTTACTTTACTTTGGTACATTGCTCTGATTTCGACTCCATAATTCATGTCATATTAAATACTATTGTTGCACTTATCGATTTTTATCGAGACGACTGACTTCAAACGCATTCTAAAAAAGCGCGTCATTTGATTTTTTTTTTTTTTTTTTTTTTTTTTTTTTAATATAGACTCGTGATAAGATTAAAACAATTAATAAAAGAAATTAAATATAAACTATATACAAATTATATATATACACAGATCGTGGTAAAAGTTACAATAAGTAGGAAAAGGATTAAAGTAAATAACATAACGATTTAATATAATAACAATTTTATTATACGCTTTTGTATTTATTTATGGAATCTGTTTATAAATATTTTATTTATAGATATCTCTGACTGCCATTATAAGTTGACGTTTGATTTATTTTCATATTTAATCCGATCGCATATATCAAGGATTTAACCTCGTAGTGATTATAGTATCATTCTTCCTGCATATAGTATGGAAGAAAAAAAAGTTAATCACTGTAACAGTCTCGTATTCTTAATCTCTTTGTTTCGTTTAATAAATCCTTGCCTCTAATGTTGGCATCTTTTGTTACCACGTTACTACTTCACTGATCGAGTTTCACTCAAATGCTTCTTTATTATTAAATAATTCTCCTCGACCAATGATTGATTATACGAAACACATTGGAAATCCAATCTGATTTCTTAATACGTATAATATATGTATAAGCCTTTCGAGACAATTTTTCTACGACGTCTTATCCATTATCTGTTTTATAAACGAATCCAAAATCTTTCGAATTACTTTACGCGCGTTCGAGCACGTATAGTTTTCCTTATACGGGGATTCCAAGACATTATATTTAGATATTCAAGAAATTTGTTATATTTTGTTTAATATTTTTTATCGAGTTAGGGCACGCCGGTAATAAGAAACAGCAATACATTAAAATAGAAGTTACGAGAGCTAACAAAAGTGCCATCCAGAACATCCAAAATAAACATAATCGTGTTTTCATCCAAGAAGGTGTAACATTATAATTGTTCGGACGGACTGAGAAAGAAAGAAATGCTTTATTATTATTATTGTTATTAATTTTTTTTTTATATTCGTAAAATAAACAAATACTATCGTAATTACGAAAGAAATAGTAAATGGAAACATATTTATTAAGTAAAAGAAAAAAAAAAAGAAAGAAGAAGAAAAACAAAAGTTTCCAAACGACCGACGTACCTTTTAATTTTGATTGCTTGACAATGTTTATACTTATACTATCGTAAAGCTGCTTGTAATAACAAAAACAAATCTTTTCGCCGTTTTCCATTCTTTAATACTTTTAGTTTCGATGTTTCTCCGTAGAATTGCAGTAACGAACTAACGCATAAGACGAACTATATATATATATACATCATACATATGTATGTATATATGTTATTATTGGCCAGGTTATTGGTGAGACACTGACTGGATAAACATATATATGTGTGTATATGACATTTATACATTCATTGAACTAATATATAGAGAAATCTCAACCTTATTCGAAGGACGTTGTATAAATATATCTACACGCACTGGAGAGTTTCATTCATTCATGTTAACAAACGATTTATTGTTATAGATAATATGAAATGCCATGACCGGCTTTCATAAGTATCCAATTAACACGAATGACGTATTTTTATTGTTTTTTTATCAATACACAGATAAGTTAGTAGACGACCACTCATGTTTATCTTTTTAGCGATCCATTATCCTTAGAAAAGACATATCCTTTGACGAAAAACGAATCTTTATAAGATTAAACGTTTATGCATTTGTCAAGTTTATATTTTTTTTCTATAAAATTCTAATTTTATAAAATTTGAGTTTACTGTTATTGCATCTATTAGGATAATTAATAAAGAATTATTTTATACTACTTGAAAAATATCTTTTGTAAATATTTCTCTTCGCGATAATGCACAATAAACTCATCTTGCTCTCTTCAAAACGAACATATGTCTTCAACTGTATTTTTCGTATCGTTAACGCTCTTGTATATGCTATATGATGAAGTTAATTTATAAATCACAGCTAAATCTGCTTTTATTTACTCGATATGATTTATCTTGTACTGGATATTGAGAAATTATAATTTTGAATGTTTAGAATTGTAAGGAAACAGTATTATGTGTGATTTTCTTTTATTAAGTATTATTATATAAGCTAATTCAAAATACAGATAATACTATAACAATCAAACTTGTGCTTAATATCAAGGTAAATTTAGAAGTGCTGGATATTTCTGAACTGTTTGGTTTATTCGTTGAGCTATCTGTACTGTTTGGTGTTGATGTTGGACTTTCTGAACTGTTTGGATCTGTCGTTGGACTTTCTGAACTGTTCGGATCTGTCGTTGGACTTTCTGAACTGTTCGGATCTGTCGTTGGACTTACTGAACTGTTTGGATCTGTCGTTGGACTTACTGAACTGTTTGGATCTGTCGTTGGACTTTCTGAACTGTTCGGATCTGTCGTTGGACTTTCTGAACTGTTCGGATCTGTCGTTGGACTTACTGAACTGTTTGGATCTGTCGTTGGACTTTCTGAACTGTTTGGATCTGTCGTTGGACTTGCTGAACTGTTTGGATCAGTCGTTGGACTTACTGAACTGTTTGGATCTGTCGTTGGACTTTCTGAACTGTTCGGATCTGTCGTTGGACTTTCTGAACTGTTCGGATCTGTCGTTGGACTTACTGAACTGTTTGGATCTGTCGTTGGACTTTCTGAACTGTTTGGATCTGTCGTTGGACTTGCTGAACTGTTTGGATCAGTCGTTGGACTTACTGAACTGTTTGGATCTGTCGTTGGACTTTCTGAACTGTTTGGATCTGTCGTTGGACTTGCTGAACTGTTTGGATCTGTCGTTGGAGTTTCTGAACTGTTTGGAACTGTTGTTGGACTTGCTGAACTGTTTGGATCTGTTGTTGGACTTTCTGAACTGTTTGGGTCTATCGTTGTAATATTATTTAATGGTGGAGTTGTTGGAATAGATATAATAGGTATAGTAGGTACAGTGGGAATAGTAGTTGTAGTCTGTAATGTTTCCTTTCCTTTTAATACTAAAGCAGCATTTGCCGTAAGCATAATATCACTTTTTGATACAGTGTCTCTGAAAAAATAAATTTTTGTTATATATTTCAATAAACTATTTATAAATATTTTTCTTTTTTATTCATATACTCACGTAGTATAGATGGAGTTACTTGAATATATTACTATTTCTAAATTGTCATCTATGTTTGGATATAGAGATGTCAGATTTATTCGTTCTTGATGAATCCACAGATTCACAATAACCATATATACAGGATAATTTTGAAATGATCTGCATATAAACATATATTATGGAGTAGAATTCGTGTCATGCAAACACACAGACACACACACTTAATAATGTTGAATAAACAAACCGTTTTAAAATAAGTACGTTGTTGTTATTTGTAGATTTAAGTTCATAGTCTCCATGAGTAAAAACTATATTTTTTCTAAGTTTGGCTATCCTTCTGTAGGTTCTTAAGTTGCTGCGTTCTTGGGCTTCTTGATATTTCACATTTCTAGTAGCATATTCAGGATGTACAGGAAGATATGTAGTTTTATTTGTGGAGAAACCAGCGGACACTTCGTTATTCCATTGCATAGGTGTTCTTGCTGGATCTCTGGAAAAATTTTCATATGTGTCCTTTGTCCAAGCACAACCCATTGGATCAATCGTTTTATCCCATTGAATTTTGGGATCTAACATTGCTATCTCTTCACCATAATATGTATATGCTTGCCCAGGTAGAAGTAAACTAAGCATATGAAGTCCATCAACACGATTTAATCCAATTCTCGATGGTACTCTTGAGAAGTCATGATTACTTAGCTACAATGATAAAAAATTTATTTTGTAAATTATAATTAAACCTTTTTTATTGGTTATAATTAATTATTTTGCAAGTTATGCACTTTTTCCTTACCATCCAATTGGTGCTTGCATTTTCTGGTAAAAGTTGAAACCATTCATCTATTACGCTTTTAATATAATTAGCATCTGTCTTATTGTGAATAGGATTGATGAAGAGTGTATTTGTAGGTGGAATTCCTTTGTGTGTAGCATTACCGTAATAAGCTATAAGATTATGATTAGAATCATATGATTCTGCTATTAACAATCTGAAAAATAAATGTTTCATTATATTAGGATTAAATCACTTTGAAATAAACTGGGTGAGCAAAGAAGACGACTTACTTTGGAATTGCATTATTTTCTTCTACCCAGTTGTTGATATAGGCACGGAATACATAAAGAAGTTCAATACTTTCTTTAAGTCCAAAAGTATGATTACCACTTCCCACAAATGGTTCATCTTGTAATTCTTTATCTTCAAAAAAATATGGTACTGCGTTAATGCGGAAACCATCTACATGTCTTTCTAACCAGAATTTCAAAATATCCTGTTATGTGAAGGAATATCATTTATTATTTATTTGTAGAGCAAGCAAATTCACTTGACCATGTCATGTAAATAATGTTATGCTTTTAATGTACCTGTAATTCCTTAATCACATTTACATTTCGTAAATTAAGATCTGGTTGTTTCTCATGAAATTTATGATAATACCATTGCTTTTTAACATCATTCCAAGTCCACGCAGATCCTTCTTTTTCTTTATTATAAGTGCTTACCTAGTTAAGCGATATTATGCTATTTTTTTTTTTTTTTTTTTTTTTTTTATAGTATTATTTCCAAATAATCCTTTGAATTATACTTACCCAATTATTAGGTGGTATCTTATTACCTTTCTCGTCTACAGATCCATTTGCCCAAATATAGTAATCATTGTATGGCTCAATATTTTGTATAGATAATAAAAACCATTCATGTTCATCGCTAGAATGATTTGGTATTATATCTAGCATGACCTTCAATTCTGAAAGATAGTTTTAAAATGTTTATTATATAGTGAAAATAACAAGATTTATCATGGACATATATGTCATAAGAAAAATAAAATAAGATAGGAACATACCACGTTTGTGTGCTTCTTCTATCATTGTATAAAAATCTGAAAAATTTCCAAATAAAGGATTTATATCTGTATGATTAGAAACATCATATCCACCATCTAATAGAGGAGATCCATAAATTGGATTAAGCCATATTGTTTCGGCCCCAAGTTCCTTAATGTAATCAAGCTTATTAATAATGCCTGGAACATAAAAATTTAATTGTAATATATCCATAATACATAATTCTTTTGTGAACTTTGTATAAATAAAAATTCGAAAAATGTATTGGTTAAAGTTCATCTTTTTAAAATTTCGCGCCTAAATTAACGAGGCGAAAGAGAAAGCAATATGGCCGATGATGGTTGGATTAGTTGCTGAAGCTCCTGAAGAATTTGTATGATAAAATCAATAAAAGAGAATCCTTTTAGTTATTATTTCTTAATATTATTAGCCCTTTTAGTAATTATATAGGCCGATATTCATTTTATTACAATACGTAGTTTTTTAATTATAAGATTGTTAAATTATGAAAGTTATTTTATTATAATTTCGTTGGTCAATGATAAAAAGGATTTATACTTGGAATTCATTTGATATATAATATATCACGGTAAAATTAAACAAAAAATAAAACTTAATAATTTAAATCATGAATAATATTCGTGCATTGAGATTTTTAAAATGCATATATATATATATATATATATATATATATATATATTCATGGTAATGTACTTTGATAATAGAAAATTCGTTTACTCAATAATAATTCCTAAGAATAAATACAGCTCGAACATTTACATTTATTTAAGTATTTTTCGAATCTCGGTGAGTAATTATATCACTGTGAGACTTAAAAGTGATAACATCTTTCTCTTGTAAGAATTGCGCGTATAATGTAGACGATTATTTTAGTTATAAAGTGTATTTCAGTATATTGCAAATTAACATATTGAGACTCACATAATCGTTATATTTACTTGTTTTATAAACATTACTATTAATTATTTTTATCAATATAAATGTTATTGAATAATTTAATTACAAATTTAGATTTAATAATATATGTATAGTGATTAGTACGACGTTATAAAATCATTGATTCTTCGATAGAATATAGATTATAAAAAGTTTCTTTTATAGATAAAGTAGGACTCATTAGGAGGAAAAACGATGGCGCTGAGATCGGTCATTTTTACTATGTCGATAACAAAGTTAATCAGATATAAGAAAGATTTCTTTGATAATAAGATTACATTCGAAATTAAATTAATTATAATGTTTATTTTTTTTTCTTTTTTTTTCTTTTCAGATTCACCAGATTTCGAAGAACGTTACCCCACCTTTTTATTTGAAGTGTTTTCGATATTAAAGTTTCGAGTACGGCGAGAAATGATTTTTTTTACATTTTTTTGTATTTGATGTAGAAATACATGGATCGTAATTTTTATTTATTTATAAATGTGAAAATTTTTGCTAATCTGGAGAAAAAAAAAATATATATATATATGTATATATAACGTATATACATACATACCTTTCAAATCGCCTTCGCCATCGCCATCGCTATCTTGAAATCCTCTTGGCCAGATTTGATACACGAGCGTTGTTTCCCACCATTCTTTATTTGAGAAATCGACGCATTTTATTCCTCTTGTTAAAATTCCCAAGAGTAAAATAAAGCGTAATATCGTGCACATTGAGTGCGACATAATCATAGCTTGTTATAAGAGTGAAATTTGTCTGTATATGAACTTTTATCTGTTTCTCTTTTTTTTTTGTTTTTTTTTTTTTTCTACACACGAATTATCGACTTTTTATCGGACGTTATCGTTCTGATCTTCGAGTTCTAATCATCGATGGACTCCTTTGTAACTTGTCTGTAACACAAGAAATGATTTTACCTTCTTTTCTTTTTTCGATATTGGAGATTATTTATCGACAAAATCAATATACCTGCTATATTTACGGAATGTACATATATACCAGTATATACATATATACATACCTATGTATTTTTATTTGAAACGCGAAATCACGTGGAGAATATTTCAATGATCGAGCAAAAAGAAACAAAATGCACGTTTTAATAGGTATTGCCAAAGGGTAATGCATCATTTAAATAATGACAAACATTGATCAGATTTTTATAATAGAATGAAACTAATTAATTCGTTATATCGTTTACATAGACCTAAAAAGATTCTCTCGAGTCTCTTTAATAATCGAGCTGTTCATAATTACCGAATTAAATTTTGAAATTTGTTGTAGTTTCATAACTCTCTACAAGTTTAAAAGTATACGTGTAATAAAATCAAGAATTTATCAGCTCAATGGTAAAATGGTTAGTTCATCTTCCTTATTACGTAATTATTATTTTATGTTTTCAATAATACGGCAAATAACGACGAATATATTTGTTGTATCAAAAAATCAAGTGAATAAATTAGATCGTTAAAAGTTAGATGAATAAACAAGGATATATCAACGAGTTATTTACTTATATTAATTATTAATGTTTTAACATTTTATTTTCATTTTATTTGATTATAATTATAATAACGTTTAATATTGGATTTATATTTATTAACAAATATTTAAAGATATAGCAATAGAATAATTTTATATGTAAATTAATAATATTTCAAAGATCATTCTATTTTTATTTCATTCGATTATCATTATAATAATATTTGGCCAAACATTTTTCAATTTTAAGTAGATAGAGAGTTAGGAGCAATAAACGGTAGTAAAAAAGCAAGCATATAAGATGACACGCTTGTTAAGACGAAGTTCACTTGGCATTCTCGATGTTGGCATTCTTCCTAAGTCGTTTTGACGCAAACGATTCTGCTCTATTCTCAATCGAGCACGATGTCATGCGATAATAGCTTTATACAAAAATATTTTTCTTCTACCGAAGTCAACAATAATTCAGTTATATATTTCGACGTACGTATATTATAAGGTATTTACGAAATGAAATACAATACGATCGAAATTCACTTACCTTGATAATGCCAATATGACGTTTAGCTGGGACAGTTTGAAATTATTAGAAATAATAATCATTTCACTTGTATTAATTTCAATTATTAAATTATTTCATCACCGAACACGTATCCAAAATAGATAAACTCTTTGTTTTGTATTTTAGATCGCGTTTTACACGTCACGTTTGTTTAAATAAAAAAAAAAAAAAAAAAGAAAGAAGAAAGTAAAAGCAAAGAGAAGAGAAACGGAAAAAAATATTTTAGATTGACATAATTAGCACCAAGCCAGTAACGTTAATGAAGACGAAATTGATCGTCGTTCTTTGTCGTGTGAAGCTCGAGTCCTCCCCACCAAATGATTTTTGACAATCGTATCTATCTAAAAGGTTTCAACGTTGAGCGATTGTATTGGCACGGACTAATAGATAACTTTTATTTTTTTCAACCTATAGACGATTCTATCATATCCATTTTCGATTTATGATCGTGTATGAAATACATGTAAACGCGTATACAATATATCATTTTATTCGCAAATTTCACGGACGGACATATTACGCACATTTCGTACCGTAAGCCAATTACCAGATTTACGTCATGAGTTAATTTTGTATTTTATCGTACCTGCATGGACGTCTGATATCGTATATCTGTTTTCTATCTTTCATCTAATATTTCATACTTGATAGAACCATTCATTTATTTACATATATTAAGAAATTGTAAAATATTAAGTATATGTAATAATGTATTATTGTCGATGCGTAACAACGAAAATTATAGGCACGCACAATTATTATTATATTTATTATTTATTTATTATTATTATTATTTTTTCTTTTTTTAAGTTTTACAAGCGAGCATATAAGAAACCAGTTATAATTAAATTTAGAATCCATGACATTGGGGCATGAAAATAGCTACTTAGATGACCCTAAATTATTTTCATTATTAGGAGGATGGCACTAATAAATTTGAACCGATCGATTATACGTCAAGAAAATAAAGAAAAGTTCTTTAATAGAACTCATTATTTCGATTAATGGGTTACGATAAGAAGTGACATTATTATGAATCCATTTCATAGATTTTTTTAAAATAAGTCATCATCATATGTGTGTCTGTGTGTGAATACACACACACACACACACACTTATAATAAAATTATCTATATTTGAAACAAGAGGGGAAGAAAAGTAAGGGAGAGAGAAAGATATATGTGTAACATCAGACGTAATCTGTTTTTTTTTTCAAATATATGATAGTAAACATTCTACTCCCCCTTGAATAGTCGAACAATGAAATAACCGTTTTATGTTGACAGGTCTACGACTTCAGTTATGATTATATGTTTCAAAAAATTTAGGAAGAAGGACATACTTGTGTGGGTATTTTATATCTATACATTCGATAAGATTCAAGACGAGTCATCATTTCAGTCTATCATGCAATCGATAAAACGTTAAAGATTAGAGAGATGTATATGATTGATATATTATTACTTTAGTTATGTGTTGTTTATTATTTTAAGTAATGTTTTCGTTTCTTCAAATAGATAGAACATTTTTTTTATTAATTTATAAAATAAAATCGATTCGAAAGTTCATATTTTTCCATAATCATTTGATAATAGTTATTTCTCTTTTGCAACGATTTTGGAATAATTTAAGTAGAGCTTATCGACGAAGATCTATACGAGAGGTTCTGCTGTTTACGATTATTGAAGTTTCATATTGCCTGTATTCGTTCTCGAACGTTGAATTTTTCGTTCTGATTAATTCGCATTTTGTATTGATGAGAGAGAGAGAGAGAGAGAGAGAGAGAGAGAGAGAGAGAGAGAGAGAGAGAGAGAGAGAGAGAGAGAGAGCGAGAGCACCTATTGAACGATCGTTTTTTGGCTCGCTAATATACATACGTACATACGTATTGTGTATATATATGTATGCATAGGAGTATGTACGTACGCTCGAAAAATCACGCGGTGCTCTTTTCACTCGAATATTGATATGCTATTATTTGCGATATACGTTCTAACGTGTTTCGACGTTGACTTTTCAGTTTTTATTATGGGTACGGTTACGTGTCGTCTCGTGACTGCACTTTTCATTAAAATCGTTAGTATCGATTTTCATCGCTTTTTACTTTTCTTTTCTTTTCTTTTCTTTTCTTTTCTTTTCTTTTCTTTTCTTTTTTTAATTATTTCCTTCTTTTTTTTTCATTTGTCGCTTTTCATCAACGTAGACGATGTTTACGATCTTTAAAGTATATAAAAAGTGTATAAAAATATCCATGACTTCTTGATATTGATTTATCTTAGCTTTGGTTAAGTTCGATGCGATAAGAATTTCGTATTTGTAGGGACTTTTCAATCATTTATCATTACAGGTTGATAGAATAATTTAATACGATTAAATTATTTTTTTCACGTTGATTGAAACGTATCACAAACATTTTAGTGTTCGATTAATAATTCACGCAAACCCTTGATGGTGTTCACTTTCAACCATTACCACCGTATATTCGAACTTTCATCCCGTTATCGCGTTATCCGAGAAAATTTCGTCATAGTAAGTAACACTCTCTAATACACCACGGAAACAATTTTCATGATAAAACTTTCCACTTAAACTTTAGGGAATGAATGAATAAGAAATAATTCGATGTCAATGTTAATTAACGTTAAACGTTCGTTTTATTTTGCACTTTTGAGTCAATTACAATTGATTTATCATTTTATCATTATTATTTATTTATTTTTCTGCTTCTTTTCTTCATTAATCGTTCACATTTGAAATCACCGATAATTATAGAGGAAAACGTGACTTTCGTGATTTAGCAACGCGAAGCATAAAATCGATCGACGACACTTCAATCGAAATTGTGATAGACATAATAATTGATTTTTAACATCGCCTAATAGCAGGAATAGGATAATGGACCTTAGCCATTTTAGGTCGTCGTTCGTCGTTCCAATGAACTTTTCGATTTTCCTTACCGTTTATTAATAATTTCGATCGTTGTTTTGGGAAGTGACGATCGGTCGATAAAATTATAATACAATATGTATACCACGTAATAGAGAATATTCGTCTTAATTTAAAGTTGTGTCGTCGAAGCTACCGAAAGCGTGAAGTTTTTATGGACATCGATCATCACGAGAAGTCACTTGTCTTTTTCTTTATTTTTTTTTCTTTTTTCTTTTACAAGGAGAACTTTTAACAAGATCTTTTTGCCAACAATTAACACGGCATCCGTCTCATAGTCTTTCGCACGAGATTTAGGATAATTGTAGTCGACGCTATTTTTTTCCACCTGATTTGTTTTTTTTTATTCATTTATTTTTTACTTTTAGTAGATTCAATTATTCGAAACATGCGAATGGCGGAGACGGATTGATAATAATGTATAATAATAATAATTATGATGATGACGATGATGATAATGATGATGATGATGATGATGATGATGATGATGATGATGATGATGATGATGATGATGATGATGATGATGATGATGATGATGATGATGAACATGATTACGATAACGACGACGACGATGTTAATAATAAGATAATAATAACAACAACAACAACAACAACAATAATAATAATAATAATAATAATAATAATAATAATAATAATAATAATAATCATAATAATCATAATTATAATGATAATAATAATAATAATAATAATAATAATAATAATAATAATAATAATAATAATAATAATAATAAGCATAATCATAATCATAATCATAATAATAATAATGATAATAATAATAATAATAATAATAATAATAATAATAATAATAATAATAATAATAATAATAATAATAATAATCGTTACTCGTAAAATGATTTAATCTTTTAAAAGTTTTACATTACGTGATCATTTTTAGTATACCTTCTTTTACAACATCTGTATAACAGTTAATTATAATACACATAATATAAGACGGAAGATAAAAGAGAGTTTTATTTGCATCGCGCTTAACATATTTTTAAAACAAAAAGACGGACAAAAGTCTTGCGTTTACATGGGTAATTTTCAAAGTAAACGTATGTCGACTAGATTCGTTGTCTTTTTCGCACGGACATGGTTATATGTATTGATAACGGAAGATGCGTGTAGAGGAATAGAAGCTTTGTGATTTCATAATGATCTTTTTCGTTTTTTGTTTTGTTTTATTTTATTTATCTTTTTTTCTTATTTTTCACAACGAAACGAGTATTGATTATAAGGTGGATAGATAGGTAGATAAAGAGAATAAGAGAGAGAAAGAGAGAAAGGGAGAGAGAGAGAGAGAGAGAAGCGAATAGATTGACTAGATGGACGATTCATGCGAGAAAGAGCGAGAGAAAGCGAAAGAGAAAGCGAAAGAGAAAGAAAGAGAGAGGGAGAGAGAGAGAGAGAGAGAGAGAGAGAGAGAGAGAAAGAGGGAGAGAGAGAGAGAAAGAGAGAGAAATGGATAGAGAAATGGATAGAGAAGGATAGTGAGCTAGCTAATTACAAGTCGTTAGATTATACGCTAGTTTGGAAATTTTACAATTTGCCTACGTTTTTTCTTAATTACTACTCGCAGATAAATATCTTGTTATATTTTTATTCGATACCGTTATTATTATTTTCTTATTATTATTATTTATTTATTTTTCTTTTTTTTTTCATTTCTTTTCGCCCACCACGGGATCTCGGCAATCGATCGAACAACGAGAATATTTGAGGTCTTTAAATGACCTACGAGGTAAATCGTCAACGAAACGACTAAAAAACGTTGTAGAGATAGCCAGCTATGGAGATAGAAAAAAGGCGCCGACTCGATCGTGATTACATCTAAGTTATTTTTGCGATAAACGCGATTAACCCTTCAGCTACTATTGCGTTACTATAATGGCTTCCCGCTAATTCATTTTTTTTGGGTGGGGCGGGGAGGAGGGAGGAGGGAGGAGGGAGGAGGAGAGGGGGAGGGGAGCAGCAAGCGCTTCTGTTATAATGGCTTCCCTCTGTGGGTGAGATTTTTTTAACAAAGATCCACTATAGTGGCGCTTGCTTGTTCCCTTGCTTCGAAGGCCCTGTTGAGTAAGTAATCACTTACTTACTTACTTGCGTTCCGTGAGAAATCCGTAAATATTGGTTGTTTTCAATTTTATGTGCGCATAAAAAAAAGAAGAAAGAAGGAAAAAAAGCAAAGAAAAATATCGTAACTCTATCGATCAACGTTAGTTTATATTAACGCAGATATGGGCTAATTCCACACATAAGCGGAAGCCCTTCTTGGCCGTAGCCAAAGGGTTAATAATAATAGATATAGTTCGATCGGATGAAAATTTTCTTTTTCGAAAACGGAAGCCCGAGAATTCACCGTAAAGAGGCTTTTTTATTAAATTTTTTATGTTTTATATCTTGTTACAAGATAGATCTCTATTATTATTATTATTATTATTATCATTATCATTATTATTATTATTATTATTATTATTATTATTATTATTATTATTATTATTATTATTATTATTATGTTATTATTGTTATTGTTATTATTATTATTATACTTTTTTTTTTCTTTGTTCTATACGAATTTAATTAAGCAGAATTTTAATGTTAATTTTATTTTCTATGCGATCTCGTTCGACACCTTTTCTTTATTTACATATACATAGGCAGATAATTATATTAAATGTCGCAAGTACAGTTCAAGATCTATTTACAAAGAGATGGTAGATTAGGTAGGATTAATATGTATATCGAAAGAGAGATGCGACGTGTTTTAATAAACGGCGCGCTTAAATTTGCAGATAAATCATCATATCTTAAGTAGGTATACGTCTTTTTCTTCTTCCTCTTATGCACGATATATTTTTGAGAGTAAGTGTTTGTGTGTGAGAGAGAGAGAGAGAGAGAGAGAGAGAGAGAGAGAGAGAGACAAATTATTTTGAACAAAGACAGAAAAAGAAACATTACTTAATTTTTACATTTATTTTTTCAATATTTAGACAAAGAACGCAACAATTTACAGATACATATACAACATGCCATTTATATCGCAACTAAAAAAGGATTTATTTATTTATACATCAAAGTTGATTTGTTGTATATATTTAACTCAGTATACAAAAATTCAAGGACAATGTGCATATTTTCGTTTTTTTTTTCGTTACAATTATACATAGGTAATTATGTTCGTTCGTGGGATCGATGATGATTCTCGTATTGTTTAAATATTTTGCCTTTTATTTTTATCTCTCCACCTCTCTCTCTCTCTCTCTCTCTCTCTCTCTCTCTCTCTCTCTTTGTCTCTTTTTCTTTTTGTTTCTCATATTTCTAATTTTTACTATCTTGCAAGTATATAACTATCGTTTATATAACATCCAAACATTTTTTTTCTAACGAATATACCGTATCGTGTATCTTTTTTACTTTCTTTCCTTACTATATTTTCTCTTTGAAGAGACTAAGTTTTTATTTGAATAACTTTTTGCCCATTTTATCTTTGATAGTTACAGTTTATATTACTTTTTTCTCATCGAATACTTACAACGTTTTTAAAAAAATTCGAGATGTTTCTAAAATATCTACGCGCTTTTTTATTTCTAGCATCGATAAACGTTACACATGCATAGTCATATAACGTATATATAACATTTGTCAATGTTATGTATATATTATATAGACCAACATAGATATATATATGCATATATATATGCATATGTATATATGCGTAAATATGCTATTAACGAACACGCATAGAAGATAAAGTGCTGTTGTTATAAGATCAATGTGTATGTACAACTATATATCGTGTTATCATATATATAATATACATATGCTTCACTTACATTATATATTGTATGTGTTTTTGTGTGTATGTATGTGTGTATACCGTAATATTAACAAATTACTCTTTGCAATTGTTTTTGTCACATTTTTATCATTTTTTTACAATAATAGATAATGTGTATTGCTCACATGAAACTCTCTCATTTGAATTTTCAATTCTAATCTTACTCTGGCGGAAAAGCAAAAGATATACGATTATGAACATTCGTTTCGTCATATACCACATTACGTGTGCACGTGTGTGCACGTGTGTGTGTGTGTGTGTGTGTGTGTGTGTGTGTGTGTGTGTGTGTGTGTGTTATTCATATTTAAGTAAAAGAAGAGGCGTGATAGTAAAAGAATTGGAAAAAAAGATAGACAAAAATGAAAGGATATAGATAAGAGATAAGAATAAAGAGAGATAGAGATAGAACGAAACAGAGTAATATAGAATTTTCATTAGAGGAAGATTGTGAAAAATTGGACATTATCGATATTAGGAAATGTGGCCAGCCCTTTTTAAAAGATATTAGTTTTTATAGAGATTAGAATTAAATTGGATTTCGTAAGAGGTGTCCACCTTAAGGTAAATTTAAAAACGAATCCTTTTCCACGGAATAAAGATCCATCTCGATTTTATTATTTCTTTTTCTTCTTTTTTATATTTATTTTGTTTCGTTTTGTCTTTTCAGTGATCCGGTTTTTACTCTCCTTCCTTTTACGGACTTTTTTTTGTGCGTATCACAACCAATCATAAGCAAGAAGGAAATTTATTTTGAACTTTACCGAAAATTATCTTTTTCTTCTTTTTTGTTTTTCTCCTTCGAAATTTTTGATCATAGATAAGAGAACAGGGATATGTCGAATAATATTTATATCAATCATCGTTTGATAAGTTCTGCTAATTACGTCGTATTTGTTATCTTTTATTTTCTTTCTTGGTCCGAATAGAAATTATCTAATTTTTATTTGAAACTAAAACTACACAAAATGTACGCTTTCTATTATAATTTTGTTGATTTTTCTAAATATCATTTTGCTCCTTCAAACCTGTGCGTGTCGCTGTTTTATTTTCTGTGTTTGGTCACTGGTCACAGTAAAAAGGCCTATTCGCAGAAACATTTATAAATAATTATATATTTTTGTTTTAATTGTAGATAGATAATTTACGCGATCAAAAGTATTATATTTTAATGATTAGAAAAAAGAGAAAATAATGTAACGCGATTGCATATTCGTCAATATCCTTGGTAATAAAATATGCGTGAAAATTTTCCGTGATCCTAATCTTGTTTCTTTTCTTTTTATTTTTACTTCTTTTTTATTTGTTCTTTTATATTTATTTATTTATTTCTTATATTTAAATAGACGAAAATTTCGAAAATAACGATTATAGGTCAAAATGTAATAACAGCCTAAACGAATGATTGACATTTTAAATCTTAAAATGTACGAAGAAGTCTTACGTAAGTTTGAAATCTGTTCTAATTCAGTACAATAAATTGGTTCCATTAAAAGTCTTTTGTAATCGATGTGTCTCGATACGTAATGTACATATACATGTATATGTATACCATTTAAATGACTAGAAAGAAATTTAATTGTATGTTTGTTTAATCAACTTGGAATGTAAAAACGCATTATTTCTAAGGAATTACTTTTTTGGCTAGACAGTCAAGTACAAGTATTCGTTAAACTTAATGTACTTTCGTTTTGCATCTAAATACGCTAACTTTTATTTATTTATTTATATTTTTCTTTTCAAATTGGATCCGATCGAAAGAGTTTGTTTCATTACTCTTTTATGAGATAAAAATATGAATAAGCGCCTTAGCCTTCCCGATAAAATTGTTTTTATTAACATTGAATCTACTTGATGAATTTTAAGTACCTCGAATTCTAATAAAAAGACGAGCTAAAGTTTTCAGATATTATATTTCGTGGAATAAGGAGAAGATAGAAAAGAATTAGGATATATACATATACATATATATATATACACACACACACACACATATATATATATATGTATGTATGTATGTATGTATGTATGTATGTATGTATCTATATAATAAAGATAGAAATGGGAAACGAGGGAGAAAGAGAGTGAAGAAGAAAGTATATAAAAAGACAAGAGCATATAGAATTATGCTCCAAGTATAAATTGTCAAGGTCTTCTAAGGGTAACTAAATTCCTGTCAACTGACTATGTATGTACATATGTTAAAATTGATTTCGCCGTTTAATTAATTCGTGATTATTATTATGATATATCGGATAATTGCGTTTACATTTATCGAGTTATTAATAACTTGTACGCAAGATAGAGAAAAAAATTAGGGCTGGCCATTTAAACGTCGTGCGTTCCCTTTTCAACGAGTTAAGAAAATGTCAAACTACGATAGGGAGATCAGTGAGTGACATCGATTGACTCGTAGATATACATATTTTTCTTTTGTTGTTTTTGTTGTTATTGTTGTTCACGATGTCATCGTAGAATAATTTCTTTTTTAAATGCGATACCTATACTCTTCGGCGAAGACTTTACTCGATGTGGACATCGAGTTTCTTCAACTTTTATATATATATATATATATATATATATATATATGTACAATTTAGTCGAAGATCAAATTTTGGCTCTTCATTTAAAACAGATTGCGCTTGCTCGGCTGACTCATACTTTTAAGTTCCGTTTTATTTTCCGGCATTTCTTCTCTTTTTTTTTTCTTTTTTTCTTTTTTCTTTTTTTTTTTTTAATATTCGTTCTACTCACTTTTCTATTTACTCTTAAAAGTTATTTTACAAGGTATTATTTACTCGTCTCATCGCTATAATGTTATGTATACGATAGAAGGATATTTTGGGAGTTTTTTTTTTTTTTTTTTTGAAAAATCTCGCTCTATACCTTTGAACATCTTAATTAACTAACTGACTAACTAGCTAAAGATATATTCGATCCACGAAACGCCCGAAATGTCTTGTTCGTTCTCTTTTTTCTATTTCTCTTTTCCTTTTTTATCTAATTAGACATCAACTCTTTCCCTTTTCGTTATATTTAAGATAGTCAAGAGAAAACAATTCTTTTTTTTTTTCATTCACCTCTCAACACTTTTCAAAACACGCCAATCGCGCAAAAGACGAGTGGATATTATAGTTTTCATTCGATATTACGAAATCTAGAGATTTCCGAAGTGTTTGAATCAAATTATTTTGAGGACGACAAGCACGACATTATGCGGGAACGATATTAAGGCACGGATGATGATAAAAGTAATTCATTATATAGTCGAAGAAGATTTACATATATGTATGTGTGTGTGTGCGCGCGCGCGCGCGTGTATATATATATATATACACATAGTTGAGATTCACTCAAAGGAGTATACTGTCAGAAGCGTAATTCATTTGAAATATTAGATAATAAAAAATATTAGTATGTTTCGTCGGTGGCGCGATTGGACGTGACATTTGCAAGGTCACCGAATATTACTTCCTCTTCTACATTTTTTTTCTGTTCTTGTTTTTCTTCTCGTTTCTTTTACTTCTGGACGGCGCGTTTCGGGACATAGCAACGCAATGAACGTAGCTTATGATTTAATTTGCTGTAGGCTCTCTATATCGGCGCGATCCTTTGGATCAAAATTTCGAACATTAAATGCGAAAAAAAAGGAAGAGATCGCTCGTCTCCGTGAATTCTTTTCGCCGATGCTGTGAACGAACAATCGCTGAGGTAACACGTTGCATTCTCTGCTCTTTTTTTGATTTATTTGTTTCCTTTTTCTTTTTTTCTTCATCTTATCTCGTCTCTCGTCTCTCGTCTCTCTCTCTCTTTCTCCATCTTTTTTCCTTATCGCGTTATTATCATTTCTCACGGATAGAAAGAAGACAATAGATGTCATCTCTCTCGCCGAAAGATACGTTTGATAATTTATTATTTCGATTGATGATGGGATACGATAAAAGTGTCCCACGTTAAAGGAGTTAGTATCGAACCAGTTGTAAATTCAAGGTTGTCGAAGTTTCGCGAGATTAACGTATTTCACGGTGAAGTATTATTCGATTTTTTTTATAGTCGAACGATTCTAAGGAAATTATAACGGGGGTTTTAGGCGTTAACGCGGTTAAATTTATTTTTATCGTTAGATTATTCATACGTATGAAGCAATCATCGTGTGTTTGTTTGTGTGTGCGTGCGCGCGCGCGCACGCTCGCACGCGTATTTGTGTGCTTCCGATCTATATGTATATTTTCCACGAGAGATTTTCTCGTTCACACATTAATCTCTTTCTTTCTTTCTTTTCCTTTCATTTCTACAGCGTTTGATCATATAGCAATCGAACGACGAGAAATCGGAAACCATCGAGATCTCGTTTACGGTTTATCACTTTAGTGCTTTGCTATTGAGCATATCTTCGTATATGTTCCTCTAATACATGTAATAATATTAAAACTCTCTCGAATCTCTTTGTTTTTTTCTCTTTTTTTTTATTAAAATATCTGCATCGTCGTGTGTATATAACGTATATATGTATATATAGGTATATTTATATGTAATACATATATATATATACGTACATATATATATCTATTTTTTTTTTTAAATACATATATATTTTCGGCTGTCGTACTATGCGACGGCAAATTTAAATAAGTACGTGAGACTTTTTCACAAAAACGTACACGTATTCTTATTAATGTGCCTGGCAGACGAACAAGTACGATTGAAATGTTTGCTTAACGATTTTTCTCTCTTATTTTCCCTTTTCTTTTTTTTTTCTCTATTTCCTTTCTGTTGCTTTCTTCGTGAATCTCTCTCTCTCTCTCTCTCTCTCTCTCTCTCTCTCTCGTTCTCTCTCGATGACAGGACGACGATAAAAGTAGGACATTTTTTACCATTTTTCGATACTATTCGAAGATGAGGGAACTTTAGGACTGACAATGTCAAGAGAATTTTCAAATATTTGTCAATAAAAAATGAAAAAGATAAATGTATCGATCATCGTTTTTTATTTATTTCCCTTTTTTTTCGTAGAATTTTACCTTAGTTCCCTCGTGTCCTTCGGTCTTATTTTTCATTTTATTGTTAGTTAATACGGCTCGAATATCTTTTAAATTTTTACTAATTTTGATCGATCTATCACGATTGGTAAAGAATGAAAGAAAGATTTCCGAAGATTATGAAACGTTACGTACTTTCAAATAAGCACATACGTCTGCTTGCAAATCGGTTTTTAGATATTTTATGTTTGTGCGACGGTACGATCGATCGCAACCGATCGAATTGCCGAATTTACTCTTCGATGATATTTTTATCGACCCGTTAGATTATCATTTGAATCGTACTTGTTACTCGCAATCGTCTTTTTTTTTTCTTCTTATGTTTGTTTCTTCTTTTCTCTTTGTCTTTTTTGTTTCTCATATTGTTTCACGGTAGACAAAATTTCGAACGGCATAAGCGTAAAACGAATTTTAATAATGGGATACCGAGATGGAATCTAAGAAAATTATTATTAGATGAAAAAGAAATACGACTCAAATAACGCTTCGGAAACGTTAAGACGGATCGCGAGCATTCGTCGTGCAACTATTTGGCATCAAACCGACAACGACAAGGACGATCATTGATCAGTCGCAAGTGATCGATTGTAATTTTTATTCGCGTTAATGCGCAGCCATTGATATCGGTAGGACAAAAAAAATCACGGATCATGTTTCATATATTTAGTATTTCGAACTGACATTGAACGCGTTTTCTTCATTATTTTCTATATAAGAAATCATTATTTATTTATTTATTTTTTATCCCTATTCGTCCTTTTAAACTGTTACTTGTCCTTAAGGAATCATCGGAATTGCGTAAGATCGTCCATATCTATATCTCCAAAACGATATTTAGGATTAGATCAACGCGACCCTCGATCAAAGGCAGTGTGAACATTAACGAAAACTTTGACATTCGAACGAAGGCCGCCGCATTTTGTTGTCCCTCTCTAGGATCTCTTTCGTCTAATTATAAATTCTATCTAATTATCTTTGTAACAACAACAAATATGTTTCATTTCGTTATAATATATTATAAATACGTCTTATTATTAATAAAGTTTATTACGAGCTAATTCTCACAACAACTCCTAAATAATTCCATCTCGACTTTGTACGCTGACAAAATACGCTTGATTTCATATTTCAAATCGAACGGATGTTTATTATTTATAACAAACAAACGAAATAAATCATCCCTGCAGTTCCATTGATTTTAAAGTATTACCTTATTGATCACATTAAAGCGTAATCGGTCGTTAAGATTTTTTCTTGTTGTTGCTACCGTTTATCTCGAAAAGTAAATAAAGAAAAATGAATATATATATATATATATATATATATATATACACACACACATATATATATACATATATATATACATATATATATATATTCTCTCTGGCGTTTATGTCGAAGTTACCATAGTTCTCGAAATAACCGTTAAATAATTCATAACTTCCTCCTAACTTATATTCGAAGATAAGATCGTGTTTTTGTATTGTGTAACGCGGTGTTACGCAGTTTAACGCTTATTTTTCTTTCGTTCATCGCGACGAGCGATGTATATGTATATAGAGGCAGGGAATCAAACGAAATCATCTTTCGAAATCGCCGAGAAAAACGTTATACGAGGAAATTGAAATGGATTAACGTGTTATTTTATATTGCGAAACGTTGATGGATTTGTTTAAAATAGAACGGAGGAAAAAAAGGAAAAGAAAAAAAACAAGTTGAAAAGAAGGAAGGATGTAAAAGGAGAAACCAATTGGAAGAAAGTTTTTCGTAAAACCATCGTCGGCCATCTAGCATCGTTTTCCTTTCTGTTTTCTTTTCTTTTTTATTTTTTTTTATTATCTTTTTTTTCTTTGATTTTAATCGAACTTGGATGCAAACTAAAAAATGTTCAAAATCGATCCGATAAAAAATGTTTCCCTTTTTTTTTTGTTCTTTTTCTTTTTCTTGTTAAATCGCCGCGAAACGTTGACATTGTCATCGTCGAACGTCGATGAATGAATTCGATCGTTTACGTTAATCGTGACGTATCGATAATGTACGAGTTATATAAAATTAGCGATTATCGTTTCTCTGGCAACAAAAAAAAATGTCAATATACGATCATCTAATAAAATATTCTAGAAACTTGTGTCTTTTTCAAAGAATGAAATAAGTACGCTATATATATATATATGTATATATATATATATATATATATATATTTTTTTTTTTCTTTTTATCTTTCTTTCTTTATTCTTTTTGCTTCTTCTTTCTCCCCCCTTCTCTTATTATTCTTATATTTCTTTTTTTCCTCTTGTAACTTCGATACACGTAAATTCGTCCAACCATTCCGATAAAGGATAAAGGTCGAAGCTTTGACTAGAATTACGTCCTTATCTAATCTTTCATTCCTTTTAATTTTTTAGTTTAAGGCAAACTCGCTTTGATACTCACACAGACATACACTTATTTATTACCTCTAATATATTTTCTTACGTGTCACTACTCTCGCACGATCATCCCTTATTTTCTTCATCTTCTTCGATACTTCCTCTTCCTCTTCCTCTTCTTCTTCCTTCTTCTATCCTTCTATTTTTATTCTTTTCTTCTGCTTTATTTCGTCTTTCTTTCTTCTTTATTATTCATCTTTTGTCTATTTGCAAACAATCATATATACTCACGCTCTCTCACGTATCCTAAGCACACGTACGCACACGTATGCACGCATTTATACTTCACGCAATCACGTTCGTTGTTCATTTTATTCCAGGGATCAGGAGGGGGTGAACATCCTTCCTTTTCGACGCACTCTCGCCAGGGGCGTTTTGTTTTTTCTTTCTTTCGTTCGTTCGTTCGTTCGTTCGTCCGTTCGTTTGATTTCACTTCCTCCTGTCCTGGAAAATAAAATAACGACGAGTTATTCTATCGTTTTATTTATTTCCTTTTTTATTTTATCTTTCTATTTTTTTTTTTTTTTATCAACGATAAATTACGAATTGTTCTCGTAAGTTTAACGCGTTCGGAGAAAGCTATAGTTGTAAACGTTCAATTTTACAGACTTCATTTCAAAAATGTTCTTAAGATAATCTCTTTCGATAACACGCATAAGAATGTTATTATAAGTATACTTTATAATAAAAGTTAGGTCTAATTATTAAAATGTACGATAATTAATTCTCCCGTGTATATATCATTTTATTTACATTAAGTATAGATGAATATATCAATTTATGTAATGTCAAAAGTGTTAAACGTGTTAATACTTCGATGCATGATTTTTGTAGAAATTCTTAAATGTACAAAAATTTTAAAAATTAAAATGGAAGATATGACATTTTGAAATTGAATAAAACGATAAATTGAAAGCAATGTGTATAAATTTAAACTTAAAAATATTTTAACTTCGCAAATACATAACAGTGTTAATTCTTTAATGCATGATTTTGATCGAAATCGTTAAATAACTATTAAAACGGAGAGATTATATTACGAGATTTACTAAAAAATTTAAATAAAAAATTCGATAACTATCGAATCGGAAAAAGTACAGAATTTCTTAAAAAAAAAGTTAATTTTACAATAAACAATGTTAATAACAAAAAAAAAAAACACGAGATCATTATAAATTATGCGAGCACGTAAATTTAAATGACGATTAAAAATAAATATTCAATTATATATATATATTTATATATGTATGTATATCTGATCCTGTTTCCTATACTTACCAATAGAATGTTTTCTTGAGCGCACGTCTTGGCGGACGAATGCAAGGATCGAATATAAACGTAGCTTCGGTAGGCCAACGTTTGACATCGCAAAGAGCGATGACGATTTAGAAGCCTTGGATTATGCCATAGGCCTCAAGGGTGGACATGATGAGGTAGAAGAGCCATAGGGAAAAGAGAAAGGCGGACGTTAAGAGTTTCGGTACAAAAGGCCCACCGAGCTCGCCGCCGATGTTCTTCGTCCGTCTTAACAGCAACACCAGGATCACCAAGCAGGCTTCCGTACAGAACAACGTTACGGAGAAGGCCAAGCTAACGCCAAGAAAAAAATTTTTTCCACACTTTTTTCCTCTCGATCCTTCTCTTTTTTCTTTATCGTTTTATATTTTGTCTTTATTTATTTATTTATTTATTTATTTCTTAATTTATTTGTTTGTTTATTTGTTCGTTCGTTCGTTCGTTCATGTTTAGATTTTAGAAAGAAATTTTATTAGAATTAATTAAATCGTTATTACGTTTTATATGCGTATCACTGTAAATGGGCGACAGAAAATAGTAAGATCTGTCGGATATTAGACCATTAAGATAACCGAATGGTTTCTATTGAACGTCATCTTTCAAGATATCCAAATTTAATATCACCGATAATAATATGACTGTTAGTAACACTGATTTATCGTCGCTTTTGCGACGGTACAACTTTAAAGATAAAAAGGTGTATCTATTACGTCGCCTGTTTTCTCGCACGTGTTCATTTGACCGTGTATATATATATATATATATATATATATATATATATATATATATATATATATATATATACTCACACGTATCACTGATAATAAATCAAAATATATTCGTTGTTGTTATCTGTTTTCGTATTAGCTTCCATTTACTTAAATGCAAACTACCGTCGATATATACACTTGCGAAAATGATTTCAGTCATTACGGTGCCATCTGTGCTTACATCCTAGCATAGCACCATCAGTAGTATGCTTTGCTTCGATGCAGCTTCTATGAGCACAATTCAAATTATGTATAATGTATATAGGATAGGCTAATAACCATAAACATATCTTTCTGACGTTCCTCTTTGTCACGAAATTTGCATAAATATGATATTATGTATGCGCGCCATGGGATATATCTATTACTCTCGTAATATATATATATATATATATATATATATATTTATATAAATAAATATATTGAATCTTTTATTTATCAAAGAAAATCTTTTAAACTTATCAAAAAGAATTTATCGACGTGATAGGGATAATTAGATGGGAGAAATAATTTTCTTTTCTTTTACTAGAGATAAAAATGTTTCTCATTATATCGGGTAATAAGAAAGATAGGATGTAAAAGAAAAAAAAAAGAAAACGTTTAAGTTTGATATCAAAGGGTACGATCTTTCATTTAAAAAAGGAAATACCGTTGGATCTCGATCTTCGTTTATTACCATCTTTCCATGATACGTCTCTATCTTATTTTCGCGTATCCTGAAATTTCATCCCGTAGGTGGGAGGAAAAGGATGTTTGCTTTGAGAAACGAGGTAGTCGCGTTTATAGATCGAACGGAATGCCGTAATCGAGGAAGATGAGGAGGATGTTTGGGCTTTCGATTATCGCAACCTAAAGTTTCGTTTCTAACTGTTTTTCTTCTCTTATTCGAACAATAATTGCGCGTCTGTTGTGATCGAGAGAGAATGTTTTTCTTTATATATATATATTTCTTTTTTTCTCTCTCACTTTCTTGTTTTTCTTTGTTCTTTTTTTTCTTTTAGGAGAGACGCGTGTTGTCGATAGATGCCGTCAAGGTTAAAATGGTTTTCGATGGGTTAAAAAGGTTAGATGGAAAGGTCTCCTTTCAAGATCGATGTTTTCTTTTTGTTCCTTAATATATCGCGCGCGCGTAATATTGGCTCAAGTTTAGCTATAAATTTTCATTTAACTCTTTGGGACACAGAATTTCAGAAAATATAAAATCGACCCATGTCGCACAGATATTTTACTGCTTTTTAAATTAAACGAAATTTATATATTTTTATTAACGAAGGAATCACATAATATAAAAACATACAAAAAAAATAATAATAATTCGATTGAATTTTTTGTTATAGGATGGGTCTCAAACAGTCCTACCGTGCCACATGGGATTCATGAATGGTGAAACTTTGAGGCGGATCTAAAAATGTCCCACCATGCATTATCTCGCATAAAAAAAAGTTGGAACATTTTTAATCCCACCGTGCCCCAAAAAGTTGACACGTATGAGCAAGATAAACGAAAATATTGCAAACAGAAAACGATATGGAAGATACGATCATCGAGGCCATACTCGGTACTATTTATGCTCGTTTCACGTCGTTATTTTCTGTCTACTTATTTTACTTCTTATCCGATTTTCTTACTACGATTCGCGCTCGATTACTGGATGCACGCTGTCACGCACTCACGATAGGGGATGGAGGGTAAGGGGTTGGGTGGGTTGGAGAGCGATGATGGTGGTATTGGCACTTAGATACGTTCGATGACTTGGTCAAAGTAATGGGTAATGAAATTAGCTCCCTTATTGGAAATAGCAAATTACCACTATTATTTTAGGATCAAAGACGTGCGAATTTTACGTTAAAAAAGATATAATTTTCTCGCTATTGTTCTTCGATTTATCTAAATTTAATTCGAGTATAACATACATTTTCAACATCGTCGTACGAATGAAACACATAACAAATTGTACATTTATAAACGAAAAAGTAACGTTATGGGTGGGACGATACGATAAATGCGAGGAGAAACGCCGGCTAGATATGCGAGTGAAAGATCGGCCAGAAGAGAGTTCAAAGAAAAAGAAAAAAAAAAGAAAATAAAATAAAATAAAGGAAATTAATTAATTTGGTCTATATGTAATCAAATTTGCACGTCTCTGTTGTGAGATTTTTTTTTTCTTTCACTTTCTATTTTGTTTCTTTTTTTTTTCTTTTCTTTAAGGGATGTTAATGAACTTCGAAAGATCGAACGTTAATCACATATCGAATATTAGTAAAATACATTTTCGATACTGACTTGCCGGGTTCCACAACGAATTGGTCACCGTGGCAGGCATGGTAAATGGCTGCGATGCTCCACGCAATACCGATTCCCAGGAAGACATTTACCGCGTTACTTCCGGTCACGTTTCCTACGCTCGCATCGGCGTACTTGTCCTGGCAGGCAGCCACCTTGCTCGCGAACGTGTCTGAAATTTAATTCGTTAGAATCTCAGTCTCCCTTGTTTACCTCCGTACGATCGAAAAATCATGTATCCTCGTTTTTCCATTTACCATAAATCTAACATAAAACTAATCCACATAAGAGAAATTCATGTTTCTAGAATCTAGCTCGTGTTCGGTGCTCGTTAAATAATATTTTATTTTAACCTTTAATCATTTCAAATTAGCTTCGTGTCGTTTATCGAAATATCCAATCATAATGCTAGTATTAAGCTCGCTATCGAAGATAAGTCGGTATTGCGCTTGAATATAGGCAACGATCCATACAAACGATCATTACTGTACATAGGTTTGCATACTGCTAGGGTACGATCCATAGATACGTTCGTTACTCTACGTAAAATTGCATACCGGTAGTTTACGTTCTATAGGTACGGTCGTTATTGTACATACGGTTACATACTGACAGGGGTTATACGGTGTTAAAAATATAAAGAAGTGTGTTGCGCGAGAAATCGATAATATAATTTTCATGTTAATCGTGTTTTCCTTTTTGAATCTGTTGTCATTTATTTTCTGTTGACTTTGTCTCGATATCTCAACAATTTAGTATTGTCTACGAATTTATCGTTCGCACCTTTGAAAGTGAAATTTCACAGATGTTGCATGTTTCGTTACGGTCGAATCGGTTAGCGTACGATAACGTAAACATCGAGGGAAGGTATACAGAGGACAAATGTTTGTCAAATGTTTAGCGGCTAGTAGGATTAGTGAGACGACAGTTTCGCACTGTAGATGAGAGTCAACGTGAACAAACAATGTACGTTTGATCTTACGATCGTGGACATTTGTTGATATTACTACGAGATACATACATTAATGATGTTTCGTAGATTTTCAAGTTTATTGGGGAGGCTATCCTTTCCATATATCTTCTATCATATAAAGAGAAGTATCATGATATATTAGCGATATTCACGCATTTGTTGAAAATCATTTTAATTATTAAAAACAAATAAAAGATTGATTAAAAATTGATTGATTAGCGATCGCTCGACTACATCGTCAAAATTTTACGAAATATTGTGAATAATATTTATACAGAATCTGCTTTCCAGTCGATGTTTCATGTCTCTTACAGTTAATATACTTTTTCGTTGATATAAAAATATACTTTATTAGGATTAATATATCTTCATTTTATTTATCAATGGTTTGTTTTACTAGTGATCCTTATTTCATTCATTAGTTATTTATTTTTTTCGTATAACGTTGGTATATTTTTCATTGACTATTTTTCATTCACTTTGCTTTACTTCACTAGTTTGTTTCATTTAAAATTAATATATTAGCGTGAGTATATATTAATTGTAATCTTAAAATGATTTACATTATTCATTCCAGTCGATTCAATATATCATTATTTGATTAAGGTTGGTGTGATCCGTCAAAAGTACTAAACCTCGATTTAAAGTCTAGGAAAGAAAAAGAGAAAATGAAAAAGAGAGAGAGAGAGAGAGAGAGAAAGAGGAAGAGAAGAAAAAGAATGTTAATAACGTTCAAATACGTATATCCTAGTCTTTTTCTCAGTTTATTACAATGAAAGAAAGAGTCCTGTGACCGATAACGCTTGACTTCCTATCGCTTTTTCTTCTTTTTGCTCGATTCTGACGAGCTAACGCCACCGAATTAACGAGCTTGCGATCGACGTGCGTGGAATCGACAAAGAACTTAAATTATATTCTCCGTATTTTTCTTTTTCATTTAAAAAAAAACTCAATTTTCCTTTAGTTTATGACTTTATACAAGGTGTCCCATTTGAAGTCGTACATCTAAATAGTTATCTTCTTTCTTTAATGATTAAACTATATTTATATATATATATATATTTTTTTTTGTTATCATAATGCGTTAGCTTACGACAAAAAATAAATTAATTAATATGAAAATTATTTTTATTTATTAATTAATTTCTTCTCTTCCTATTTTTCTTTGTTTTTTCTTATCATTATTATAATTATTATATCAGGTACTATTCTACATCATCTTTCGTCTTTAACTACTATCGCCGTTATCATTATCATTATCGATATTATTATTATTATTATTATCATTATCATTGTTATTGTAACGACTGTATAAATTATGGTAGTGTAAGATTGTTAAACTTTGGATATCTCCGTTACACCATAATAACCCTTTATCCCCATCTACGTTTTCTCTGTTCGGTACATGGTTTTCCCCTCACCCCGTCCCTTTCCTTCCACAGACTATAGACATCTTCCAAAAACCGACAGATAAGAGACATTTCGACTTCCGACCTAGCTACACTACAAATTTTGCTTTTAACTCCTGAAAATCTTCTCTTCAACGACACCCTATAGAATACAATAAAATAAATTACCCGTCTCTCAACATACATACATACAATCACCGAGTTACTTTTAAACCCGTCATGTAACAATTATTATTATTATTATTATTATTATTATTATTATTTTTCTTATTATTAATTAATAATAAGAAAAAAAATTTAATAATCATCAATATTAAAATAATCGTAAAAAAAAGTAATCACTTTGAATAAAAACTTTTGTCCCATAATATTCGTTCATGTAACTCGATCTAGAGAGAAAATATTTAAATGTTCGAATTAAAATGGGACATCGTATATACATTTACCTTAGATCCTTAATTCAATCGCATGGATTCACTTATATCGACAGAGCTAAGAGTACGTTGCCGGCCGTTATCGAAGAAATTTACATAATTCACGATTCGAGGATTACTTGACGGTTAGAAGCAGTTCCATGCACGAAGATGCAACTTTCCAGTTGCAAGCTTTCCGGAAGCTTATTTCCTTCCTTCCTTCTTTCCTTGCATCCTTTCATAATGTTTCATTCATATTTATATCAACGAACGTAGCCTTTTGTAAGAAATGAATACAGAGAGAGAGAGAGAGAAAGAGAGAGAGGGGGGGGGGAGAGGGAGAGAGAGAGAGAGAAAGAGAGGAAATATCCAATAAATGACAACTTTTTTTTTTATAATCGTTTTGATACCGTCAATCAAAAACGATGTTACGTTTCGAGGCAAAAAAGAAAAGAGTTAAAAGGTAGTCAAATCTTTGCTCGATTCTTCGTAAGTCTGGTTCTAACTTCTATTGCGAATGGAGTTTACGACAGTCACGACCCGAAATTATCAAAGTTTCGAAAGCGTCCTACGTAAATATTCATTACTTTCTTCTTGCACTTCCACTGAATACAATTCTCGGCTTACCACTGAATTAGAACTTACAAATCTTAAGTATGTCAATGTTATCTTTTTTTGGTCGAGGCGAGAAGATTTACGTCAGTTATACATGATTCATGAAGGAGAATAGGCCAATATGTGATCGGGCACAATTTTTAATCTAATCAGATTAATTCATATTCATTTATTAACTATATCGGGTTGATTTATAAATAATTGTAAATAATAATAATAATATATATATATTATACAATATATAAAATGTATAAAAAATAAATACTATATATACTGATATATATTATACTTATACACACACGTGTACATATACACCTTTCATAGATGTAAATGTAGTATAAATGTTCACATTTTTAGATGTCCGATACGTCTTTTTTCCATTTCGATATAAAGTTCACATCTGCGTATATCGCGGTCGATGCGATCGATAGTACATTTTAAAATATTTCTAACATGTCACGTATTTTCTATTTGTTTGTCGTAAGTATGGCAAATTATTTATTATTGACGATAATAAGGTAAAAATTTTCCGATGTCCTCGCAAAAAAGTTCCTGCGGGGTTTAAATCGATCTATCGTAAGACGCTATCGATCTATCGAGCGCTAATAAATAATAAAAGTTTGATTTCAAATCGAAAGGATTGCTTTTAGAATCCATATTGATTAAACATTCTTTTTTTACTTCTCTCGGCGAGTACTAGAAGTCCTTTAAGTAACGGATACTTTTTTTATGACCCTGTGTATAGATATTTTTAAATAAATTGTTTAGATCCTAGAAATAGAAATACTTGTGTTATATTTCCAATATGTAAAATATTAAACGGATATATAAATATAAAATATATTTAAAATATATTTAAAAACATATGTATATATATATTATTTATATATTATATTTACTTTTTACTTTATATATATATATATATATATTTATTTATTTATTTATTTATGAATCAAACTGATGAATCATTTATTTTCGAAAATGGTAAAAGAAAATGTGTGTTCAAATAAATCGATCCATCTTTGACCATCTACTCTACATTAAAATAACATAAACCTCTAAAGTTCGTTAAGCACAAATTCAACCGATGGACTATGATTCCCTTAACGATGGATAATCGATGTTGGTAAACGTCCACATCGTGATAACAGACTCGGTTCCGTAAACGAAAGTTGCTTTAACTTAATTTAATTCGTAACTTAGCGATGGTTACACGTGGCTTCGCGTTCGAGTTTGAGAAACTTATCGTAGATACCGTTCGTTCGTAGAGACATTTTATTGAACCTTGATTGAAAATCAAATTGTATTTAATTGACCTCGTCTACCTTATTTTATCTCTCTTTCTCACTTTCTCTCGTTTTTCTCTCTCTTCCCTTTCTCTCTCTCTCTCTCTCTCTCTCTCTCTCTCTCTCTCTCTCTCTCTCTCTCTCTCTCTCTCTCTCTCTCTCTCTCTCTCTCTCTCTTACACATCTTAGTCCGTAACATCTCTTTGAATCTGACTCTCAATTTAATTCATTCTACTCGAAAAAATCGTTATTCTTTCTCTATCTTTGAACACTGTTAAACAACGATCGATTTCGTTATCGATTCGTTTGTAAAATAATTGAACGTAAAAGATCTTCACGTGACAATAGAATAAATCGAAAATTTGTATCTTGCATAGAGAATCATGCATAGTGATTCGTAACATATAAGTAAATTCAATGGTTATCGATGGAACATTGATTAGACTCTAATAAAAATTCTATGATATAAATTGAAGCACGAAATTGTCTTGTAATCATTTAACGATTCTTTATGGATTGCGACAGTTCGATAACGATTTTGATCACTCGTTTATCTATCAGTTAAAAGGTAGAATGTGCGATAGATGTATAATTTCGAAAGTGTGAAAAAGGTATAGTTTAAATATATGTAATAGCAATAATTATTATTATAAATTTACCCGTCAAATATACATAATTTATTCTCTGAAATTTCAATGACTATATATTATATATGAAGGTACATAAGTAGATACATATACAAGTATATGCATTATAGGTACAGGATGGGTCAAAAGCTCTTCTAATAGGTCCAAAAGTTCTTAGGCGAGTCTTAAAAATCAATTACTTTCTTTTTCTTGGCTAATTTTCTTTTTCTTTAGATTGTAAAAATACAACTTCAATGAACTTTCGTATAATATGAAGAAAAAAAAAGATAAAAAGAAAAAATTTGTCCACGAAGGTCTCGTAAAAGGATATAATTGATTGTAAAATGACATAGCTTACTTTTGACCGAACCTGTATAATATAACCCCCATATATATATACATATATATAGAGAGATACGCATATTCTATATACGTTGTGATTTATCATGTACTCACCAGGAATGCTTGTGCCAAGAGCAACGAAGACGACCGCGGTGACGGAATCTTTGATACCGAGAGTACATCCGAAGTAGGATGCGATATCACCGATTACTGCTGTCACCACCCCGATTCCAAATATGCTGACAGCGAAGCATAGATAACCGCCGGCGATATCTAAAAGCCATTAAGCCGAGTGCCTACTTTAGTCGATGGTGGCATTAGATTCTTAAGTAACTTTTTTTTCCTCTCTTCTTTATATATATATATATATATATATATATATATATATATATATATATATATATATTAACAGGTATGGATCGAAGCTTCGTAGAAAAAGGAAAAAAAATAAAAAGAAACAATAGTAATCTTTGTCTTTTTTTTTACTTCATGTATCATAAAAAACATGATATATATTTTATATATATATATATATATATTTATGTATATATACATATATAATATTTCCGTACGTAACAGTAGATACTTACATATGTATATAAGTGTATTTAGTAGGAAGGTCTCTAACGAAGTATTATACTGTGTAAACATAGACATTATAAATAGAAGTAATATACCGTTTGAAAGTTACGCGTGCAATTATATCACAAACTATGGTTCGTTTCACAAACTGTTTCCAATAAAACTTATCCCTGTTTCGGGAAGGTTCGGGGTCGACATTTTATGGCGTTCACAAATCTTTCGTTAAGTGGACGTACTTTCGAGATTTCAAGGTGATCGTACCTTAAGACACGAGGAAGGTCTTAAACCACCTTGATAGACCAAAGTGTTGTTATGGTCGATGAATTCATCCTAGAATGAAAACAAACGTCTTACTAAATGTCTACCCAAATAAAAATGTACAGTTCTGTGTGAAAAAAAAGAACGAAAAGATAAACAAAGATCACCTTGAAATTTTGAAAATTTTGGATATCATATATATCGTCGTGCCTCAACGTGGACTGTCGGATGTCTTCATCCCTTTGATTGGCTTATCCCGAGCTTAACTCTATTTGCTAATCTAAATGAATCCATCTTGAATACGTGGAAATTAGATTTGTCTATACGTAGATGGATAGATATGGTTGAAATATAGATTATATACGTTGACGTGTATGTACATCGAGAGTGCATTGACGGATATCTATTGTTTCAATGAGATTTCCAAATGACGAGATGCATTCGATTATTCTAACCTTCGGGACTTGCTACCTAGTTTCGACATACATATATATATAGATATATATATATATATATATATATATATATATATATATAAATGTGCATCATATACATACATATATACAGTAAACTCCCGTATAACTCGATTTCATACAACGCGTAACGTATTAAACGCATTATACGAGAGTCTACTGTACATCGATACATTTATGTACACGTTTATATCGGTGATAATGACAGAAAGGGTATCAATATGTTTGTCAACGATAGGTAAACTATAAAGAAACTTTTGCTTTCAGTTACATCCGAGATAACAGAGAATCGTCGTTTATCTCGTTTAGTTATCCCATTCATCTAAGTTTAGGAACACGAAACACGGACGGTTAACCATAGAATAATCGCGATGAAGCGTAGGAAATCCCACTCGAAGAGCGTCTCCTCCATTTCATTTTAATGGTCTGCCATTTGCATTCTAGCCCCAGGTAATATCGTTTCTCTTCTCCAGTTTTGAATCCACTTAATACGATCACATTCTTCGGCCGTTAATATATCATCCCTTATATATATATATATATATATATATATATATATATATATATATACATATATTTTTTTTTCACACGAAATTTCATTATTTACATTTTGACCATTAAGATTTTTTCTCTTTTTCTTTTTGTTCTTCTTTTTTTTCCTTTTTTCCTCCCCTAAGATTCGTCAACTGTCGAAAGTTTCGTCCGATTATTACGAAAGTTTTTTTCTTTTTTTTTTTTTTTTTTACGAAACTCGTATCGTTCGAACGTATATTATTAATGATTCGCGCGAACGAATTTCAAACAGATCCACGTCGAATGATGGTTTAACGATGATCAGAAAATGTTCTTTATCGAAAAATCATAATTAGCTATATAATACCGTCGACCTTTGCTTTATTCCTGTGGATGGTAATATATTCAACCAATTTCCATGACCCGTGGACACAAATGTTTAATCTGAGTTAACTGTTTGCCAAAGTATTCACAGAGAGGTGTAGGTAGAGAGTATATGTATGCATAAGAGAGAGAGAGAGAGAGAGAGAGAGAGAGGAATTTTTTCAGATTTAGAAGAGAATAAGCAATGATACAGCAACGTCATTAGTATCTTCGTTTGCGTATATATATATATATATATATATATATATATATATATATATATATATATACGAAGACGTTCTAGCAGATTGCTTCGTATAATCTCTTTGATCTTAAGAGAAAAATATTTTTCTTTCCCTTAGATTTCGTGCTTGCTTGCTAGCCCCCTAAGAAAATGATTATCCCTTTACCGAAGGTTACTAGGTTCGATAAATATAGAAGAGAGAAAGGCCTTAAGTGTTCCTACGACGCTATATTAGGAATCTCTCTCCTTCTCTCTCTCTCTCTCTCTCTCTACCTTTCTCCCTCTCTCACTTTCTCTCTTTCTTTACTCCCTGTAGAGAGCGTGACGTTTTTGTATACGCGCATCGTATAACGATCGCTTCGTTACGTGGCACGTTTTGCGCGAGGAGGTCTCATATTATGTAAAGGAAGATTAGGATTAAGGTTACACGCTCTACGAGCAGCCATGAGCGCGCGGGAAAGTAGAAAATTAAAAGTCAATCTCTCTCTCTCTCTCTCTCTCTCTCTCTCTCTCTCTCTCTCTCTCTTGCACTTTCTTTATCTAAACGGACTTACTTTGTCCATTTAAAAAGTCGAGCGAAATTGTTTTACTTATCCAGGGATCTTCCATACCCCTTTTTACGCTTTCAATCGTTAACGTTCGATTGATCGTTCTGAAAATGCAATAGAATCGTTTGATCCTACGAGAAAAAATTTCTTTAATTCCCTATCTCGTTAAGGGACGAACTCTTCTCTTTTTTCTTCTTCTTCCTCTTCTTCCTCTTCCTCTTCCTCTCTTCCTCTTATTTTTTTCGACGATTACTTCAATAGATAAACAAAAATATTGAGTGTAATCGTAAAAAGATAAACTAACGATCGGTTTGTTTAGCGATCCTACGACGAGGAAGATTTTTTTTTCTTATACGTGATGAAATCGACGCGACGTATCATCCCTCGTTAGCCTAACGTCGTTAGAGCGCATTTAAGTTCGTGGTATTTATAACTCCTTCACTCCACCCACGTTGGACGCTTCGATCGTAACGGGGCGTCGTATCGAAGTAAGCTGAATTTCTTTCCGATAAAGAATTCCGCGTATATCGTCTCATAAGTGGCTTCCTCGTTTACTTTTTACTTATCGTCAACAACGCGAAAGTTTTTTTTTTTTTTTTTTATTTCGATCTTTTAGATACGGTAAAAAATGCTTTTAGATTTATCGTCTCGTAAGTGACAATTTTTTTTCTTTTCTTTTTTTTTCTTTTTTTTAATTTCAACGTTAGCATATAAAATCAATTTTTTTTTCCTTTTTGCACGTATAGTATATTATTATGAGACATAATCGGTTCACGTTCCAGTAATAATCGTTCTTTTCATTTTGGATTTCTAGATTTGAAATATATCTTTAATCGTGTTCGAACGATCCGAAGAAATTTTTAACGATATATTTTTGACAATGTACTATACATTTTTCTTTTTCCTTCGAGAATATTACAACCTTCAGTTGCTATGTGTGTTAATTGAGATGGTTGAAAAATTTTGTAAGAAAAAACAAGTGTCCGGTTGTTATTGTCGTTGTATCTTATTTATCGTTCTTCCAAAAGTCTTTAATGGAAAAATTATACGTAGGATAGAAAGGACCTGGGACGAATCGATGTCCGGTTGTTCGATATAAAGTTTCATTGATGGAAAGGGTACTTACGGGACGAACTCGTAACCGCGAGAATCGTGATCGGGGCTCGAAACGATTTTGCGAACGGAGGCTTGTCAATAAATCAAGCGACCCCTGCTAGCCCTATTGAAGCCACCGATATTCAGAGAACCCTGAAATCGACCTAAATGAGCTCAAGCTCTCCGAACGTGAAAGGTACTAATCAATGAATGTCTATATATATATATATATATATATATATGCAGGTGCATTTATATATAGTATATGGTTATATGTATAATTGGAAATATATATATATATATATATATATATATATATATATATATACGTATGTATATAGTAAATGTTATATACCTATATACGTTAAATTTTCATCAATCGCTATTCCCTTCGTCGTTAGGTCCTTGCAAATCGAAGGGAAAATTTGATTAGAGTGAGAGAGTAAGCGATGCGAAAGGATAATCGAATTTACACCTGCTTTTGTTAATATCGAACGAGTTAACATCGAAGATTGATAATAGTAAAAGCTTGGGTCTTTCCAAAAGCCAATGAAAAAAAATGATTCGTTATTGTTGGATATCGTTGAATGAAGATTTTACTCTTTTTTTTTTTTCGCGTGATCCCTCTTTAGTGGTTAATTAATTACATTCTTATCTTGACGAGTCGTACGAGCTTGAATAGAGATGGGAGAGGGTAGATAAGATTCATTAGCTTCAGTTTTTTTTTTTTTTTTATTATTATTATCAAGGATATTAACGCAAACGAGATGTTAACACGAGAAATTTTATCAACGTTCTACGTAACTCTTCGTTGTTTAGTATAGATTTTAATACTTTACACGTATATTGCTTTTTCTTTTCAAAATTTAAAAGATATTAAAACATAAACGTGTAGGCAAAGTTAAAAGAAAAATTGTTTCGAGTTTAAATCGCGTTGTACCACGTGACGCGTTTCTCTCATTCTCTTTCTCTCTTTATGAAAAACAGTACTTATTTTTTTCTTTTTTGTAATTAACTTGTGGCTTAATTTTTATGATTAAATATTATGCCACATTAAAATCCATATACACGCTGGATACGACGGAATGCATACTAGACTTGTTTTATTCACTTCCGTTTTCCGTGTCGAGTGGTTGTAAATGTACAGTCGATAGTAAACAAGCGGTTCAGAGAGTTGAAGCTGACTCGTTTAGCGTTAAATGCGAAGCGTAAATACAGTTATAATTGGCTCTCTGAAAATTGATGCAGAATTCTACCTTACGACTTTACTACCAAGCATTATATTCGTTTATTCGATAAATCAAGATTAATGGTAGCAAAGATTTTTTCCATCCTTTTTCTTTTCTTTTTCTTTTCTCTCCCTTACTCTATTTACTCTCTGTCGTCGCGAACGACGATGTAATATAAATCCACAAGAAGAAGGAAAAAAAAAAGAAAACATAATTGAAATATGGTACATATTGGGTCAAAAGTTCTTAAGTAATTTTAAGGTTCAATCATTCTTTTTTTGTGACTTTTTAGCCTAATATTATTGTTTTTATTTTATTTTTTTTTTTTAACTACAAGCCTAACTTGTAAAGACTACTAGCCTAACTACGATCCTAAAATGAATAATTGATTTTTAAGAATAGCTAGGAACTTTTGCCTTAGCCTGTAGCTTCGGAGATAATCGTTTTTAATAAAACGGATCAGTAAGGATACAAAAATATTTATTAAATATTTCATAACATTTCGAATAACTTTCTTGTATATATTGAACGCGAAACTAGAAGTTTACCGGTTGATTATTTTTGAAACTATTCGAGATAAACCATTTGGAATGAATGATATTAAAATACAGGTAAATTTGTTTACTCTAGTATGTAAATGGCCGGATAGATGAACATCAAATTTATTATTTATTTAAAAAATCAATCTGCAAGAAACGCGAACAATCCCAGCTCTATCGTCCGATTTCAAATTAGAAGATATTTCGAAAATTTTAAATATTCATTAAAATTCTCATATGGGATATTAAAAATTTTAACTGTTCGTAACTATTTAAAACCGTGCTAGAGGTATTAGCGCGATTTTTTTTTTTTTTTTGAATTTTTTTCACGAAAGCAATTAAAAATGCCGGACCAATGAACATTTCAATTTGTAAATCTAACGAAACATTTCCGTATATATTCAAGTTATCTTCACAAAATTAAAAATCTATATCATATATATATATACATATTATATTTATATACATATATCAATATATGTAAAATCCTTGAATTATTTATTTATAAAGATATACGTATTATTTATATGTATATCAATACTAGTAGTGTAAAAAAAAAACTATCTAGTATCTAAAAAATAAATTATTTAATCTTCATTTTATCAAAACGTTCAATTGCTCTTATCGTTTATTCCAAAAAAGATGAAAGATAATATCTGATTGTACATAAGCACGGATTCGTTCAAAGCTTCTCCCCGATTCGAGAGGATTCCATAGGGAAAGATTATCGTATATTCTCCATTCTTGTGGTCAAAGCTCTAGCATAATTAATGTCGACTGGACGCGTGTCGTCTCGTTTATGAGCCTTGCGTATATACATATATGCATATAGAATGACCATATCCGGCGTACGTATTCCGCGATTACAGGTATGCTGCCTGGCAGCTGTAGTTGAGAGTAGTCAGTTTTGTCTATGGATCGTGACCTGATTCCACTGTATAAATTATGGGTCTACACGTGACACACATCCCTGATGTACGAGCTGCACTGTATACCACAAATACGTATGAGTACATATAACGTACACCTGTATGAAGTACTTTCAGGAAGATTTTGATAGCTCTTCAAATATCCTGCAGACGTTAGTATCTGTTTCTCTCTCTCTCTCTCTCTCTCTCTCTCTCTCTCTCTCTCTCTCTCTTTATTTTTTTTTTATTATTATTTTTTATCGTTACAAGCGACTATACATTTTCCCTACTTACACGACTTTACGTTCCAATTTAGATGAACGATGCCATTTTGTCTGTCTCTCTCTCTCTATCAATTTTATGGACCGACATTTACTCGTTATTAACGATGAACCCCGTTTTTAAATGGAAAAGAATTTCATCGTCTTATAAGTTTTGTAGTAACTTGACCGAAGTGTTTGTTTAGAAGTTTCTTTGCAACGATCGACTTACAGAAGTTATAAATATAACTGATATAGTATGTGAGAATGAATGGTATATGGTAGAAAGTATGAAAGTTCGAACTATGAGAGATAATAGACGTTGCATACTTGATGAAGGTATAGATGTACGGACACGTCTTAAAGAAATTGTTAAATGCCAGGGAATTAACGGTATAGGGTCTTTCGATTACACGGAATATAGTAAGGAATTTAAATTTTTATTATTTGACACGTATTGTCGAAGGTGCGAAGGATATAAAATCATTCTGTATGAGTGCAAAGTTATTACATGAGTTATCATAAATCAATAATAAGAAGTTTTAGAAAAATTTACGTATACAATGTAATAAGTACTTATGATAGTTATCTTTCTCCCTCTCTCTCTCTCTCTCTCTCTCTCTCTCTCTCTCTCTCACTCCATTGGATTTGGTATTTAACAGTAGGAGCTATTATATTCCTCCTATTTGAATTTATTTATTTATTAAAAAAAAAAAAAAAAGAAAAGAAATGAAAGAAAGAAACAAAGAAAAGAAAAGGAAAAGAAAGAAATCCTATACCAATAACGAATTTAACGGTGGTGATGTTATATTTAGTACTTGAACGTGCGTGTTATCGCGCCGTTACAAATTCAAAGATCGAAGAAGAAAAGTAGAGAGAAAGAGAGAGAGAGAGAGAGAGAGAGAGAGAGAGATAAAGAGAGAGAGAAATAGAGATAGACAATATAACCACGACAATAAGTTTGTAATCGATTAATTTATTTGACTCGAATCGTATATACCCTCGCACGTTTAAACAGAGGGAAAGGTTGGAAAAATTATAGGGTTAGCATGTTCAAAACGATAAAATTGGGGATAGCGGGAGAGAGAGAGAGGGGGAAGGGACTAGCTCTCGACGTTATTGCCGAAGGACTCGTCATAAATCTCGTTGGTAAAAATTACGTTGGAAAAAGTAGTTGGCGATACGCGGTTTGAACCGGCGATAAATCTCTGTTAAATATTTCCAACGGATCTCGGTACTAGCCGATTCGATTCGATTCGATTCGATTCGAGACTCGCGAAGAGAGAAATCGCATTAGTAGATTTTCATGAGAGCTATCTTTTTATTTGTTCCCCGACGGTTGGCGTTTTGGACGATTGCGTACGGTCATTATCCCGTTAGAAAATCGAATTAAAATTCAATACGGCGTGTCCCCGATAACCGATCCAACGCAAAGAAAAAAGGAAAAAAAAAAATGAAAAAAAATTTCGTTAATGCGTTTGTTTCGAAAACCGTTATTACAGTTTATGCAGTTTGCGATTTCAATTACGTTCGTACGTTCAAAGCGTCCGTAACGTAATTCGATGAATAAACGTCGTTGCGATTTGATTTTTGAAGAAAGAAATAAGGACGCACGTACGTAGGAGCCATAGAGATTTTATTACCGTGAGATTCGCAATAATGCATGGAGAATGTTCCACAGGAGAATACCATTGACGATAAAACATATGTCTCGGCGCTCGGCTATACGATATTATTTTGTCGACTCAACGAAAGGCGTTACTCCTTTAATTCTTCGTAAAGTAAGGAACGTTGGTACGTGTGACGGAGAAAGAAAACATTTCTTGACATAGAAAAAAATTAACATAGAAGGAAATTTAAATAATAGGGTGAAGCTTTTTATGATCAAACACTACATCGAAATTATTCGACATTTCCAACAATTTCGAAAGTAAAAGAAAAAAGTTCTCGACAGAAAAGGAAGAGAAGAGGAACAGAAAAAAAAGAAAGTAATACGATAATCATAACTGCTCCCTTTACGAGGCACATGACTATCGACGTTTTCAAAAACGGAACGCAGTTATTTCTCATTTCGTGTGCTCTCGAAAGAGAAGGGAACTACGAGTTTTGCATCATGCAACGAAACATTCACAGCGACGTTGATTTAGAGTTAGATTCTCGAGGGAGAAAAAGAGAGAAGGAGAGATAGATAGACAGATAGATAGAGAGAGAGAGAGAGAGAGAGAGAGAGAGAGAGAGAGAGAGAACAAGTAGGAAGGAGCTTGGAATAAAGAAAGTAAAACTGCGGGAGCTTGATACAGTAGTTTCGCGAGCTTTTGCCAGTTCAGCAGGCTTCCTCGCTGTGTTCCCAATTGTGCTCAGTGAAATAAAAAGTATTCTTTGCCTCCGACCAAGCTCGCCTCTGGCCTTCGTTCTTTCGTTTCCGTTTCGCCTTTTCTCTCTTCTTCTTGAATTTCGCAGCTACGTAATCTGACTACAAAACAATATATATCTATATGGGTATTATCTATGCCAAGGAATACTCGTTAAAGAGTCCTGTCGGTCTAGCGATAAAAATAAAGAATAAAAAGTAATCCTCTCTCTCTCTCTCTCTCTCTCTCTCTCTCTCTCTATCTATCTATCTCTCTTTTTCTTCTTTTCTTTTTTTGCATATATCGAGAGTTAAATATTTGCGCGTAAAGTCGTTAATAAATTATTTTTAGTGAAATTCGACTGAAGTATCTTTAAACTGTTAAAACTGTGAAGTTTTGTAGAGAGAACTATTAAGTTTTTTCTTATTTATTTATCTTTTTTCTCGAGCCCTCGAACCCTCCCTGGGGGTTCGCTTGTTGAATTCTTTTGGATTTTGTTCCTATTGTACTCTAAGTACACGTAACTTTACCTGTGATGTAAATATCTCAACGTGTTAGTCACATGAACGAGGGTTAGAAATTGCTTGCGCGTTAGTAGGAATTTTTTTCTTTTTCTATTTCGTAGCGAAAATGTCGTATTAAAAGATAGACGTCTTCGGAAAAAAAAAATGTCGAAATTTATAAAAATTCGTGGCCCCATTCTATGTTTCATGAAAAAAGAAAAAAAAATACAAAAAAAATAAAGAATTTGAAGATATTCGATTTTTCTAATGAAAAATGAAATTGAAATTTAGCAAGTGAGTAACATTGATAACGCGAAACTTATCGGTGACGAGTTGTGTCGATGTGTGCGTTGATCCGATGTTCGATTATTCTATCATTCATATAACAATAATACTCATTATTTTGTAATAAATATTAAAATGAAAATTCTACGAATAGTGACGTTGCGAATCAAAAACATGAAGTGTTAGGATTTAGGATTTAAACTTATGGCGAAATGTTCGAGGTCAACTCATGGGTATGGCAGCTTGTACCGTTGCACTATCTTTTGTGCGACGAAAGATTTTTACAAATCGCGACCTTTTTTTTCCTGCGTTTTGTTGGACTTAATCGACGGATTATTCACATCCCCTATTGAAAATACTACCTCATTAGTCGAGCAAACGGTTCTTTCGTGTCCTATTTCTCTCTCTCTCTCTCTCTCTCTCTCTCTCTCTCTCTCTCTCTCTCTCTCTCTCTCTCTCTCTCTCTCTCTCTCTCTCTCTTAGAAGAGATCTTGGAATTTTATCCTTCAAGTAAAATCAAGTTACATAGTTCTAATTGAGAATGTAAATCTTACGAAATAGGTCAAGGAGTCTACTAATATCAATAACTAAGAGATCTATCTTTGAAGAAAGATAGACCAATAAATACCTCATTAAACTGACTCGAAGTGCTTTTCTACGAAAGTTAAGTTTGGTCGTTCTCACAATTACACAAATAACTACGTATCTGTGTGTAGCCTATATATATATATATATATATATATATATATATATGCATAGGTATGTAGGCATGTATGTTCGTTCTGAATGTGTATGTTCTATCTTTGTTAGAAAATCTCAGACGTACCACTCCTATTGCTGGATGTAGAGATACGCGAAGAGTTTCAGGAATATCTGTTTCCCAACTCGACCGGTGTCATGCATGCAAAGAGGCTTAGAGAGAAAGAGAGAAAGAGAGAGATAGAGAGAGAGAGAGAGAGAGAGAGAGAGAGAAAGAAAAAGAGAGAGAGAGAGAGATAGGGAGAAATGTTTCGCACCTGCGCTCGAGTAATCGATAAAGTTTTTGTTGGATCGTAGATTCCTGGACGGAGGATAGAATTTCTATTCTCATCTAGAAAGGATAGCGAAGTTAAGGGTTTCCTTTTGTACAATGTCCCGAGAAGGAAGCAAAACAAAGTTCTAGTGGAATTTCTAGTAATAAGATATAAAAAAGGGGAGAGAGAGAGAGAGAGAGAGAGAGAGAAAGAGAGAGAGAGAGAAAGAGAGAAAGACTTGATCTTACGCGTCGAATTATTGGTCAGAAACTAGGGCTTTGGAATGTGGACAAAGGGGAGACTATATTGTTCCTTTCGGAATCTAGAGAAGACGAGAACGACGCGGCGTAAACACGAGACTAATTGCACTGTACACAATGAACGGAACTTTCTCACGCCGTTCTCTTATCCTTGAGTTTCCTTCTCTCTCTCTCTCTCTCTCTCTCTCTCTCTCTCTCTCTCTCTCTCTCTCTCTCTCTCTCTCTCTCTCTCCTGTCTCTCTCTCTCATTCATCCTTTTTCTATCTAACTCGCAAATGGAGTTCCGTGCATTTTGTCTCCCTTCCTTTCCCATCGTATGCACGTTGTTTCGTTTTTAACTCATCGTGCTAGAACATCACGTCCAAAATTGTTAGCATACAGCAACTTTCGAAGAGATGCGTTTCGACGTTTATCCGAAAATCACCGCGTTCGTGATATATACGGTTACATCTCCCTACATTTCTCTACTCTTGTTATATGTGCGAACTAAAGCTTTTGTTTTCTTTTTTTTGCTTTTCGGCCCCTAGGATATAGGTGTGTGTGTGTGTGTGTGTGTGTATTGTGCATCACTCGTTTATATATGTCATACAGGAATTTCACAAACTTTAACCAAGCTAAGTTGACAAATTTGATAACTCGCGATATTTGAAACCGTTCTAATAGAAGGGAAAGATACGAAAAAAGAGGAATCAAAAAAAAAATATAGAAACACCGAACAATTACCGAAACGTCGATTGGACATTTCACGTATGTATAACCGGATTGGAGGCAGATTTAGCGGATATTACAAACGGAAATAACATTTTGCCGTGTTTAAGTCGTCGATGTTCGTACGAAAATCTATTGCCACGTTGGGAACCATCGTAATATAGATATACGATGATGGATTACTGTTAGATTATCGTTACTTATCGATTTCCCATGGTATCTAAGTATTATAATATTGGGAGGATAAGTCGATGTTGATTATTATCGATTATTGTTGAACGAAGAGGCAACATGCGAAGTCTTTTCTTCGCAAAATGTGTGTGTGTGTGTGTGTGTGTATTTCAGCTAGCTGTTATTTACATCGTCGACAGAGATAATAACAACGTTCACTGATAATATCGCCAATTTACTCTTTTCGAAATGACGAAATTTTAGGGCGACTAAACTAATTGCCGGCCACAGTGTGTTCACGCCGGACTTCATTACCTCACGTTCGCCCTTCTCTCTAGGCTTATGACAAACCAACGTGGTTGTAAACTTCGTTAAAAGCAGTGATAAGAGGGAGAGGAAGGAAAGCAAAACGGAGATAGATAGAGAAAGAGAAATAGATAGATAGATAGATAGATAGAGAGAGAGAGAGAGAGAGTGGAGGGGAGGACGAGGAAGGGAGAGGGATGGGAGGGAGTAAGTGAGACGACTGATAAGTCACCGATAAGCCGTGTCCTTGATTAAATTCACCCTCGAGCCTTCTATATATCCATGTATATACATATGTATGTACGTATGTACCTCCCAATGTCGTACACTTTACGATTACATTGTACCAGTAAGATTTACATACGTTTTACATAATACAAACGATTCTTAAAGAACGGCTATAATTCAAAGGAGAACTAACATAAAGAATAAAGACAGTTTTAACATATTCGTAAGGAAAGTATTATATTACATGGTACATGTAGATATTTAACATCTCGCAGATGTTTTCTTTCATAAAAATAAAAATACACTTTGCGTGGAAAAATTGTCGTCTTAATTAATTAGACATACGATAGTTATATCTAATACTGATAGACAAGGGAAGGATAATTAGTATTTATTTGAGTTGTATGATAATCGAGTCGACAAGAAGGCGAAGTTTTGAAAGTTCGTTCATTTTGTTTTTTTTTTCGTATTGACGTTTTTGAGGCTCTTCCTCCTTTCTTACGGAATTTTATTTAAGGTAATTAAAAGCAACGTCGTCGGCAGAATTCTTAGATCTTGATTTAAGAGAAGATCTTTAACGAATTCGTGGTTCTATTTTTGGTATCGGGCTAATACGGATAAAAAGGGGGACAAAAAAAAATGACGAAAGAAAGAGAATACGGTTGTTTTGAAACATTAAGGAATTAAAGTAAAGTGTTTTTCAACGTCTTCATTAAATTCCGCTATTAAAAGTTTTGTAAGAAAGAAGTAAAGAGAAAGGGATAGAGAAAGAAAAAGAAAGATAAATATACGTACATACATACATACATACATACATATATATATATATATATATATATATATATATATACATACATAGAGAAAGAGAGAGAGAGAGAGAGAGAGAGAGAGAAACGTTTCTTTTTTAATGAAAATATTACTACGACTTTTTTAATCACTCCAGTTGATATTACGAAAAGTAAGACAAAAAAACGAGTCAACGAACGTCTAATGACACTCGACACATATTTTGTGAAATTCGTTGTCGAATATGACTCGACAAAAATCATTGTCTCGTTTATAACGGCTAACCATATCGTAAATAAATTTTCGATTAAAATGATTGAAAATCGTGCCATTACTAAATTACCGTATACGCGTGCTGTAAACCATTAACAAATTAATCGATAGATATACACGTATATTCACAAACTAATTTTAATTGGTCACTCTTTGTCTCTCTTTTGTTTTATTAATTTATTTTTAAATAGCTATGAGAATACGACGAGGAAATAATAATTTTATGAAGATGACAATTAGAATTATTGAAGATATAATTATTGGAATATAAATTGTGTGTGTGTGTGTGTGTGTGTGTGTGTGTGTGTGTGTGTGTGTGTGTGTGTGTGTGTGTGTGTGTGTGTGTGTGTGTGTGTGTGTGTGTGTGTGTGTGTGTGTGTGTGTGTGTGTGTGTGTGTGTGTGTGTGTGTGTGTGTGTGTGTGTGTGTGTGTGTGTGTGTGTGTGTGTGTGTGTGTGTGTGTGTGTTATGCTACGATGTGCTATGGTTTATCAGTGGTTCTAAATTCAAGTAGAATTATATTGGGTTTTGACTATAGTCGCCTTTAGTATATAACGAGCGATTAACGTCGGATAATTATAGTCAGCTATAGTAAGAAAACGATTAAAGAGGCTGAACTTATCGAGACTTAGCGAGAGAATTTTTTTTTATCGAGAAAAAGCCGAGTTAATTAGATCTTCCTTTTTTTGAATCGTGCTAAGGGATATCTCTGGGCAGTCGCAATCTAAATTCTTACGTAGATAGAAATGTCGCGTATAATCGTGCGCTTAGAAAAATAGAACGATTGCCTGAATCGAAAGGAGGGTTGGACTAGACGTTTCCAAGGAAACTGTGATCGAGGATGAATCATCCATAGGGAAGGATGGTAAAAGCTAGGTTCGTCATCGTTTTTACGATCATTTTCTCTCCCTTTTTCTTTTAAGTAATTTTTTTTTTTTTTTACCATAGACCCTATTTACAAGCAAATTACATTATTAGTTTTTTCTTAACACAGATATGCCACGTAACACCCAACGAATTTTTTCAATTATATCAATAAAAATGTAAATGTTTTTTTTTTATCTTTGCTTCGATAAGAGACGTAAACGCTCGTAAGAATTGTACATCGTACAAATTTGTACATCGAGAGAAATTTGAAAAAAACAATGTATTATTATTATAACACAATATTGTTATAATATATATAACAATATTATTGTTCTATTATAATATATCAACGTAAATTTTATGAAAATTTCTCGATTTAGAAAGTTTCGTTCGAATTCAATTTCGATTCTGATTGATGCGTTAACAAATTGAATGGCCGCAAGGGCCATCGGTGATCAGTGTTATACTTTACATTAATGCCGTCGTATTTGTTTTACGTAAAATGAAACACTATCATGGGAATGCTTCATAATATTATCAGCTGATGCATAGTTGTCGTAGGTATATAATATTATTTTCATACCGTGGATGATTAATGGGTTCAGCGGCGTGGATTATGCGTTTTTGAATCATAAGGAGAACGTATTGCTATCATTTTTAAATTATTAATCGTATCTCTTTAACACCATTTATTATTTCTTATTGCTTTACGTCGCGAGACACGCATAATTCTCTCACACAATATATAATTATGTATGTATATAGATATATACATACATAATTTTGTAATAAATGAAATATAAAATAGAAGTTTATATGGTTTCGTACCGATACATTTGAGATTCACACCCTTGGCAATCCGTTCGACTTTTTCTCAAGGATAATCTATTATTGTATGGAATATATATATATATATATATATATATATATATATATACATACTGCTCTTGAAAAATTCATTGGATCTACGCTAAAGGGTAAAGATTTTTTCAACAATAATAATGACTTTATGTTTTGCGTTTATGGCCCATTTTATATAAATATTATACCCTTTACCTTTCATTAATCATTCTCTCTTTTGGTTTTAGACATATCATAACTTAACGTTTCATTAATCCATCCGTGACTCACGTGGCCTGAAAAGCCACGCGATTAAATAACTCGGAATTTAATGGGTGCTTATGTAGATGTTATTTTGTACTTCTTTCTTGTTTTTCTTTTCTTTTTTTTCATTTTTTTTTTACGAATAGCCTTTGTCTCTTCCGCTCTCAATCTCTCGGTTGGATATCGGATAAACGCTTCGGCGCCTTTGCGAAGCTGAATAATACATGAGCTTTATTAAGCGGTTGCACCTTGTATATCTTTGCATATTTCTTCAAAGAACATCGGGGAAGTGGTTCGCAGCCAATCTCAGAGGCTAAGGAAGGTGAGATCCTTGATAACTCATCCTCGAGGAAGATACTGCAAAGTTCGTCGAATCGCAAACGACGTATCCTCTCTTTCTCTCTCTCTCTCTCTCTCTCTCTTTCTCTCTCTCTCTTTATTTCTCAAAGGAGGAAAGAAAAGCATAAAAAAGAGGGAGATATATATAGAAAGAGAGAGAGAGAGAGAGAATGAGGATCAATTTAAGCACAACATTAGAAAGCTGGCTATAAGAGAAAATCTAGTGAGGAAGTGGAAGCTAAAAGGAAACTATTAGGAGTCGCCTTTGGTTTCTGTAAAAGGGCACGTTCCCTTCTCGAGGATTTTCGTTATTCCAATCAGGATAATTTCGCGTAGAAGAGAGAGACGAAAGATCTTTAACCGGTAGACAATGAGGGAGCCACAAATCCCTCGAGTATCCCTCACCGTTCTATCCCCCTCCTACCCGTCCCTTAAGGAAGGATCTCTCTAAACCTCCCCTCCCCCTCCCCCGTTTACTCTTATCTCTACCCATCTTCCTATCCACCCACCACGCCCCTCTCCCTTTTTCTCCTTTTTCTCTCTGCTCCACGATTCGAAACCATTAACCAACCGGTGATGCTATTTCTCCCAATAGGGTTAGTTCCAAGTTTTAAGGAAAATCGAGCGTACGCAACCGAAATTGTTAATTCATTTCGAATTTCGAATTAACCGTTCCCGTTTCGTCATTCGATTACTTCGTAATATTCTTCGTTGGACCATCTAGAAACCAACGAGCGGATATTACTCTCTCTCTCTCTCTCTCTCTCTCTCTCTCTCTCTCTCTCTCTCTCTCTCTCTCTCTCTCTCTCTCTCTCGCTCTCTCTCTCTCTCTCACTTCTAATAATTTTCTCTTCGGTGGTTTCGGAGAAATTGCTTCATCGTCTGGTCACGTATTTATATGACGATCCTGAAAATATAAATGTTTAGTGAAGCGAGTAACGACGGAAAATATTTATGGAATGATACGGATGTTCTTTGTTCTTTCGTGCTATTACATTAAATTTGAATCGTATTTTGAAGAAATATATTAGACGGGAACGATTATGCTCTAAGCTCGCCGATATTGTTTCATCAAATATCAAGTATTCTCTCTCTCTCTCTCTCTCTCTCTCTCTCTCTCTCTCTCTCTCTCTCTCTCTCTCTCTGTCTCTTTCTTTCTCCCTTCTGTTGTAATCTCGATTATATGCTGTAAGAATTTTTCGATGATCGAGAGAGAGAAAAAACGAGAACGCATCTTTCCGTAGCTTTGCAAGGTCGATCCTTTTTTTATATTTTTTTTTCTTTTTTTATGTTTTTCTTTATATATATATATATATATATAAATGTTCTCAGACAAGAATGAACATTGAAAGATAGAAGTTAAAGAGAAAAAAATCTACTATATATTTTTTTTTGATCCAATTACGTCACAAGAAAGAAGAAATACACGAACTCGGTGTAAGAATTTCGTAAGATTTTCAAAATTTTTCGAACTTTTTGTAATTCCAGCTTGCACCGGGGGTATATTCTAATTGTCTACAAGTTACGGGAGATATTCTCATGTAAATAAAGTATGTTTACGTTGACACATCGATATACATAATTTTCTTGAAGAGGCATTGACCTACATAAATCTCGTGAGTTACATGCTCGGCTAGTGGCATGACGTAGAGACTTCTTTTTTTTTTGTTACTAACCACTTACACATGTAGTACCTACACATGAATAATACATTTCCCATATTTTCAAGGGGGCTATTTTCCCAGTCGAAACTCGTAAAAATTCCAAACTAAAAGACCCTTTCTTTTTCTTTTTTTTTTTTTTTTAGAATGAACAAATTATCTTCTCCTTATTTACGTGCTATTAATATTTATATAATCGATATATAATAATAAGAACAATATCATTCCATGAATTCATATAATTTTATATATATATATATATATATATATATATATATATAGATCTTTATCAATTTTATTTTCTTGAAAAATTGTTTATCTTCGTAAATCATACGGTATTTCTTAATAATGGTTTATCTATCTATAACAATGTAATTCACCAATTTGAACGTATCTTCGATATACGCACGGACATTTGTAAAACACAATTAATTGTGCGCCGCTCCTGTACACGCGCGCGCGCGCGCGCGTGTGTGTGTGGAAGATACTGAAAGGTAACGTAAGATAAATTTAAAGGAAAGTTTTTTCTATAGGAGGAAATTCTCTGTATGCTATTAATGGCCGTTAATGTATGTATATTAGATCCGTAAATTATTATCTCGAAAGAGTAAGGAAGAAAATGAGAGATAGAGTGGGAGAGAGAGACAGAGAGAGACAGACAGAGAGAGAGAGAGAGAAAGAGAAAGAGATTGAATGTGTATGTCGGAAACACTCTTTACTTTCGCTCGAGCGTTTATCGAGTGGCTGTCGACCCGGTAGCATTCGAAGCGCGATTGTAAACCACCCGCTCTCCTATATCATCGTATATAAACTATTCTCGTTACGTATAAGTACTCGACAACCTTGAGAACGTTCGCCTAGGCTCGTACCTTTGCCTCCTTTATCACTTATTTAACACATATGAATAAAGATTTATTAACGCGACGTTGAAAAAAAAAGGAAAAAAATAAACTAATTGAAAGAGCTCCGCGTATTATTCGATAAGAGAATTCCTTTCGCAGTGGGATCGTTTTCTCTGTGTAAACGTAAGTGTCATAACTTTTTTTTTTTTTTTTCTTTACCGTACGGCCACTATGATAAATGATTAATTGTACGCCAGATATGTTCGCGTGTGTTTGTGTCCGCGATATTTCACAATTTTGATCACATTACCAGAGAATACTTTCCTTATATCTTACGTTATTACTAATTCCGATTATTATTTTTGACTGATCGTTGTTTTCGTAGGGGTTGGAGGGGGGAGGAGGAGGGATTTTTCCTTTTATTTTCGTCAGATTACTACTACCCTTTCTAACGTATTAATACTTCCGACAGATTATCATTACTTTAACGGAATATTATTTCCTACAGGTTTCCTACCTTCTGACGAATTAATGTCTCCGAAAAATTATTATTCCTTTCGGATCACTGTCTATGAAATATTATCATTATTCTGATAGTGATCTACGACGATGACGATTATGATTATGATTATCGTCATTACGAAAAATAGTAACAAAAATATTATAATAAAACGAACTTTAGAAATGTATTTAACGGGAATTAAAAGGGTGAAATAAGCGAATTACAAAATTGAACGTTTTTGTAAGATAGGATTGAAAGAATGATACCACGTATATATGAGCCGTTTTCTTTGAAAGTGGTGTAATTCTATTTTATATTGTATGGAGATATTTAAGAGTTTGTATTTGATTGGTTTGAGAAATATTTGTACATGTTAATACTCTCATTTTATGTTTTTTAAATATTAAATTGATTTGAGCTTATAATTTGATCGTTTTTAAAGTATTAGTTGAAAGAAATTTGTACTTTCGATGATCTCCAATGGACTTACAACACTTTCAAAGTCAACGAAATGTGAAAATCGTACATTTATGAAACATTAAATATGTGATTTCAATTGAATCCGTTGGGGAATTATTTCCCCATGGAGGGCGCCACCTCAGGCCGTCGCTCATCGAGAACTAGCCTATCGCTTGCCGATCACCGGAAACTCGACGAGGCACCGATTTCTCTGTCATTTATTTAGTGGTTCGCGATGAAATAACGCGTGTGCTTTCAACCTTGTGATCAACTATAGTGATGACTCATTGTCCTTTTAGTGCACCCATTCAACAGATTAATACAATCTGTGGTTTCACAGTCGTCTCAGATTCGAGATTAATAGAATCCTTCGAGTCTAAGGTATTTCGACGCACTTGATTAATACAATCGGTGCCGTCCTATACGTCTTAATCTCCATAGTACATCGAATTTTTCATCAAACTCCTCATTTTTGTATCATAGCTTGTAAATAATGTTATTAAAGATCTAGAAATTGTAAGAGTTCTGCGTTCTTCTCATTTTCAACAAATTTCCGTAACATTTGATGCTTCGAGAGAGTTCCGGATAGAACGCTTGCAATTTCGATAACGGTTAACCTCATTTGTTCACATCATTTGAATCTTCTCGGTGTGATTCGGGGATATTCGTCTTCCTTTGTTTTCTTCAGTGCAGTGCGGGGATATTCATCGTCTCACTCGCATCATCTAGTGTGTGGACCCTCCACTCTCTCATTCGCTCTTGTGTAAGGTCATCGCTTGTGCATTTTATACCAAACAATAACAATACCCCTTTCACGCGACGACGACCTGCCAAAAACGACGTCACCGATCCTGTCGTCACCGTTGTGGTGTCGCTGGCTACCATCATTGCTACCAATTCAGCAGGAAGGACTTCGACCACAACTACCTCATCTGGGAAAGGCTCATCAGAGATGTTCACGACTACTAGATCATCTAGAACTCAAAGCTCCTCAACGCGCAGCTCTTCACTCACGATGCTCAGTGGTGAGCTACTATTACGCGTTAATGCTCAGGACGAACTCATGAATGCGCTCGAAGATTTGCTCGTTCAGACAACCGAGCCTGACAATGATATTACTTCTTCCGAGGCCACCGTAATGTCCGAGCAGCTTGATGAAATGCATCAAACTTTTCGGAAACAGCACTCATGGTTAGTGACTCTCTAGCCTCCAGCTCATCTTGATCACTCATATTTTGCAAGGAAAGTCTGCAGCATTGAGTAAAAGTTGGTGCTTAAAATCAGACGTCAGTTGAGCCGTCTCAGGGATAAGCTCACAGGATCACCTCGTCAATCAATCGACTCATCGGAATCTACTCAGCTAGTTCTTTCAAGACTCCCAGAGTTAGCAGTGCCAACATTTACTGGTGATAGTCGTATGTGGCCAGACTTCAAGGCCATGTTCATCTTAGTCATCTGGAACCGGACAGATCTCAGCGATCTTGAAAAGTTCCAGTACCTCAAGAGCTTATTGAAGAGTGAGGCTTTGGATCTCATCGTCAATCTCACCTCTCGTGCAGAAGCCTATGAAGCAGCATGGGTCTTGCTTAACACAAGGTTTGAAAACAAGCGTCTCATCATCAAAACGCATCTTGAAAGATTACTCAGTTTCAAACCTATGATGAAGAGACGGTCTGCTTCATTCACCAAAATGGTGAGTATCCTGAATGAAACAACTCAGGTACTCAAAACGCTCACTTCAGAGAACAACAGCGACTGTGTCATGGTGACCGTAGCCAGCAGCTTCTGGATCAAGATACTCGTGAGAGATGGGAAACATCGTTAACTTCTACTGACGAGTTTCCTTCGCTCAGCCAGTTTACAGATTTTCTTATGGCACGTGCTTGCACCCTGGAGAACATAGAGGTACGCTCAACGGCTTCTCAACAAACTATCTTGAAAGAGGATGTTCCTAAAGTAGTCACCACTCATCAGACCTCGCAACTGTCACAGGCAAGCTCGTCAAAACTAGCAAATCAAGCTACTCAATTGGCTCAACGCAAGTCATCGTACCCGTGCGACTGTTGTAATCAGGATCATTACATAGTGACGTGTCCAGTACTGCGGGACCTCTCAGTAGATCACCGAATGAAGATCGTCAAGGGTGGCCAGATGTGCTACAACTGCTTGGGATAACACAATTTTCGCAAGAGCAACAATTGCACACGTTGCAGGATTTACAACGGTGCACATCACAACATGCTGCACGGAAGTGACCTTCTCAGCTCTCACTCTTCAATAATTTGCATTCAGTCAACTCAAGATGTTCAAGCTACATCTACTCCTGAGGCCAAACCTCCCAAACGCATGAAGTTTAGGGATGATTGTGAATAACCACAACCAAACTTCGACATGTTCATCTCTTCAATACACTCAGTTCACATTACTGGCAACAGCAATGGCCACAGTTTTCTCATCGACCTCTTCTTTTCAGGTCTGAATACTCATATAAATCCAGGCTCTGAAATATCATTTATATCGGAAAGTCTCAGCAAGCAGCTTACCCTTGCAAAAAAGCATTCTATGGTGGATGTCTATGGAGTTGGTGAGAGAAAAACTTCTCAAAGAAGAAGTATCGTTAGCCTCAGACTTCACTCTAAATACAGACCTCTCTCTATCAGGATCACTGCTCATGTGCTCAAGACAGTCATCACAGTTCTTCCAACTGGCAACGTGTCTCAAACAATGATGTGACCTCATCTACAGGGATTAAATCTTGCTGACCCAGAATTTCTCACTCCAAGGGCAGTAGAGGTCATTATCGGAGCTGACTTTTATGGGACAACTTATCAAGCCCAACATGCCTCAACCATATCTCCCATTGCTCAGCTATCTATTTTTGGCTGGGTAATAGAAATGGTACAATCGGTGCCATTCTATAAATTTCATTCCATAATACATCGCATCTTTCATCAAACTCCTTATTTTTGTATCATAGCTTGTATATACCGTTATTAAAGATTTAAGAATTATAATAAGGGTTCTGCATTCTTCTCATTTTCAACAAATTTCCGCAACAGAATCAAACCAATTTTTTAATGAATTTTTATTAAATATATCAAAAAAAAAAACAAAATAAAAAGGCTTTATTTCAATATTTCTTCAGATAATGCTAACACGCTACTAAGTTTTATGCTCTACAATAAACGAGTGAAATATCAAAATTCCAGTGAACGAACGAAGAGATTTTTATGTCGTTAACGGTTTTGCCGCACATGTAAAAATGAAGTGGAGAGATCACGTGATACAATTTTTGAACTAAATATTATGTCTACGCGGAAAGCGCCGGAAATACACCGCTTTCAAAGTAATCATTATATTTCTAATTTCATTAACTACAAGTACATTTATATCGACGAAATGATAAAAATTTTGAAGGACTTTTTTTTTTTTAGAACTGTTTATAGATAAAAAGCTCACAACAGATTGCATTCATCGTTATATCATTGACTAACTTTTTGTCAAAAATGAACTCGCACCAATTTCAAAGAAAACGGCTCGTGTATATGGATATAATATGTAGAGCCATATACGGTACGTTTCCTTTCGATCGAAGAGAAATTTGTCGGTATGCAAACCGATAGATGATTTCTCTGCTCTCCTCTTCTTCCTTCCCCGACCCCGTTCCCGATCCTGGTCAACCCCTATACCCCCGCCCCCTTCACTCGCCACTTCAATCTATCTGTCTCTTGCTACCACCGGTGATCATAAACCACCATTGTTTGAGCAGTCGACACGTTACGTGCATTTACCCACTACGGAAGCTTTACGGTCGAGTGGGGGCGACTCCGACGATTACAAGGCGAGAAACCACAGCGGTTTTCGACTGCAGTCGTTTCTCTTTGTTATTACGAAAACCACCGGGTGACGTAAACGCGCCGGATTTGCCAGAACCCCTCGTACACGCATAGAGGATACGCATACGCAAACAATTAAACCCCTTACTTCCTCTCGTTGTTTTTTCTTGCCAAAAACAAAGAACGTTTGATTTACGTTATCAAACCTCTCCCTCTCCTCGATCCCATTTCCCTTCCCTTCGTATCATCATCCACTCTTCCTTCCCCCCCCCATCTCTCTCTCCCTACCTCACTACCTCCTCACACCCGCTTTATTCTTACTCGTCTCTCTTTTTTTTCTCTTTTTTGTTTTTCTTTTTTTTTCAAGCTTCTTTTATTCGACTAAAATATTTAACCTTCTGTTCTACGTAGTTTACATGCTATCGCAATAAAGCCGGTCTCACTCTGAAACACGTTGTGTGCCATTTATTTATTATTAATAAAACAAATCGAAATTGGAAACAGTTTTATTTCATAATTGCTGTCGATTCGTACACGTGCGATACATAAATATACATATGTTAAATATACCCGCACGCGTATAGATCAGATTATCCGATGTATAACGCAAAATCGCGATTCGCAGTTAACGAAGTTAAGGAAAATAAATTATATAGAATAGGGAGTCAAGAATATACCAAGGAGATAAGGTATCACGGTAAATCGTTACTAGAAGAAGATCAGGATAGAGGAGAGGAAAGAAAAGAAAAAAAAAAAGAAAATAAAGAGAAGGGAAAAAAAAAGAAAAAAGACAAACAAAAAATCGTAACAAAGGATGAGTTAGCGAGGAAACTTACCGGTAGGTGGTACAAAGGCAAAGAGGACCTTCCAGAAGATAGTGATGGAGTGCATGAGATAATCGGCTGGTGTTGGGGACGAGGACTCTCCTCCTCTTCCTCCCCCACCACCTTCTTCCACGTCGTCCTCCTCGTCGCCGCCACTGACGGTCAATGCTTCCGTAAACTGTTCCTTCCAGGAGCTCGTCCCTGTAAGTCATATTTCAGGATTTCTACGAGTATCTTTTCCGGGGGACTACATATGTACGTAAGCTTACGTACTCCACGACGGTAGCCGAGTAAAAGCCACTGGTAAAACCACCCCTTGGGATAGAGCCTGAGTTACGACCACGATGCGACAGGGTATCAAGGACTTCGGAAATGTCTTTTTAACGCGAGAATTCGACTCACCTATTCTTTTTCTGAGGGCGATCGAGAGAACGAGAAAAATAGAGAGAAAGGAAGAGATAGATAGATAGATAGAGAGAGAGATAAACGGATAAATAGATAGGTAGACAGATAGCAAGAGAGGAAAAGATTGAGATAGGGGGGGGGTAGGTAGGTAGATAGGTAGATAAATAGATAGAGAGCTAGAGAATTAGAGAGAGAGAGAGAAAGGTAGATAGATAGGTAGATAGGTAGATAAATAGAGAAAGAAAAAGCTAAAGTTTGGCCAATTTTCTAACTCTACTAAGATATACCAATTCATTTTTTCTCCCTCCCACCTCCCCTTCAGTATCTCGTATCTGAAGTGGGTACTCGCTGCTAAGAGTTACGTGAAATCGAACTATTCGAGAAGCGATAGATACGTCTACGTATCCTGGGAGATACGTTCGAAGATACCGCATCGCCAATGCATTCCCAGATTATTTGCATATCGTTCTATAAATCCGTCGTAGTAGTATAGCCTCGAGAATTCAAGATTCTCAAAGATGTTAAGGGATTCTGGGACCGATCTTGTCTCGTTTGTAAACGATCAATGTTTTCATTTTCATCTTTGCTATAATATATTAAGCCTGTTCCTTGAATAATGCGAGTTAATAATAAAGTCGTTCTTCCTTTGTTCCCTTTCTCTCTCTCTCTCTCTCTTTTTCTCTCTCTTTCTCTCTCTCTCTTTTCTTTCTCTATTTCTGGTTCTTTATCTCGTTCATATTTTTCTCAATTGAAAAATCCTTTCATTCTCGTGGTTCTGTTGAACCATTTTAGTCTGTAAATATTAAAGGAGAGAGAGAGAGAGAGAGAGAGAGAGAGAGAGAGAGAGAGAGAGAGAGAGAGAGAGAGAGAGAGAGAGAGAGAGAGAGAGAGAGAGAGAGAGATTGTAAAGCTTGGCGAAAGGGCCGATATTTGGTTTATCGGTGCTTTTACTCAACATTCTGCGTTGAAAAAAATATAATTTGTTTGCCAAAAGGGAGAAATGTAAAAGAGAAGAAAAGAGAAATTGAAACTGGTGGACGAGTAACGAGTTGCATAAACTCTTAGTAATGAGATGCTAACGTACTTTCTCTCTCTCTCTCTCTCCCTATCTATCTATCTCTATCTTTGTCTCTTTATGTCATATTCGATAAAACATTTCATAACACACTCATATCGTACAAAAGTTATAATTATTGCGAGAAAATGAAAGACGGAGGTCGTAATGCAAGAGAAAGAGATAGATAGATAGATAGATAGATAGAGAGACAGAGAGGGAGAGAGATTGAACGTGTACGAATACAAAACAAAGCGTATAAATTATATGTCGGTTTGTTTTTTGATGAAAGCTTTCTACTCCGAATAATGACGCCGCGTTCAACTCAAAAAAAGAAAAAAGAAAAAAGAAAAACAAAAAGAAAAAAGAACTTTCTTTCACGACTCTTATTCCACACCTTTAGGACCTTAAACAGGTCCTCATGGTTTTAATAGTCTCGTTAAAAGAACGGCCATTGCAATCCATTTAAACGCGCCACTTTGTTGAGAAGGGAACAAAAAAGAGAAGAAAAAATACAAAAAAAAAAAAAAAAAGAAAAGAAAATAAAGGAATAAAAAAGACAAGGAAAAAGAAAGAAAAAAATAATTTATTGTATAAACGAGAAATATAACGCTTAGTGATCTTTATACGAACAAAGGATTCGTTAAGTGAAACAATGGTGTATATGTACTCTTATTCGATAAACCGAAACGTACGGAAAACTATTTTATGGTGCACGAGTAGATCCCTCCCTAATGCCATGAAGAGAAAGGGAGACCTCTCAAGGCCATTCTTGATAATCGCCGTCGCTTTGCGGAAGACTCGCTATCGAATTGCCCTATTATACCGGTGTGTCTTTTGTTCGTCGATTCTAGTTTCGACCCATTCTCTCTCTCTCTCTCTCTCTCTCTCTCTCTCTCTCTCTCTCTCTCTTTCTCTTTCTCTTTTCTCTTTTCTCTTTCTCTTTCTCTCAGCTTTAACCACCCTTACGCTTTGTGAAAGCAATCATTTCAGCTGTTCTCCTTTTTTCCTACCTACCTACCTCCCTCTCTTCTTTCCACGTGAAAGCGTTTGACTTTTCGTCGTCCGATTAAAAAGCTCACGAGAGGGACTAAATTTCAAATTATTCGAATTTCGAATTATTCCACGAGTCAAGCCATCCAACCCTCAGTAAACGATATTAACGTGTTCCAAATTAAAATTTCATTAACTTTTATCTTTTTCTTTTCTTTTTTTTTTTTTTTTAATTAATTAATATTCCGAAGAGCTACGAAAATATTTCGACGATCAATTTTGAAACATGCATATTCAATTCATTTAAAGGATCATCGTATCATCTCGAAATATAATTTCATCCACGTCAAGTAAGTGACAAATAAATGATATATTGGATGTAATTGATTATATTTATTTATAAACCGTGGAAAGGAAAAAAGAAACAATTAATTAACTTCTATATCATTTTGCATTTCGTAATATTTTAATATTAATAACAATAATAATAGCAATAATAATAATAATGATGATGATGATAATGATGATGATGATGATGATGATGATGATGATGATGATGATGATGATGATGATGATGATGATGATGATGATGATATTCGTCGTAATAATAAACCTGATACCGCACACAATGTCGATTTTGTTTAAAGGACACGTTTAAAATGTACCTAACGCGATTCAAACTGAAAACATATATCGATGAAGAAATACAAAGAGCCATTATTCTGAAATCATGTAACATAACGAGAACATTTCTCAATGCAGAAGAGTGAGATTAAACTTGGCAACGTCTCGTTTGATCGGTTCAGTGAACTGAGGAACAAGAAGAATAATAAAAAGGAAAAAAGAACAAAAACAATTATAATAAAATAATAATAAAAACAATAACAAATTAATAATAAGAATAATAACAATAATGAAATAATAATAATAATAATAATAATAATAATAATAATAATAATATTAATAACTTTTAATCAAATTTGTTTTTCTCGTAAGTTTCTTAATAGCGAAGGATAATATATTCCAATGAAGTTTCAAGCGCGACAATCATCATCATCATCATCATCATCATCATCATCATCAACGTGAAGGTTTTTTCATGGATTAATGACTCTTGCGAACTGTAATCTCTAGAACGATGACGAATCATTTCCTTTTTCTGAGTACTCACCGTTCGAACTATTTGTTCGTTTGAAACTTTCGTTTTCACTCTCTCTACCTATCTCTATCTCTATCTTTTTCTCTTTTTCTTCTTTTTTCTTTTCTTTTTTTTTCTACAGAAGTCAAATAGAATCACGTGAGAAATCGTCGATCGAATTATATTTAGTAGTTTAACATCTACTTTCTGAATATATCAAACATGTTATCGCGAAAGGCTCGATAAATTATCATGTTCTTTACGTGCACATCCGACATTATCAAGATTTAAGGTAAATATGAAATTACGTCGATTCAATTTGCACCGATTAAAATAAAATTGCCATCGTGTTCGTCAATAAACATTCAACAATTTCTTTGTTCTTTAAGATCATATAACTATATAAAAGAAATGATATCGGTTACGAGCCGCTTAGTTCACCAGTTCAAGTATATAGTAGTGTATACGTTGCAACGAACGACGTTAAGTTTTTGGCATAAATCCAAAGAAAAAAAAAAAAGAAGAAGAAGAAGAGAGAGAGAGAGAGAGAGAGAGAAGAAAAGGAAAAAGAAAACAAATCGATAATTGGAAGGAATTCAATTGCGTTTGGTAAAGCAAAAAAAAAAAAGAAAAGAAAGAAAAAAGAAAACGTACGACTTACCGAGCAATATCGAGGCGTTCGCCCTCTGAACGAGTTTGTCCACGGTATTTTTGAACTCCTTTGATTCTTTAATTCTTATTTGCGCTTTGGACACTTCACCCAGTTTTGGTTTACCCAGGAGCGCCATTTTTTCTTCCTCCGTCCTTTCTTCAGGCTGTTTCAATTCCGCGGCCACGGCGATTCCTGCCTCGGCTAAAATCAAAAAATCACGTACCGCTGCTTCAGTAGAGTTGACAACCGTTCACCCGCATTGTTCTTTTCAAATGGCTCGATATGTGATCACTCGCAAGAACCAGAATAGACCTTTTTTTTTTTAAGTTATCAATCGTATCGAGCAATTTCTTTTTTTTTTTTTTTGAAAGCCGAAGAAGAAAAAAAAGAGAAAAAGAAGAGACAAAAAATCCATCAGGCTTTTCGATTCTCCGTCTGACCACATACCGAGCTATACTACTCCAAGCGATTCGTATGTAACTCGCTATAGCGGCTCTACTACTTGTGTGTGTTGTGTATATATATATATATATATATATATATATATATATATATATATAGTATAAATGTAAACTGTAACCAGTATAACCGATCGCCTACGTCGTTGTAGAAGATCGAAAGCCGGAGCTTTAAATCGATTCTATGGTTATGTTACGCTACGGAAATAGCAACTGTTATTTCTACGATCAACTTTATTTACACGTCCTCCTGAACTAGGAATATGTAGACGATTTAATACATATGTAACTATATCTATATAATGTAAATATATATATATATATATATATATATATATATAGGTATGTAACTAAAGCATAATACATTCTCTAAATATTTAGTGTGAGATTTAAAGCATAATTTATCATAACGTTACGATTTATTCAAAAGCATTTAATTAAAATAGGGATAATCTCTGGAATTAATGTTTTGTTTTTTTTTTCTTCATATCGAAACGATCCAATCTACGTAATCGATTAAATGATAGTTGATTACAAAAAATACTTGAGATCTTCTACAGAGATACTTTTTAATCCGATTTCTTTAGGAATATCGAAGCGTGAGGAATGAAACATAAAAAAGAAATAAAAAAAAAAAAATCAATAAATAAATAAAAAGTTCTTCGCGTAT
>OU964961.1:19913096-19943096 GCA_918808275.2 Dolichovespula sylvestris
CGTATCGTTTAGCAAATTTCCCTATTGCTTTTACGAATCCCTCAATTTATTTAAATATCATTTGAACTCTTTCTTTTTTTTTTTTCTGTAGTTCGTCGTAGACTTTCAACATTGACAATAATTATTTTTCATCGTTTGAAATATATCCATAATTAAATGTCGGATATACGTGTTATCCTTTAATAAATAAAATATTTTTTAATTACGAAATGAAACGTCTGAGTTTTTTATCGTTATTATTTTCTACCTGTATCGAAAGTACCTCCGTTTCCACGATATTTCCGCTGTATGTATGCTTGAAACTCGAGAAAATTAATTTGTTTCGTTTGCATTTGGTTGTGGATCACCAGCGGTTGTGGTCAGCAAATGTTATCAAATCGATATTGGTATATGTGTACACACACACACACACACACAATATACGTAGCATAGGTCAAACGACGAACGGAATGAAGATCAAGTAAACTTTTAATATGTAAATTATAGGGAAGGTGAACACTTATATGATTTATTTGAAGAGAATTTCAATTTTTTTATGTCGACTTTTAATCAGACTTAATATGTCACATAAACGCGCATTAATCAAAAAAAAAAATAAAGGAATAGGAAATGAATTTTGGTAGTAAGCTTTCCTGTCAAGGTAAAGGGAAACGAGAGTGGTTAAGTTATAATTCCCTTCTCTCTTCAGGAGGAACAAATTTCTTCTCGAGGAATTTATTTCTTTTTTGTCGTGGTGATATAAGGAAGGCGGGTCGGGGGAGAGGGAGGGGCGCCAGACAAAATTCTTTTACATAAATTTTAGCTAGATTAATAAGAAAACGAATTAGTTTGACCGTGATTCTCTTAGCTATTACTATAGTTCTTTCCTAAACGAACTTCCGTCGTCCGTCTAAAACTTTATCGAGCAGAACGTTTTACGAGAGGAGTTTGATGCGACGACGTTAAATGTCCGTCGTCACGTTTATCCATCTCTTCTTATATTTCCCCTCTATATAATACGTATTATCTACCATCTAATTAAATTAGAAGCAATTATCATTGAGCGTTTGTGTTTTTGTTTTTCAATCGAGGAACAATAAAAGAAAATATATATATATATATATATATATATATATATATATATAAATTAAAACATAAAAAAGAAAAACAAATATTTGTTCCTTTAGAGAGAGAGAGAGAGAGAGAGAGAGAGAGAGAGAGAGAGAGAGAGAAATTTTAGAATTTCTGTAGAATAGGAACGGTAAAAAAGGTATAACGTAAACAAAAAGAGCGATAGATTTTAAGAGACAACCGTTGTTATGATGTGAACGTTCAGTAGTATATACACCGAAAATATTAACAATTTTCCGAGCTAACGCAATATTACTTTCCTCTCGTATACTATCTTTTATATGGGAGATAAAAAAAAATTTATGAGAAACTAATGAGATAAATGTCGGACGCCATGGTATGTAGATTATAAACAAAACGTTTCTCAATCCTTTTATCGTATTATTACCGATAAAATTCATTCATAATGGTCAAATTGGCAAAAAATGTTTACGATAAAAAATTTGTAAGGATATCCGGTAGTAGATCAAAATTGCTGTATATTATTTTAAAGATACGACCCATTACTGCGATATTAAGTTTGATTCTAAATTAGTTTGAGAAAGGATGTTATGAACTATATATAAAGGACAAATTTGTTACGAAAGAGGAAAGTTTAAATCGGTATTTTGATATTACGAAAAGACGTCTACTTACGTTCTAGATCAAATTTGACATAAATTGTATGATCTCTCTAATATATTAGCAGATCTATAAATCTTTACGTCTATGTATACGTACATACGTAAATACATGTAGATTTAAAGATTTATATATTTCTACGTTTATGTATCAATGGATCATATGATCTACGTCATTTGATTCATAACCCGTTCGATATAAATTGACACAATATTATCTAAGGCTCTTAGATTTTCTCGATAAATTATATATCTAGAATACAGATAGAACCTCCATCCTAAGCAACCTTGAAAGACCTTCGTTCTTAATATCACAATCGACATATAATCTGTTAGACAAGAAAAAACAATGCTTCGTTCGTACTTCGACTGTTACCTTGATATAAATAATTTTTAAAGGAAGACGGTTTGGAAAGGTGATAAAGGAAATGGTATAAAATAACAGATAATTCTAACGTAAGATATAAATATACACGTATAACATTTGTGTACACAGTACTTTGTTAGCATGTACGTACATACGCACACGCGCGCGCGCGCACACACACACACACGCACAAACACAATACACGATATGTTAGTATCTATCCTTTTCTACGAAGCGAATGGTAACTCTTAGAGGTGAAGCGTCGAGTTTTCAAAGCGTCTATAATTCAAACGGAACAGAAGGCAGACCCCTTTTGCTCTGTACGTAGTTAGCCATGTATATACACATAATACGTACATACATATGTATATTTCGAAAGAAGCTCTATCCCCTGTTTGGTATTATAGCAAAGCGACTTTAGAGTACGATTGGAAAAGCTTTACATTCCGCAATCCGCAATCCGACAAGGCCAATGATATATTCGCATGGTTCTTCCTAAAGTTCAACGTTTCGATCAATCTAGAAGAGACGTAAACTTACTTCGAAAGCACCGAACTGTCGTCGTTAAGCTTAGTCCGTTCGGACTCATCTCGATCGATCATCCAATTTCTTATGTGCATCGTAAAAATACGTTACCGTGCTATCGACAAAAATGTACAAATATTGTAAGAACAAGCTCCCATTTTGGATTTTAACCATTATATTCGCGTTATCCTTTACCTTTCTTTTTGTTTTTAATTTTTTTTTTTTATGTTTTGTATCGAAAAAGGTCGATCTAAAAAATACGTATATCGATATATATATATATATATATATATATATATATATATATATATATATACACATACACTCGCGCGCGCGCACTCACACACATATGTATCTAACACAATTTTTAAGATACTCAATAATCATACGATCTTGCACATAAAAATGTTTGCGCGAAGTTACAAAGATATAAGTTTGATTTCAACGAATTTTTCAGCATAGAAAGTCGTTCGATTCGACTATTTGGTCTCTCCTCGATCGATCATTTAATATCGCAAGTGCATCATAAAAGTACGTACGCTCGTACGTATCGACGAAATGTAGATAAATTTTATAAGAACAAACAGGTTCGGACTTTAATCGTGAAATTTACATTCTTCTTTTGTATTGATAAAGATCGATGTAAAAGACAGATATCATTATATGTACATGTACATGTACATATATATATGTATATATATGTACATATATATATGTACATATATTTACATATATTAGATCGTCAAGGATAAAATTTGTAAAAAAAGAAAGGCAATTAGGCATTATCAACTACAAATTTCATCCTTGATGATCTAATATTAGGGTGTCCCCTAAGTTTCTTCCGTATCGTGTATTAATTTCGCATCAAAAAAAGAGGAAGAAACTTATAGGACACCCCAATATATCTATAGGTATTCACAATTCTTTCAGATATTCAATAATCAAACGGTCTTCCACGGATGTAACGTTCGCGTAAAAATTACGAAGACGTAAGTTTGATTTCAAGTTTGGTATCTCTTACTCAGCACCGAACTGTCATTTTTTAACCTTCGACCGTTTGGTTTTTCCTCGATCAATCATTTAATTCCGTAAGTGCATCGTACAAATACGTAAGGTATCTATCTAAATGGAGAAATTCACTTTTGACCATAAAATCGACGTTCTTCGTTTATATCGGATAAGATATCGATATACGAGCCGTTCTACACAACTCAAATCGATTAATTCGACTTTTTGTAATTTTTGAAAATATTTAAGTGTCTAAAGCATTCGATCGAAATCCTCACTCTTTATATTCATAATAAATTTCTATTATTCGATAACATTAAATGACAAAACTTTTGTTGTTGTCGTTGAATAAAAAAATCATTTGTTTCGATAATAAAGATTTATTCCGAGGCTATTCCATCTTATTCACATTATAAAGTCGTTAGATGAAAGATAAGTCTGCATTTATATTAACATTCTATAAATGTTTATTCGAATTTATGCTACAAAGGGAATTTCAAATAGCAATTTATATCACTTCATCACGTTTCTTCCACTTTTTGTTTTAAGGAGTTAATCAATTTGCCAAATGAGCGGTTCGTATAGATGCGCCGTTGAAATTTTTAAAATATTCTATTATTACAGGATTTTGTACGATTAAAAATATATTTAAGTCGTATCAGAAGGATGTAAATATGATTTTAATGAGTTCTTCTTCAACGTAAATGTGATCAAAGCGGTAAGCATTGCGTTTACGTTGATGTTGAATTAAAGAAGAGAAAGAGAAAGAAAGAAAGAGAAAGAAAAAGAGATAGACAGAGAGAGATAGATAGATAAAGAAAGAAAAAGATAAAAGCGAAACTCTGGCGTTATTCTTTCAAACGTTTCAATGAGGTGTAGAAGAGCGACGGGTATGCTACAATGCAAATTCTTCTTCCTCTTTGTTATCACTCTATATCTATCTATCTATCTCTATCTATCTCCTTTTATCCTCTTCTATCTCTCGGCAGTATCGTCGGTCTTTAAACAGTAGTAGAAAATATCTCTCGTCGAAACGGCAACGGAATTTGTTCGGTCGACAAAGAAGACACAACTACCATGTCAGAATTCAATCCTCAAGGGAGATAGAAAAGTTTTATATATCGTATTGTAGTATGGCAGAACTTTCGCTATTACATCGTAACCTTTCTTTGGTGTTTCCTGGGTCTTGTTTTTTTTTCCTTTTTATTTCTTTTTTTCTTTTTTTCCTATATCTCGTCAAAGAAAGTACATTCAATGAAATGGTAATAAAAACAACAGAGAAGTTGGCCCACCCCGCTCCCCTCCCGGTCCATCTACATTTTCATTCGCAAGGATATTAACTCCTTTAGTTACCACGAGCTACTACAGTTGTGGTTCTCAATTAAATCATTTTTTCTTTTTCTTTTTTTTTTTTTTTTTTTTTTTTTTGAGAACGAAGAACGTGGGGACTCACACTGCGTACGACATTTCCTTTAACGAAGTGCTATTGTAGTAGCTAGCTCATTTATATTCTCGTTACACGAAAATCGTTTAAAATACTTAAGTCTCTAGAGAAAATGTGAAAACGGTTACGATCATTCGGAATTTTTAATTATCGATATAAATAAAATTGTGTTATAATTTACGACTATTTTATCGTAATCCACCGCCAATATTAAGGCAGACATGTACGATTAAATACGTAGTTAAAGGCATCGAAGCACCAATAGCTCGCTAATTTCGTTTCAAGTTCATACATTTTCGCGACAGAGTAGTCCGTAGAGGCGATACCCGTTACACGGCCAGTTTCATCGTAGCTATAGGGTTAAATTTAAACGTCAACTCGACACGAACGTTCTTATTAAAATTAGAAAACTCGGTCGTTTCTCAAAATACTATTACCTTTACCGTTTACCATCCCGCTCGTTTCTAATGGCTCTTTACGTCGAGACGTTTTCTTTTTCATCTTTTTTTGGTTTTTTTTTTTTTTTTTTTTTTTTTTTTTTAAATATCCGACATCGGCGCATGTTCAACGTTCAAAAAAAAAAAAAAAAAAAGAAGGAAAGTAAAGAAAACGAATGGGAAAAAGTAGGAACGTACAAAGTGATTCGTCATTTTTTCTTTTTACCATATTGTTCACTTTAAGTTGCAATTTAAAATGCCTTCCCCTAATTGCCCAAAGCCCTCCTCCCGCCTATCATTTTTGCTTTTCCTCTTCTTTAAACGAACCACGACTTTGTGATAATTTCAAAAGAAGGGATCCCTTTTTTACCACGAACCAATTACCTCTTTTAACGAGATCTACGCAATCGCGCTTATAACGAGACATCTTGCTAAGTCAGACGAGGCGATGTTTTCAAAGGGAAGTTGAAGAGAAAGAAAGAAAGAGGAACAAAAAAAAAAAAGAAAGGAAAAAGAAATGTACGAGACGTGTAAGAGCAACAAAAAGTGGTTTTGGCTCGTTTTATATAATTTTTACCCGTTATCGCGAAGAAGTAAGAATATCATCTTATCGTCGTCCTACATACACATACGTCGCTTTAATATGAGATAATACGCGATAAGATTACGAAATATTAAAAAATGTTCCTATCGAGTTTGTTTCTCTCTTCATCTTTTTGGTTTCCTTTTTTTAACGATCCTCGAATTTATTTTTCCAATATAGGAAAAAGATCAGGAAGAAGAAAAGATTAAATATACCGTAGTCGTACACCAAATCGTAAAAAGATTAAGCCAAAGGAAAAAGGAGAAAATTAGAAAAGGTTAGGAGTGTCTCTCTCTCTCTCTCTCTCTCTCTCTCTTTCAGATTCCAACGTTCCTGTATGTACAAATGTCGTGAGCTTTTCTATCCTTTCAGTAGTATCGCGCGCGCGCAGGAACACACCTATTTTAGCTCTCGGCAAGGGATTACGTTCTTCGCACTGTACTGCAGATTAGTTTAAAACAAATTGTCCTGCCATCTGGTTTGTCATCGAGAACCTGGTACCATTGCGTTCGCAATGTGAATCCGCGCCTTGGGGTAAATTGAATTTACCGCCTTTATCCTGTTTTCTCTCTTTCCCCCTTTTTCTTCTCTATCCTTACTTTTCCCCTTTCCCCCCGTTTCTTTTCTCTGCGGATTTATCCTTTTACATCTGATGATGTTCGTCCTCTGTATCTCCTTAAATAAAAAAAAAAAAAAAAAAAAAAAAAAAAGAAAAAAAAGAAAGGAAAAAAACAACATACCCGCAGATTACTAGATATTAAAAATTTCATCGGACTAAAATAAGATCCGATTGACGCGAACGTTCTTATTATTGGACATAAAAAGCATAGTCGGGAGAGGAAAAAAATAAATAAGAAGAAAAAAAGAAAAGAGAAAGAAAATTGGTATTGTACCGTCCGTTAGAGAGAAAAGTTTATAATGGAATACGTAACGTCACGGTCTCATCTGTATCATACGAAAGGATTATATGGACTTCGGAATCACCGATAGATTTCGAAAATTCTTTGCAAAAGGGTAATTTAGAAGTTGGAAGTTTACAAGGATAAAGCTGGCGGTTTGAAATTACCGTGTCGAGGACGTACCGCAAGGAGGTCAACCGGGAATTGGTTCCATGGAAGCGGATAGGAATCTACGGTACTGGAGGGAGGAGCTCAATCATACGATTTACGTAGACGTGACCTTTATCTATGATCGTTTCGAGCCTTAACAATTTTGCAGAAAATGTCATCGTTAAAAGCGTCATAGTAATCAATGGGTCACCCAAGCAAAATCGATCAGAATACGTTTTCGATCACGAAATGTTTTATTTTTCTACATTAATTCTATTTATTATATTATTTTAAATCATTATAGATATATATTAATATATAATTTAATTATTATTTATATATTAATATCGACGTACATTATATTTCTTGATACAAATTATATATCTAATTAATTTTTGAAATAAACATTATGGTAAATTTTCAACCTCGATACTATTAATGTAATTTTCTTGTATCTTACCTTTTCATAGTTAATTGACATAATATAAATTTGTCGGTGTGTGTGTGTGTGTGTGTGTGTGTGTGTTTGTATTAATATTGATGTACATTAGAGTCTTGTTAAAGTACAAGGAAAAAGTATTTAAGTCCTTCTTTTACGAACACGGGTAAGAGTACTTCAAATTGAGAGAATGGAAACAAACTTAACTTTTAAAATATTAGAAACTTTCCCGTAAACTACAAAAAGCTCGAAGAACCTGTAATATCGAAAGTTTTCTTTGTACACTCCTTTTGTACTTAACTCTTTTCTTTGCTACAAAAATAGAATTACTAATCTCCACGTTTGTTGGATTTGTTTATTAACCTTCTACGAGGGATAGTACATCTTGACGTTTGCTCTCTTTTAAATCTGACTTTTATCTCGAGCGAGAAAAAAGAAAAAAAGATGAATGGAGGAAGCCGTTTCCCTTTCAGAGTTATAAAGTTTTTATCTTATAAAATATTGAATCGATCCTTTGATTCCTTAAAGGAATGCTTGAAATTTTATTTCCAAGAGGATAAGAAATGCACAAAAATACATGATGGGCCAATAGAACCAAGGCAATTATTTATGCAAAATTGATTTCAAAAATAAAATATTCATTTAGAATATCACCGACGCTGTGGCATCACCGTGATTATTTTATGCTACCTAACGATAATTAATTAACGTCATTTTTCCAATTGATCTCTCTTAAATAAAATATCGAGATGAAATTTGTCAACCGTGATATAATCAATGTGACCCTTTTTCTGTTTTAATGTTACCTATCGAAACTAATTAAAATAATTTTTTAATTGATTTCACAAGATAAAACATTCAAAACAAAATTTTCATCGTTGACAATATTAACGAGATTATTTTATTCCACCTTTCGAGATTTGATCGAGATCATTTTCTAATTGATTGTTAAAACAATACACGGATCTGAAATGTCACCGGTAGTAGTATTAACCTGATTTATTTTATGTTACCCTCTTTTTAAGGGTTAATTAAAGGGCAAGTAAGATACTTAGCATTAATAGGTAATTAGTATCAGCAACTCTCTCGTGAAAGTTTTACGAGGAAGTTCTCTCTTTTCGAAGTACTCGTTTGGTTGGTTTCTTTGTCCTTCTTTTTTTTTCTTTTTTCCCCCGTTTCGCAAAAGTATTCCAGTTTTAAAGACATTTGTGCTTTGCGGTCAGGTTACAAGAAGACACACGTGCGTCGTATATTTCAAAAAATGGGAAACTCGCGTTTTTACGAAGCCAGAGTACGAAATAACCTGCCATATGGATGGGCAAAAGGGAGAGAGAGAGAGAGAGAAAGAGAATAGGGCCAAACCTTAGAAGGGCGAAAGGCTTAAGGGTTATCGAAGTAGATCGAAAAAGAGAACGTGACCTAAGTGTGAAAATATATACTTCTTATTTTACGACTAAGTATTATATTTTCTCGATCTCGCAATCCTCTATCCTTTCATTTTCTCTCTTTATTTTTTCTCTTTTTCATTTGTAAATAATCTCTCCGAAATCTATATATCGCGATAAGAGCTTATCGATTTGATAAACAAAATTTACGAAATATCCAATCACGATTTGACGAACTTTAAATTTCACGATTAAAATTAGATAAAATCATTAATATTATTTCTTAACGATTTACAATAACATTGATTGATACGAATTAATAATATTATAACGAAAAAAGAAAAAAAAGACATTTCAATAAATAAATAAATGCATATACAAATATGTATATATGTATACAACGTACATAACGAATGACTGTAAATCAAGCGTTAATTACTGGTAGAAATTATCTCTCGATTTAATTAATATTCAACGATGCTTTTCATTCGATTAACCTTCTTTGAATAACTTGGATGATCTTCGTGTCGGAACGACCTGAGTTTTATGACTTTAAACGAGTTTGAATGAAAATTTGACATAATAAAAACCAAGAACGCACAAAGGATATTGCTGTTGTGAAAATGGTTCGTCATCGGAGCGTTATTAATCGCTTTACATACACTCATTGTTTATCAACGGTCCTTTTCGGTCTCTCTCCCTCTCTTTCTCTCTCTCTCTCTCTCTCTCTCTCTCTGTCGTTCTCTCTACTACTTTTAACGTTCTCGTTAAGCGTTGATTTAGGTTGAGATCGAGTCCTCGAAAGTAAGGTCCATTCGTGCAAGCATCTCTTGACCCGACCTATAATACCACTTGTAATACGTACAAAGATCACTGAGAAATAAATCGAGCTTTAAAGAGATCTCGTCTTGAAGCTTATCGCATTCTTTCGTACCAATGGCGACTTTTGCGCGTGCGCGTGTGTTTGTTTGTTTGTTTGTTTGTTTGTTTGTAGATAACATCGTAAATTTTTTATTCCATTACAAATATCATTTATTTCGTTTCCAATGGAAGTGGAAGAAGAACATTATCGAATTCTTCGGGAATTCGTCGAAGTAAAGTCTAAATCAGTGCGGAAATCAAAACGAATGGGATACCCGATTATATATCCTGGTATTACTACATACAAGTCTGGAAAAGCGTCCTACCAACTGGACAACTCTTTGTACGTCCCCTAGAGACCCGTGCAAATGGACGTTCGCGTGATATATGAAATTTCACGCTACGTTCTGATAACATTACCGCGATCGTCTCTAGAGATTTAACATTGTATTGTAGAACAATCCCGGACGAGTTTTTTCTCGATATAAAGGTGTATCGGATATGTATTAGAAAACGGGACGAACGCATTCCTTAAACATATTTGCGTACGATGAGATTGAATACGCTCGAATTAAGTGTATCTTTTCATGTCTTTTATTGTTTTCCTTCTTTTTCGTTCTCCTTTTCTTTTTTTTTCTTTTTCTTTTTTTTTTTTTTTTCATTCATCATCCATTAATCCGTAAGAGGTAAATCGAGTCACGTTTTGCGACGAGAGGTTTTTCAAACGAAACGATTCATCGGCACTCGAGGAGTGCCTATTTGTTCGTCGGTTTCCAATCGTTAATTGGTCAGATTACTTTGTCTTTTGGAAAAGAAAAGAAAAAGAAAAAAAAAGGAAAAAGAAAAAAAAGCAAAGGAAATGATTCAATCGAATTCGATTCGCGTTCGATACCCAAAATCCTCGAGTCCAATGTATATATTTCCGATTCGTTTTTTTTTCTTTTAATTAAAAACACGAATGAAAACGTTAATCGGCAGCTTGTTCGATTTACATTCGACGAAAAAGAAAAAGAAAAAATGAAAGAAAGGAAAGACACGTACTTTCCAGTCCGAATATATTTTTAACGAACGGAGTCATTACTAAAAAAAATTTGTTTTATAAAATCAGACACAAACACACACACACACACACCTTTACCCGCACCCTGATCAAATCCCGTTACCTAATCCCGTGTAAGTACCGTAACATCGATTCGTCAGTCTTTTCCTGGACATTGATTTAATGTCTTTCGGTGGTACACACCTTTCGAATAGCTTAATGTACCATCGAGCTGCACGGCAATTACTTCGATTGAATTTTTCGACAACGATTTGATTATTTCACCGACGTTAACCAGAGACCAATTGCAAGTGTCGCCTTTACGTTCGATCGTGTACGATCCTTATATCCGATACGTCACGACCTACGATCGTCCTTTATACCGTTTCTGTCTTTGTGAAAATTATCACAAAAGAAAAAAACAAACAAGAAAAAAAATACAAAAAGAGGAAGAAAGAGAAAAGGAGAAGAACAAAAGAAGAAAAGCGAAACAAAAATTAATAAGGCGGAAGAAAACGACGTTGTGTAATTATCAAGAAAATTTGTTTTATATGGAGGAATCGTCGTTTCGACAATGTTTCATTCTGAAAAAGAACTATATGCATATATATATATATATATATATATATATATATATATATATATATATTCCAGCATGAACGTGTTAGAGGTAAAAGCGAAATCCTGTTTCCTACATAGAAACTGCGGGAAGCTTTTCGAGCGAAGCTTTTCATTGCCAATTGTTCTGGGGGATCGAAAAAAAAGGAGTACTAAAGGGGTACTCTTCGTATCTTTATGATTTACATTGAATACTTGTCGTTATATCCTGCGATCTTTCTTCGCAACCTTGGACGTGAAGTAGGTCTCCGTATGCGTTTCAACGGGACTACCTCAAAAAAAAAAAAGAGGAAAAAACGAGGAATTGAGGGAGAGAGAGAGAGAGAGAGAGAAAGAGATAAAGAAATAGAGAGAGAGAGAGAGAGAGAGAGAGAGAGATTGGCGTTTTCAAAATGTAGGTCAACGTTAGGAGTGGTTGTATAAAAAGAGAGAAAAAAACTAAGTAAAATAGAAAACAAAAGCAAACTGTGGACCTCAACGAGATTGGCAGGTTCGACATTTTCGCGTTAACCTTCCAAAGAATCAAAGAAGGCTCTTCGCGAATATCTATCAAAACGAGTAATTCATTTCGTCGTATATTCGTTTGATCTTTTATTTTTCTTCCTTTTGTCCTATCTTTTATTTTTGTTCCTTTTGTTTTATTTTTATTTATTTACTTCATTTACCATCCCTTTATTTTCTCCCCGTTTCAATCGTTTTATCTTGAATTTCGCGAAACGTAGAAAGAATATCTATGAGGGTGATCTTAACAAAACGTAGAAAAATCAGGACATGTAATCGGGCGATATTTGTTATCAAGTAGAACAATAGAAGTGACAAAGATAAAACGTGGAACGATATTATTATTCGTTCGATTCGATATCGAAAGTTCATTGCCAATGTCCTTCGGCCTTGGCCGATCCGAAAAGGCAAAAGGTTTTCTTTCTTTTTTAACCCTACGCCACACCCTGTGTTCTTTCTCCCCTCGTTCCTTTGGTTTTCAGTCATTTATCACTCAAAGCCCATCCGAGTGTATGCGGCGCGACCTTGCAAGAGTATGTATGTATGTATGTATGTATGTATATATGTATGTATGTATACACGTGCATGTATATATGCATGTATTTTTACGACTTTACTCTGCGGTTATAAAATAGAGAGACAGAGAGAGAGAGAAAGAGAGAGGGAGAGAGAGAGAGAAGGAGAGAAAGAAAGAAAGAATGGAAAAAAACGAAAGAGGAAAGGAAAAAATATGCGTTTCTAAAATGTGGGTCAGTGGTATGGGAGGAACAGGAGGGAACAGCTGGAGACCGCGACAAAAGAAAGAAGAGGATAGGAGAGAAACGAACGATCCATTATCACGAAAGTATCAGCGTGCACGAGCAACGGGGGTTAAAGAATAGAGAAATGGAATGGGTTGGTAGAAGAAGAAAAAAGGAGAGGAGAGAGAGAGAGAAAGGGAGAGAAAGAGAATGAAAGGGTGGGAGGAAACGGAAGGAGGATAAGAGGAAAAGCGTGACCGTGGCCGTACGATAAAGAACATAATTCCTTTCCGAAGGACGAGGCTGGAATCGTAATCTTCATTACTCTCGTTATTAGCGTATCCTATTCACTGCCATTTTTTTTCCCACCCTCGATCGTTAAATGCCTCATCGAACCAAGCTACGCCCTTATATTATTGATTTCATATTGATGAACACCGTTCTTGTTTTCATCAATTACTTGAAATCATCCTTAATTTGTTTCTTTTCGTTATATACCTATATATACATATACGTATATATATATATATATATATATATATATATATAAAATTATTTTTTCGTTAATTATATTATTCATTCTTAATTTGTGTCTATTCGTTATATACGTTTATGTGTGTATGTGCGCGCGTACGCTCGCTCGCTCGAGTATATATACGTAGGTCTCTCGAATTAGATTTTATTCGCGAATATTCTACAAATTTATACTATAATTATAAAGTTAATTACGTAGAGAATGGTATATTTATTCTCGTTTTGGCAAACCCGTTTCCCTGCTTGTCTTTCTCCTTTTTATTTATTTATTTTTCTTTTTCTTTTCTTTCTTTTTGGAGAATAAAAATACGTTTTGTTAACGCAACCGGGAACAACGTGGCAAGTGCGTAGCGTAAAACTTGCACAAATATATAACACACAAATACACTTATATACCCGGATATTAAAAAAAAAGAAAAACATACGATTTACATTACGAACGTGGCATATATTAAGGTATTATTATCTTACGTTTAGCAACGTTTTATCGTCCTCGTAAAAAAAAAGAACATTAATAAATGCTCGCCTTTGAAATTGCCTTTTTTATTGTCTCAACGCCATTTATTTCTTTAAACTAGTTCCCGAAGCCGAGAAAAAAACGTTCAACCTTTTAAATGTTGTCCTTTATTTAATGTCATTGTTATTTCGTTCATTTTATTTTTTTCTTTTTTTCTTTTTTTTATTATTTTTCTACATTCTATAAATAGCATGAACGATTGACACACACATACATACGTAGATACATAGATACGTAGTTACATACACACACACGCGCGCATATGTATGCCAATGTAGACTCACATAAATAAATAATCGTAATAAGTATCTATGTATTTATTTTTATCTTTACATATGTATATAATATATATTAATACTTACGTACATGAGTATATCCCTATTGAAGTACATTAAACGTCGAATATCACATCGTACTATTATTATTATCATCGATAAATCACTAGAAACTAGCGATACATTCTCATTGAATATACTTTATTCGTTTTGTCAATATTACGAATTCCATATATCTTAGATAAATATCACGGACATACTTAAAACGATAGTATATTCCATTCCTTTTTCAATATACCTAATATTTACGTATAATTATTTTTATACTTAAAACACCTCTAATTCTCTATATCACCTTCTCTCTTCGTGTATTCTATCAATTTTCTTTCATAATACAAAACCTTCTTGGTCCTATATCGAGTTTGAAACAACATCACATTTTCTTGTCCACCATCTCTATTGTTTGTTTGTTTTGTTTTTTTAACATTGCTCAGTTGCTTAATCGAGTTGTAAATATTCAATATGGATATATTTATATACATGTGTCTTAGGTACCGAAGTATTGTAATAAAGACGAACTATTCGATACTGATCGAAATTGATCAATTATACACACGCGCGCGTACACACACACGCACACAAACAAACAAACAAACAAACAACCAACCAAACACATATGTTCGCGCATACACGTATACACTAACACATCGGTCAATTTTGAAACGTTTAATAGCATTTATGAAATAATTGTAGCATTTATGAGTAGCACTTATTAATAGCATTTACGTGATTAGTTTTATAACGGTTATCGTCTTCCACCCAGAAATTATTAATTAGCTTGTCACGTGTCTTAGGGTTGACTGAAGAGGTCTCAAGGTGAGACAAAGAATGAGACGCGTTTGAATAATCATACGACGGTATGATATGCACGCAAGTTGAATCGTGAAACAACGCCTAAGCGCATTCAGAAGCGCTAACAGAAATAATGGGACCGTGAGTCACGCTAATAATAGTCCAACCCCACTACTATCATCGGAGTCGTTCCGCCTGCTGCCGGATAATAATTTGTCTTCCCACTTCTCTCTTCCTCTTTCTCTCTCTCTCTCCCTTTCTCATTCTCATTCTCTCTCTCTCTCTCTTTCTCTCTCTCTCTTTCTCATTCTCTTTCTCTCTCTTTCGCTTGCCTACTGGAGATGACATCCCGAAAGCTGGATTAACAGATTTCGAGACAGAAACAATTCGAATTACTTCTCAATATCACGTGATTAATATACAAAAGAACGTGTAATACCAAACGATTAGTACGACGTATACACCTACACGCGTAAGTATCTTCAAACGATCCTTCATGGAATTATATATATATATATATACCTCATTAAAAATAGATAATACCCGAGCCATTAACCTGTTAACATGTAAACCGTATATTTATGAAATTTATTTTCATTATAAAAATAATCCGAGGAAAGGATGCTTTGGATAAATTTATAAAAGTTGTAAAAATAATAAAGTGGATATATAATGTTTTATATTATATTAATGGAAACGAGAATGAAATAACTTTTTCGTATTATTATTTGATTGCGCGATACAAAGAAATAATAAAACTTATCATTACGGAATTAATCATTTATCAGATCGAACTCATAGATATTGCCTCGTCGATGTGAAATCAATTCGATCGGCCAATTGATTTTACTTTTCTCTCCGCTCGCCCGTTTTATTTCTTTTTCTTCTCCTTTTTTTCTTGTTTCTCTTTTTCTTTCCTTTTTTTTTTTTTTTTTTTTTTAACGGAACATCCGAACGAGTTGGTAGCCAAATTTCAGGATATTACGGTCGTCTTTGCTTCGTTTTTAATACGATCGAACGAACGAACGAATCCTCTGCTTCTCACTATAGGGTACGTCTCGCGAAAAAGAAATAAGAATAGAGAGTACGAAGGAATAAAATAATGATAAATAAAATAAGGCAATGCATATGCATGAACTTCGAAGCGAGTGTTACGAGCGGAGGACGTTTGGAAAACTCGTAATATGCAAATCATGGTCGCTAGACTACCAAAAGTAAAAAAGTTACGTTCTTGAAAAGAAATAGATCGACGTTTTTGAAGCAACATATATATATATATATGAACTATATGCTAATTGTACTAACGTTTTGGAATGAAAGTAATACAGAGCTACAAAAACGAAAAAGAAATATTTTCTGTTTCTTTTTTTCTTTTTTTTTTTTTTCTTTTTCAAGCTTTCCAGCATATAATACAGGATGAGCGCCAAAGGCCCTTAGGTGATTTAATAAATCAATTACTCTTTTTTTTTTCTTACGAGAAATTTTTAACTGATCGTTTATCAGATTGTAAAACTATCAAGTCTAAATAAAAGCATAAAAAGTCTCAATAGAAGTAGTCATTGATTTTTACAATCACCTAAAAACTTTTGCGTTTCTGGTTACGCTTCATTACAAAAATACACTTTTACGTCTAACATTCTTTAATCGTTAAAACTCAAATAGATATCATCGAAATTTATAAGATACTCGATACTTATAACGTTTACATCGAAACTTACATTCATTGTGACGAAATCCAAGTATAATATCGACGATAGCGTGACAAAACAACAAAAAGGAAACGTAATAGAATACTGTATTCCTTTGGGATGAATATATTTTCACATGTTCATATATACGTGTGTGTGTAGTTAGTACACGAATCGCTCCTGATCGATACATATTTCATGTGATTAAGAGCAATGTGCATCGTTATTGATTCGAAATGATGGGAGAAAGCGTAAAAAAGATGACATTCCTCAAAAATGCACGGAAGAATATAATATAAGAAGAATGAATGCCCGTACCGTTTCTCGTTGCGATCGAATGCACCTCATCCTTTTCTTTCTTCTCTTCTTTTAGAAAACACGTTGAAACAATGAGAAGGAGGGGCAGAAAAAAAATGTTCCCTCCGTATAGATTCTAACAGGGATATATAGAGTGAAATTCCGTGAATTCCAACTCTCTCTCTCTCTCTCTCTCTCTCTCTCTCTCTCTCTCTCTCTCTCTCTCTCTCTCTCTCTCTCTCTCTCTCTCTCTCTCATTCCGTGCGATTTCAAAAAGTTATGAGGCACACCAATCGACGATCTCCTCGAACGAATTAATCTTCATTAGGACGAGGAAAAAAAAGAATTGGATAAGAAAGCGGTGGAAAAAAAAAGAAAGAAAAAAAGAAAGAAAGAAAGAAAGAAAGAAAGAAAGAAAGGAAAAAAGAAAAGAAAAATAAGTTTAGAATCACCGAGAGACTATAATCGGCTCCATTCATCGTCGGACCGCTCTCATACATCTCTTGCAGCTCCCTTTCTTCCTTTAGTTCTTTTTTTCTTTCTATTTTTTTTCCTCCCTATTTCTTTTTTTTTTTTTCTTTTACGCCATCGCGCAGAAACAGCCAGACTAATAACGACCCGAGTGACTTTTCAACGGTAATCGTAATCAATTAAATGGACACACAAACAAACGTTAGCGCACGCACATAGATTATATTGATATTTAAATATATCTATTTAAAACTTACCTCCTTGCAACTGTGGTTCCCCGAGTTCGACATAAAATAGAGCGTCCTTTTCGTAAGAGTCCTCCTCGATGATCTCCATACTCACGGTTTTTCTAAAATCCAACAAGAAAACAAAGGGGAAAAAACGATAATTAATTTTTAGATACGAAAAATTGCGCAAAAAAGTGTAACGGGGGAAAGGGGGTGTGATAAGAAGAGAAGACTCTCTCTCTCTCTCTCTCTCTCGCGCGCGCGTCATCGTATATTATTTTATTTATGTAAATCCTCGGAATAACGAGAAGGAGGGTGGTGAGGAAGGGGACAGTGTAGGGGGCGGGGCGGGGGGGAGTAGGGTGAAAGGAAGTGGGGAGGAGGTCGAAGGTAACGTGGTTATCTCTAAAATAACTCTGACCTTACACTTGAAGCCACGCCGTGACGATAACCAACCCATCTCGTCTGTAGAGACCCGAAGAGTCGACCGATAGTTACGATACCGTGCACAATTCTAAAACGTTATGCTATCATAGCCTTCGATCGATATACGTGTGTGTATTCAATGTTAATCCATGTTTACTCGCTCTTTCGTCGACGCAAAAGTGAGAAAAATTTTGTCGTTGCTACCTTGTTAACGTACGTTGAAGCGAATTGAAAATAACGCGATATTAAATTTCTACGGAAATCATAATTTATATTTCATTTCTATTACGTAAGGGTGGGTGCAAAAGTCTTCCCAGGCTGGTCGAAAGTTATATGAAAGTGATCTAAGAAAAAAGAGAAAAAAAAAAGAGAGAGAGAGAGAAGAAAATAGATCGCTCTTCTTCGGGTTAATCTTACTTTTTAATTTTTACAGATTCTTTTGTCCGTCTAACAACTACGGGCCTATCTAGCAGTACCTCTGTAATTTTTTATGACTTTGCCTCACTCGACATTTCAATGACTTTTGTTCAAAAATAGTCACGAATAATTCGTTCGAATTGGTACGTTTGAAATTTATGCGAGGAAAAAAAAAACGAGAATTTATTGAAAAAGGATAAACTTTTTTGATTTCTCGATTTGCTTTGTCCTCGCAAATTGCTTGATCATTCAATGTTATCTTTTATTAAGGGCCGAGAGAGAGAGAGAGAGAGAGAGAGAGAGAGAGAGAGAGAGAGAGAGAGAGAAATAAGTTGTAAATAAAAATTCACATTTGTACGAAAAATTATTTGATTGGTTATTTTCTTTTTTTCTTTTTGTTTTTCGTAGTAAGTAATACACTCGACCGCCGAGATAAAACGAGAACTCACTTTGTCCCACATACTTAAAGATTTAAGTGACGATATGAAAGAGTTATCACTTTAATTTTTTTTCTCACAAAAGAGTCTTACAGGACTATACGTTATCATACTGTTACAGAAAAAAAAAAGTTTTTTTAAGAACAATTTAAAAAAATATTGGCGAGTCAATATTAATAAGGAGGAGAAATTGTTTGTATTTTGTAAAATTCGATAGTTAAAACTTTGTAAATATTAACATCCTTTCTATATTAACTTATAAAAAACATGTAAATAGTGGAATTAAAATATTGATCAATATAGGCATATATTTGTGTTTATAAATAATGAGTATACGAGTTGATTATGTGTACGCCGCTCAAAGTATTATCTCCTCTCGTTGAGTCTCATTAATCCTAATTAATTAAAATATCCAATTGCGCAGCTAACGGAAAATCAATTTTTCTTATTGGAATTTCCGACTCGATATGTAGATAAATTAAAGGAAGAAGAAGAAGGAGAAGAAAAAGAAGAGGAAGAAGAGGAAGAGGAGGAGGAAGAAGAAGAAGAAGAAGAAGAAGAAGAAGAAGATGAAGAATAAGAAAGAAGCGATGGTGTCTCTTTACTTTTTTCCCCTCTTCTTTCCTTCTTTCTTCTCCTAGGTTTTTCTTATTTTACCAATCTCGTTTCGTACCTTCTCTTGACAAGGTACCCACTCGACGAACATCGCTCGTTATAAATCGAACGAACCAGCCAATCCAATCTAGTAGTGTGCGACTTCTTTTTTCCTTTTTCTCGTTTTTCCAAAAGCGTCGAAAATGAAGGAGATTAAATAAAGTGAGATAAAATTAAGGCCGTAGACGATGGTTAATAACGGCTTTGAGCGTGAAAGAAAAAGGAAAGGAAGAAAAAGGAGCAAGAAAAAAAAAAGAGAGAAGAAAGAAATCGTTTTGCAATTATTGCAATATAGGTACATACAAAATAATACAATAATTTAAATGGATCCAATGTCGACGAAGCAAATGAATTGTTCAATGCTAAATGTCAGCGATCACCATTTGCCCTTAGAATCTCACTAATGAAAATGTTAAGCCATGGAAAATAGAAAAGCTGACTCCGTCCGTCGCATAATGCTTCCTCGCAGAACGATAAAATTAGAAGAATTAAACCAAGTGACTAGTTATATACCTATATACATCTGACATTTTCAACATTTCATCCTATGTATATCGTCATTGAAAATCTTCCTACATTGTCGATATTGTTTTTTGTATGTATATATATATATATATATATATATATATATATATATACTCAAAAGTTTATTTTACACTAGCAATCTAATGAAAATTTGATATCTTTGATATATATATATATATATATATATATATATATATATATAATTATTTTAAAATATCACAAATGTGCATTGAGTCTTGATGGATTATGAAGAAGATTCAAACTGGACCGTGCGACTTCAATATTTCCAGTGTGATGCGTATGAGTCTTAAGAAGAGAAAAAAGCGCACACATACAAGAAAAAAAAATAAAAGAAGAAAAAAGAACTCAAAATCACAGAGGCAAATGATCGTCTTTGTTATTTAGTTTAGAATAGAAAAATGACGGCGATATGAAAAATCAAGTTTCCACTGTTGCCTCGAGTAGAGAAGCGGAAGGCCGTCTGTGAAATATGCGCAGACATTCTCTATACACGCGCCCTCGTATGTTTACACGGTTACGTAACATAAACTACCCCTCTTTTGCCGTCGCTTCGTTGCTTTTCATCCGTGTGAACTACAAGTGCGAGGGTACGAGAGGGAAAAAAAATTTTTAAATCCTCGGAACTGAGCTATTACACGGGAAAATATGAAATTTGCATCTATTCGATATCGTAAATCATAATACGACGATAATTACTTATTAAAGTTCCCTCGTATTTTCTCTCAAACATTCTTTTTATTTTCTTTTCTTTTTTTTTTTTCAACGAAACTTCCTCCCCTCAATCGAAAATTAAAAGAGTCATATACCAACGGGCAAACAAACCAACAAACGAAATCGATAAATCGAAATAAATTCTCCGTTGGTACTTATTTTTACGTGGATATACATATACATAGGTTTGTGTATGGCTTGCGACCCGGCTTTCACGAGCCGTTTCTCGTTCGTACGTACATACGTACATAAAGATACGTACTTACATAGATACGTATGTACATAGCTATCGCCATCTTCCTTTATCCGAGAGCTTTCGATAGATATATCAATGTCTCCCGGCTGTGAGCCGGCCGTGACATATAAGTGGCGTAAGAAGGGTCGTTGTGAACGGTTCGATTCAACTTTTCAATACCCCTCTAATACTTTATAGCCTATACATTTTTCTAAGCGGAGCATAGGAGAAATTAAAAAGAAAAAAAAAAGAAGAAAATATTTGATAACCCGATATATATATATATATATATATATATATATATATATATATATATATATATATATATATTGTATATATACACCGTATTCGTTTATCGGAAACGGGTAATGATCATTTAGATCTCAAGGATAACTTATTGATCTGGAATCGATTTTATAAAAGATAATAAAATGTTAATCGTTCGATATAGTGGAACGTCGATATACCTCTCGTGAAAGATTCAAGAATAAGTTAACATATTCGAGAGTATTTCGAGCATACTCGTCTAAGATAAATATCTGGACAAACGTTTATCGTAGAAAACGAATCGATCACTTTCGATGGGGAGGAAAAGAGAAAGAACAAAAAGATAATAAGAAGAAAACAAAAGAAAATGAAAGAAAGAATGAGAAACGATCGAAGAAAAATCGTTGATGACGTACGAGCTTGTGACGTCGTAATCCTTTTCTATCCTCGTTATGTTAGAAACGCGATATTCGTCTGGGTCGCGCATGCGATCACGATTAGAACCCGTAAACGCGATACCAAACTCCATCTATTTTCTCCCATCGGCGTCGTCAACGTTGAAATTAGGACGGTACCCTGATTACAAGCAATCTTTTCTAATCGCTTGATAGAAGATAGACAACTTTTCTCCTTTTATGATTACCATTATTATTATTATTATTATTATTATTATTATTATTATTATTATTATTATTATTATTATTATTATTATTATTATTATCATTAGGTCGTCAAGGATGAAATTTCTAGTTAATAATGCCTAATTGCCTTTTGTTTCTTTCCCTACAAATTTCATCCCCGACGATCCAATAAATGATCATCCCTCGATGAGCCGATGCTATGAGGGAGTATCGTTCGAACCTCGAAAAAAGGAAAAAGAAAAAAGAAAAAAGAAGAGAAAAAAAGAATCGGTAAAAAAGATGTTCGAACGTTTACGTATAAGAGCGCGCGCATCTCCATTCGCATTTACTATTTATCCCTTCCCTGCCCCCTCCGCAATCTTCATCGCTCTCGATGTCAACTGCGATGAATTAATTTCCTCCCACGACCCCCCCCTCCCCCTCGTCCCACTCTCGCTCTTTTAAATGCGCTCCCCGCACACGTAGACGTTTCCTAATTAATCACGCTTCCTACGCCGAACGTAGTTAACGCGTACGATGGTACACGACGACGAGTTACTCCCATTGCCTCGTTGGTACTCGCCAACAAATTTATTATGCGACATCAACGACTACTACGACGACGACGACGACGACGAGGACGACAAAGACGACGACAAAGATCAGTTTCTACGAAAGCGATTATAACCCATTAGAAAACAATGAAAAGGCGTATTTACACGTACGCGTACAAATGAAATAGATCCACGTATATCTCCTCGTTCATTTCTTCTTCTTCTTCTTCTTTGTGTGTGTGTGTGTGTGTGTGTGTGTGTATTTAGAAGAATTAGAAAAAAAAAATCGAACTTGGAGACTTTAAACAAGACGGTACAAAGGGAAAGTACCCTGCGAAACATTCCGCGAGGAAAAATAAAAGAAGGAGAAAAAGAAGGGAGAGAAAGAGAGAGAGAGAGAGAGAGAGAGAGAGAGGGAGAGGGAGAGAACGGTCGAATTCGAGCTTTCATCTTTTATTCGCCTTTTTCTCGGAAAGAAAAGAAATCTCATTCGAACGGCGAGAATTCACAGCTTCGTTCCCATGAAGCAATTTCTCTTTCTCCCTTTCTCTCTCTCTCTCTCTCTCTCTCTCTCTTTCTCCTTCTCTCTCTTTTTTCCCCATCGACACAGGCTAGTCGTAAAATTCTTCGAACGAATTCGAAAAGAAAAAAAAAGAAAAGGAAAGAGAGAGAGAGAGAGAGAGAGAGAGAAATCATCGTAACTTGTGACAATCCCGACTTTAAAGACCGTAGATCTTACCTTAACGGATTCGATATGGATACTTTAAAAGATCCTCTTTTCAATTTGCACTTTAGTTGAAATTTCGTTGAAAAAAATATCCTATTTATCTTCATTTTAATGCAGATTTATTAAATATAAAAGAGATTTATTATATTTCTCAATGGGTCTTACGAATGAATGGCTTTCGCCTATTTATCCGTCTATTATGTAGTAACGCGAAAAAATAAACGTCCTAAATCTCGTAATAAGGCGACATATTGGCTGTTTTCAGCATTCAACAAAAACAAACCGAAAGAAAGTTTGACCTCTAAAATGCTACGAGACGTTCATCTCTTCTTACGAGGATTTACGTCTGAAGAATCGACGCCACCACCCTCCCCTCCCCTCCCCTCCTCACCCCCCTTTTGTCTTCGTAAATGTCCCTCCGGCTCTTTCAACTATTCTCTTAAACCGTTCACGAAGGCAACATGGAGGTAACACCCTTTTGGATAACGTTTCACGCACCATAGACGATAAACGTAACAACGTCGACTCTACTAACTGTAAACCCCTTTCTACAGCTTTGCTTTTTTGTGTCCTTTTCTTTTTCTTTTTCTCTAATTTCTTTTTCTTCTTTTCCTTCATCTTCTTCTTCTTCTTCTTCTTCTTTGCGTGAACATCGAGGGAAAGGAGGGAACGTGAAAAAAGGGAAGCAGTCCAACGAAATGGAATGGTCGTTTTCAAAATCACTTCGTTACACGTGGCTAAACATTTCCAAGAGATTTTGTAACTATAAATGGGATTAACGGTCCCTAAAAATCGCCCCCTTTTACTCATTTTTGCAACATTACAAATGATGAGACAAGTAAAGGAAAAACGAACAAAACGGAAAGAAATCGAAAAGAAAGTAATCATTTCGTTTATATATCTCTATATGTGTACATATATATATATATATATATATATATATATATATATATATATTTCGTCATTCTATTAAAACTATGATGCTAACAAAGATATACAAAAGAAAGTAATCATTTTGTTTACCAACGTTTTTATCTTCCTCTCTCTTTCTTTCGTCTATTTCACCACTTTTCAACGATAAAATCTACGATAAGAGAAAAGAAGAAAGAAAAGAATATGAAAGAAACACAAGAAATAAAGACGGAGACGGGACAGAGATAGAGAGATAGAGAGAGAGAGAGAGAGAGAGAGAGAGAGAGAGAGAGGGGAAGAGAGAAAGAAAGAAAGAGAAAAAGATCATTTTGTTTACTCGGCAGGTAAAAGCAAATGCCAATGGAATATCGATACTTCAAGACTAGAAAGTTGTTTATAAGAATAGGTCCAGAATAGAAGGCAAGTATATCTCTCTCATAACATCAGTACGGGACATTAAGTATAGAGGACGAATGTCAGCCATAGATACATACATATATACATTGTACTATTTCTTCGGATACATTCCACTCGATACATGTTCTTCGATCGTTTCTTAGATCATAGAAACATGATAAAAGAGGAAGAAATACACTCGTCAAAGTTTGTGTTAGATACCTATCGATATCTTAGAAAGTATCCTTATTGATGATATCCTTACGTTCGACATTTGTAAATAATGTCCAAACAGAAATCCCCCATAGATCGTATTAAATTCATCTTACCCATTTATACGGCGTGTAAACGAATATGGATACTGTATGTAAACCCTGGAAGGGCATTCCATTAGTTTAGTCTGGCTTAGATGTATGTACCCTACGTGCGATGCTTTTCCGATGTGAAAATAAGACAAGGTCGATAAGATTCACATCCCGTTTGGATGATGAAAGAGAGTATGTCAGCTCGTAATCGAAGTCGCACACTTTAAGTTCAAACTCGACGAAAGTTTGTAACACGCAAAATGACAATAATTAATCGTCTTTCTCTTACTATATAGTATTATTCGTTATATATGTGTATATATATATATATATATATATATATATATATATATATATCACATCTTCGTATCCGGTTTCAAGTCCCTTCAAGAATGTAGGACATCCCTTCGTTCGTTTATCTACCCTAACGTTTATGTACTATATACGATCGTTCCACATCGAAGGGCTATAAACACCTTTCCAACAAAATGTTCTAAAGCGTTGACATATCCTTGTAAGAAAAAGAAAAAAGAGAGCAAGAGATAAATAAACAAAAAAGTAATCGACGAATAAAAAAGGAACTCGTTGTAAATGTCCGACTTGTCGGTAAACTCGTGAGATGATGATTTTCACGAGAAACGATTATAATTAAAAATAACTAATTACCTCACTCAGGTATACACTCAATCCTCGTTTACCTCACGATTGTTCCCTTTAATATTTAACTTTAACTTTAACTTTGAATTCGATCAACAGACCTCTCTCTCTCTCTCTCTCTCTCTCTCTCTCTCTCTCTCTCTCTCTCTCTCTCTCTACCTGCTTTATAATGAAGGACAATTTATTATATTCTCTTCATAGACCATGACCAAACAGTCATGGCTGACGTCGTTAGAATTCATTTTAGAAACCATGAAGAATTATGATCTCGGCAAAAGACACGCTCGTAAATTTGCGGACTGCAATCGGAGAGTAAGAAGAACGAGGCTGAGAGAGAGAGAGAGACAGATGAGGGGGGGTAGGAGAGATGGAGTTCACGCAGGAACGAAAACGGGTGGGAAGAGTGAAAGAGAGAGAGAGAGAGAGAGAGAGAGAGAGAGAGAGAGAGAGAAGAGAAGAGAGAGTGGAATGCAGAGAACAGAAGGCGTGGATCGTTCATCGATTAATTCTTTTGGAGTTTGCAAATTGTTCCGGGTACTACGCCTTCTCCGATTGCAATCTCCGTTCGCGTGACTTTCTATGAGAACAACCAAGAGCTTTAACGGTTCACGATCCTATATTACCTACGTATATTGTTGTCGTTGCTGTTGTTGTTGTTGTTGTTATTGTTGTCGTTGTTTTGATTTTCTTCTTTATCTTTTTTGTTTTTTATGTCTCTCTCTTTTTTTTTCAATTAAACGCAATCACATCTCCGATTTCGTTTATTGATAGCGTGGCAACGTACAACCACGTAGGTAAAAAAGAAAAATCATAACGATTAGAAATTTATTTCAATTTGATATATCGACGTTTATTTCGAAATTGTTTTTGATTAATACGTTATTATGTTATCTCAATAGTTATCGTTCTTATTATTGGACGTTTTCGATATGTTTCGATATTATTTAATCATCCATATAATACCACGCAGCTTAGAATCATCTTATCGCTGACAAAGTTAAAATTATTACTTCGTGTGTCTGAAGGATTCCTTTCTTTTTTTGTTCCTTTTGTTTCTTTCTTGTGAATATTTTTCAAGTATAAATTATACGTTTGAATTAGTATAATCATGCCGGTGTAAGTAATATACTTGTAACCCTTTTTTTCGCATCATACAATTTTTTTTTTTTTATATAAAGGACAAAAAATTTGATTATCGAGGATTAAATCAGTGTAATCTTCTTAAACGAATAAGAATTGCATGCTATATATTATGGTTATGATTAAATGGGAATGACGGTTGCTCGTTAAAATTTTGTAATAATGTGAGAGAAAAAAGAAATAGAAAAAAAAAAAAAAAGAAAAAAGGAAGAAAAGAAAGGGCAATAGAGAGAAGGAAAAGCACAAAAAGAAAACGGACACGATTATTCGGAATAAGAGTAACACGAAAAAAAGATCTGTTAGTTTTTAGATAATTTGTAAAGTCGTAGCACGCGGCTATAATAAATTCCATTTGGAGTCTAGTCTGATAGGTATAAGTTGTAGTCGAGAAAGACGAAGGACGGACGTGAGGCTCTTTCGCGGAACGAAATTTCATTCGTCGAGCGACGAATACCGTACCACCGCGTTGTGGCACGTTTCGTCTTCTTCTTCCTCCACCTCCTCCTCCTCCTCCCCATCCTATCCTTCTTCTTCTTCTTCGTCATCGTTCGCTTTGAACCAGAGCGAATTCCAATTTTCGCAATGAGCACAGGCGTATTCGACTTTTAAATGAGTTTTCGCGGCGGAATTCGCAATTACCTGCTTAAGCTGAGTAGATGAATCTCTCGCACGTGGACTCGTTGAAATCGTATTTGGGCATCGAAGAGCTTCAGCCCGAAACATTTTACCCTGTCCTATTCTTTATCGTCTTATCCCCTTCGAACTTTATATTTTTTTTCTTTTTCTTTTTTTTTTTTTTAATTTTTTCCTCTTTTTTATTTTTTTAAGTCAAAGAGGGAATGACCAAGGTACGAGCGAGAGGCGTTTAACGTTCCCTGAGAACTTGGAAACAACGGGGCCGTGGTAGCGAGCAAGCTCATCGAGGACGTGGAAGTGAAAGCTCGGTGGTAGAGGGTGGAGAAATACAAGGGCGTAACGCTCTGCATGCTTATAGGGCTTCCCGCCCCTCTATTGGCCCACTTTACGAGCTCCCGCATGTTTTTTTCCTTACGCTCGTTACAACGCATCGTCGTCGAACCACTACCTTCATCTCTCTCTCTCTCTCTCTCTCTCTCTCTCTCTCTCTCTCTCTCTCTCTCTCTCTCTCTCTCGTCTCAGCGATCGGAAGTCGGAAGAGTAAAATGAAGGAGAGGTTTAGCGAAAGAAGGTAAAACTTGGCGACGATGGCGCCGTAAAGACGCCGAGACAAGAACGTAGACTTTCCTTTCTTGAAAGAGAAAGGAAAATTATCGACCAACGTTCCAGTTCAATTCTTTTCGAAATTGCTCTCTTCGATGGAGCTGCTTCGATCGATTACCGATTCGAGTTTCAGTTTATAGTTTGGATAAACGCGAATATAGAGATTTTTTTTCTTTCTTTTTCTTTTTTTTTTATTTTTTATTTTTCTACTCACTTCCCTACGATTAGTTTCTCTCGTGTCGACCTTGCAATATCAAATCCAATGGTTGCTTGATAAGAGGAAGAGAAGTGAAAATTATGCTCGACCAAGCGAAAACGATGAATCTTTCCTTGTCCTACCATATTCACCATAGCTTTTTACTGACTGAAAAAAAAAGATCGTCGTAGGATCGTTAATAAATCATGACGTATAGCCACTCAGTAATGATCTTCTTGATGCTATATCCTATTTTACATTAATCTCATCAGGAAAACTGACATATACGTCTATGTGTGTGTGTGTGTGTATAAGTTCATTAATTTTTTGTTTATAATTATAACACGATTATTTGATACACTTTTATATCCACAATTAATTAAATAGTTAATTAAAAATAGTTTTAAATAAGACGTTAAAATATTTGTAGCATCTGACATTGCTAATGTGAATGAAATATAATATTATAAGTGTGAAACGTTATGTATTAAATAAATAAATCAGGAGCGCATTTCAATATTGCATTTTGTCTCTCGCAAATATTTGTTCAATGTTCGAACAAAGTGAAGGTGCACACACGACGTATACTTCGATAACCCGCTCTCCCACGGATGTAAAGATAAATTAGTTTTTCGGTTATCGGAAAAAGTGAATTTTCTCTGGTAACACCTAATATTTTTTCGCGGTAAGGTAAAAGGGAAGAAAATGTCGTCATCAAGATGAAACAGGATTCGCTCCAGTAAAGATGAATAAAATCTTTGACTTCGTCTGTGAACTCGATGAAAAAAGAATGTAAAAGAAAAATCGGAAGATCTTACGAAGTGCGGGTGCTTTGTCGATATTCTTCGCGAATTCTAAAGATGAACGAGGTAAGAAAATGTCAAACTCCGAAACGGCGCCAAAAGGAAGGAGAGAGAAGAAAGAAGAGAGAGAGAGAGAGAGAGAGAGAGAGAGAGAGAGAATAGAAAAGAAAAGAAACGAGACGAAAGGAAAGAATAGGGAATAGAATGGTAGGTATAGGAAAAGCGTAGTTAATGGGCTCGTAAAGGTAAAATTATACGTACAAACTCCATATCACAATTCTACGAGCACGATCTCTATTACAGCAACCCACTGACCTACATTAGTTAAAAGTTTTTCTTCCATAATTTTTCGAAAAATGACCCGTTACAATTTCGAGCCGTTTCTACAATACTTGCGAAATACAGTTCGTAATTGCTCGGATATCACGCGTATAAATATATATCCAGAAATATTTTATCTAAACAGTATGTTGTATAGGGTGTCGGTAATGATAATAAAAAATCAGTAAGCATTCGATCTTTCGTTATTAAAAAACAATCAATCGAAATTGTACAATGAAATATATTCTTGTGTCAGGATATTTTCTTTCTTTTTTAGAACATAGTCGTACACATGTTTCCAATGTTCCTAATTCGATTCCACTAATTTTGATTCCTTATCGATCTTTCGTACATTACTATATCAACTATCTGTAAATCGGATATGATCTGTATGAAGATTGACGTGACTGGATACTCGATTGAATATTTACAATCCATTTTCTCGAAAACTAGGAGTTATATAAAAGGAGAAAAACAAAAAAGAAAGAAAAACGTATTCTACAATTCGAATCAATTTTGTTGTGAGAGTAATCAGTAACTTGCCGATTGTAAAGTAATTATTTTACTCCTGTATACACCTGCCCACGCAAGTTCGTATCTATTGAAAAAATCAAATGCTTTTATACCGGTAGGTTATCGCTGTATTATACTTATCATCGAGCATCAAAAATTCTATCCGACTGTTTTAGTCCTCGTCGCATTTTTTTATGGGGTGCGAAACGAAAACAGGCTCCTGGCAAAGCTCGAGATATCACGCTCTCATATACCGTTCTTTTTCCACTTTCTTTCAAGCTCGAGGCGATACGTAGTGATTTTTATCGATCTACCTACATGCCTATCGTTCGCTTAA
>OU964961.1:19948096-20058096 GCA_918808275.2 Dolichovespula sylvestris
TTAAATGTGGAACCAAAAAGCACTGAAATTGAATGTAGCCATCTCGTGTTACGTAACACTATTCTTCTATTACACTCCAGGGTTTTCAAAGAGTGAGGATAGAGAAAATACATACAGGTATCTACATGTACCTACGGAATAAGTCATAAATAAAATATTTCATTGGTAACGCATCTAAAGGTTAGAATTATTATTGTTATACAGAGTCGATAACTTATCGACCTAAGTCGATATAATATTGAAGTTAAATTATCGGTAGCGCAAAATGTTGATAAATATTTTTGATCCATTAAGGCTGTTTACTATCCCTGGTTTTATAATAGTTTACGCCAACACAGGCGTAATTCTAGACCAATCTTGATGAACAAGGTCTTATTCTAAAGACGAAGATTCAATCTAGAACATAACTTTTTCAAATTCTCGAAAAAACTTTATTTTCTTTGAAAAAAATCATATTAAGAATGATTGTTTTTCTAGAATAGTTTATAAAAAGCTTTTGTATGTTTATTCCGTGAAGTAACTATTGTCTGCTTGTTTGCGTACGTAATAGTCCGTTACGTCTGAAGCCGACGATGTTGGACAGTAGAGTTATATGTAAGCGGAGTTTCACACATCTCTTCCTATTAGTTAAGAAGCCTGAAGCTCCCGAAGCAAAAAGACATTTTCATCCAAAGGTGGATTTTAGAGTTGAGTCACCGTCAGTTCGTGGGTCCCCAGATGCAGCTATCTCCACGCGGTGAGAGCCTGATCGGTAGTACTCGCGATATATTGAAATGTAATTATTAATAACGCAACGCAAGTACTATTGGTCCAATGGCTGCATATTTCAATGTATTTTCAAAATCCCTTCAATCTTATTCCGATTAAACTCTAAATTATTAACATTTTACATTGCCAATAATACCTCTACAGGTAAATGGATAAGATAGAGTTAAATTCAAAAATAATTTCTTTAAATTCGCAAATTTATATACTAATTGTCATATTTGTTAATTATTTTTACTATTCTTTATTCTTTTATAGTGAACGATGTCGTATCTAGCACGGATCACTGCGAAACGCTTGCTACCATCAAAGAAAGATATATACATACATATAAGAGACTGAAAAATGTAAGTTTACAGTCTACTGAACTATTTACCCTATCCCCACGAAACCAATTATTATATCCGCGCGAGAGAGAAATAACCAACACAAGCTTATGCACCGATACGATAGACGTATGGTCGAACAACGTGACGTTTGGATTCGTAGTTCATATTTTGCCCATACATGTCACTGAAGTACACAAACTTCAAACGAAAGGCAGTGAACTGCAGTGAACAATCTTAATATTAATTTAAATGTTTTAATCGCCAAGCACTTTTTTTAATTAAAAATATAAGTAGAGTACATGCAATAATGGCTTAACATTTTTAATGAGAATCACTTTTATTTATAATTACAAAATATATGTCTAAATATCCTTTGTACAAAATTGTGTTAAGTAAAAAGGTTTGTATAATATTATTGATGATATAAAAATAAATATAATAATATTCTCCAAGAATCACTTAAAAACACATAATTAACATAAAAGAATTCATTCTTATTGCTTAAATAAATGTGTAATGATCTAGACTTGTTTGTTTATTTGTTTGCTCGATGAAATTTTTATAAAATATGCATAACCTAATTTTTCTTTAATTTCACGATAATGTTCTTGTAACAGTGATGGGATCTTGTAAAACCTTCCTTGATAATCTCATATAACCTGAAACTGGATCTCTACCAAAATACTTAACTTTTATTTCTTGTCCAACTTCTAAACCGAGAGCACTAGCATGAAACACTTTACGTTGATCTAACTGGGAATTGGGTAATAAAGTAGGTGTCATATTAGAATAGAGCGTTATCATAACACCAGTTTCTCGAATTTCTACTATTTTTGCAGTGTATATAGCTCCAAACTCTAATACAGGTTCTCGTTCCTTTTGTAATGTCTTTTCTATTATTTCTTTGGCTTCTTTTAAAGCGGATTCGTTAGGTGCAAATAAACTATATATATCATCATCCTTTGGATATACCTAATAAAAATAATAAAAAATAATTTTATCTAATGTATAGAAAATATAAGAATTATTAACTTTACATAAACGATACATACGTGAACACCAGTTTCGATGAAAAGTTTCTTTAGATTTATACCACCTACTCCAAGAAATTTTCCTCTTTGATGTACAGGAATTTCTATGTCTTCTACCATTGGCATCTTTTCGCTATGGTCTTTTCGAGGCGATGATAGTACTTCATTCATTATTGTAATGATTTTCTGATTAGCAATTTTAGCTTGGTCGACAGTTTCCATTATGATTTTTAAAGGAACACCTGTAATTTTTATATCAGCTTGCAAAGCCGTAAAACCCTTTTTTCCTCCAGCAATTTTAAAGTCCATATCTCCTAAATAATCTTCCATACCCTAATAAATAATGTTTAAATCATCAGAAAAAACTTAATAATTCACTTAAAATTAAGTTAAATATCAAATGCTTACTAATATATCAGTTAATATCTTGTAATCTTTAATCTCAGTGGAATCCTGGTTATCGTATTGAGTTATCAAACCCATAGCAACACCTGAAACTGGTGATGAGATCGGTACTCCTGCATCCATAAGAGCCAAACTCCCAGCACATATAGAAGCCATAGATGAAGAACCTATGCATAAACAGCATAAGATTAATTTAAAATTTACTATATAATATTGAAACTATATAATATTGAAATATCCACCATTCGATTCAAGTACTTCGCTAGTCAATCTTATTGTAAACGGATAGTCTTTTGGAACAATGGATCTTAACCCCTTCTCTGCTAATGCTCCATGTCCCATTTCTCTACGACCAATAATTCCTATACGTCCTATATCACGAGTCGCGTACGGAGGAAATTCATAATGTAAAAAAAAATTCTTCTCCTTCATACCACTAGAAACATGAAGGAATATTAGACAACAATTTACTTATAAGTTATGGGTGCTATGTTATTTTATATTATATATACCTTATTAACATAGAGGCAGTATCCATTTTAAGAGCACTTTCTAAAGAGTCCAATGTAACAGTGCACAAAACCTGTGTTTGACCTCTCTGGAAAAGTGCAGAACCATGAAGAGGTTTAAATAAATCTACTTCACAGTTTATTTTTCTTAGTTCTTGCAGGTTACGACCATCACACCTTAAATGTATCTAATTTAGATGATGTATCGGACAAATATTAACAACATTGATACAATAATATTTATAAAATTATTATATATATACCTTGTATTAGTTTCAAAGATGAGTGATCTAAAAATCTGTTTAACAAACTTATAAAATATATTTTCTATATTTTTTTCATGTGCTTCTGGATACTTTTTCTTAATAATATCAGTCATACGGACTAAAATTTCTGAGATAGCATTGTCTCTTGATAGCTTGTCATGTTTAAAATTTGTCAGTATTTCTCGTATATTTTTTTCTGCATTCATCTGTATGCATTCCGTTATACCATCAACATCTTCAATGTTAACAACAGTAAATTTCATTTTCTTCTTACCATATTTCTTTTGCAATGTACTAATAGCAAGAATTATACACTGACATTCTTTAACGCCTTGTTTTATCGCCTTTTTTAAATCATTCAAATTAATACTATCAGCAGATCCTTCTAACATAACAACATAATTATTATTTGTCGCAGTTACAACAAGATTTAGTGTACTTTCTTGCATTTCTCGCCTGGTTGGATTTATTTTTAATGTGTTATTTATCATTCCTACTCTTACTGCACCAACAGGACCATTCCATGGAATATCTGATAGGCTCAAAGCAGCAGATGCACCATTAATTGATATTATATCTGGGTCATTAATTCCATCAACGGCAAATGTATTACATACTAGTTGTGTTTCCAAATTCCATCCTTGTGGAAACAATGGTCGTAATGATCTATCTATTAATCTACTTGTAAGAATTTCATGTTCTGTTGTTCCTATATCTCTTCTCATAAAATTAGTTGGTATACGACCAACAGCCGCAGACTTTTGTTTATAATCTACAATTAAAGGAACCATAGAATTGTCACTGCTAATTTTGCTATAGACTGCTGTGACCATAACAGATGTATCTCCGATAGATGCAACTGTACTACTATTGCTAAGTCTAGCATATTTCCCACCAGAGATGATAAGATTACTCCTATATGAAATAAAAGAAATAAAATTAATTTTTATTACATACTGGTCAGGGTAGAATATTCTTATTCATATGTATGTGTGTGTATGTATATGTAAATATGTATAAAACCATATACTTATTAATGAAATAATTAAATAATAATAACAGAAAGTGAACGATAAAATGAATTATCAGTAACTATTATAAATAAAATAAGAATTTATAGTATATAATGCATTCGATGATAAGAGGTTAGATATATTTTTACCCATTAGAAAACTGTACTTCAGTATTAAATTCAGATTTATTGAAACTACTAGCAGCTCTTTTAAATTTCGGATAGATGATACCATTGTTACGATATTTTTTATAATGAAGAAGTCGTAATTTACCATATTTAAATAACCTACAATTCATAGCAATGATCATCTTTCAAGAATAATCATAGGACCACGTTGGACTACACTTATCTGATCGGATAGATTAGTAAACTCCCGCCATTTAACTTTAATTATCACGCCTTACCGTCAGAGGGTAGTATGAATATTTCTGTTGGTTTGTTCGACCGAGTTAATACATCTTACGAGTAGACAGATGATCGTTTGTTGAACTTTGGTTTAATAATAATTTTTAGTTGATTTTAGTTAAGAAATTGATGGAGAAATTAGTATATACTAATGTTATATATTATTTATACAGTTTTGAAAAAAATTTGTAACAATGTATATAAAATTAATGAACATAATAATATAAACAAGTGATTTACGAAATGAATTTCTTAACGCGTGTTATTCTATTTAATAGACCTGTTGTGAAAAAGACGTTTTATCCAAGTTATAGACTAGTACACGCATATCAACAAAATGAAAGATCAGATTATCCTAAAGTATATGATAGGCCACCTGAGAATAAAAAATTAAGTCTTTTACAACAAGCAAAGAAAGGGTACTTCCATTTGAAAGAAGAATTAACTTTATTAAAGAAAGAAACAAAAGAATTAATCAAAGGTAAAGATTTATTTCATCCATCAGATGAAGTAGATATTGTTTGGGATTTTAATGGCAATAAAAAATCTTTGGATCCATGGTTGATTGTATGCGATAGTGATTATAACGAAGGTTATTCAACTTGCAAGTGAGTATGTGTTCTGTTTACTAATTCTGTTTACCTTGAGAAAGTTTTATATTAAATGTTTTTACATTTTTATAGATTAGAATTAAGTCCAGAGGGCAAAGCTATCTTTTCTGGTAATTTAGATTTTAGAATTCCAAGAGATGGTAAAATAACCAATGCAGGTTACTGTGCTCTTAAAACAGCAAAATTCAGGAAAAGTTTTAAACGAGAAGCACGTCTAGATTGGCATTTATACAATCATCTTATTATGCGTGTAAGAGGGGATGGTAGAGTTTATATGATCAATATTGGAACGAAAGGTTTTCATGATATAAATTGGAATGATTTGTATAATTATGTAATTTATACAAGAGGTGGACCATATTGGCAATATGTGAAAATACCATTTTCAAAATTCTTTTTGTCTAGTCATGGAAGAGTACAAGACGATCAAGTACCTATACCTTTAGATAATATATCAAGTTTTGGTATTATAGCTTCTGATAGAATTCCTGGTCCTTTTAAACTGGAGATAGATTATATTGGTTTAGAATATGATCCCTTTGAATGGGAAGAGTTTGCTTACGAAATGTATAAAATAGATGGTGTTTTGTTTTAATAAGGCTAATTTACATAGATTAATTAGTGTAGATATACATATACAAGTTTATTAACCAATATAATTCTCTGTAAACATTATGGTAGTTGAATATCGATATGCAAAATAGTATATGTAAAAAATTGCAATAATAAATTTGTACATAAGACTGGATAACTATACATTACTCATCTTCTATTAAGTAAGAATAACGGAAAAATAAATTACGACCGTGTTGAAACTTTCTTCTTTCTAAGAAATTTATACGTGTTCCTAGATGTCAAATAACTAATACCTCCAGCAAGTGTTGATATTGCAGTTATATAGCACAAACATTGAAGAACAGGATGGTTCACAAAATGAAAAACAGGAGCTGCAACGGTTCCAGCAGCGAAAGACAATTGAACTGCTGTATTCAATTTACTCGTGATAGTAGGCGCTAACTGTACTGTCGCATGTGTAGGATCAAAATATCTTGCCAGTGTTTTCTAGAAGATCGGAGAATCATTATAGAAAAAAATGTATTTATACCAAAGCGCAACTTCAGTTTTAGGAAACAAAACTTCTGTTACATACGGGTGCAGGTAATGATCGATATCTAATATAAGATGCTGCACCAACTAGAACAATGTCCCTTGTTAGAACAAGACATGTAAGAGGCACTGGTATTAATCCTACCCATGCCAAAGAAAGAAAGAGTGTTCCTACAAGTAATTTATCGGCAACAGGATCCAAAAAACTGCCAAGTTTAGAAGCTTGCGACGACCATGTTCTTGCAATCCATCCATCAGCTAAATCGCTAACTCCTGCGAATGCTAATAGCCATAATGCTACCTATAGTTTTTATAAGATAACATATTTTATTTGTCAAATAATAATCATTTAGTAAATTATTCTTTCTTAAAAAAAAGAAAAGGAAACAAACTTACCTGATAATCTTGTGATAGTATTAAATAACTTAAATAAGGCGATGTGACCATACGACCCACGCAAAGAAGATTGGGAACAGTCCATATATTTTCTCTTTCGATTATTCCTTCTACTTTTTTCTTTGTTTCTTTAATATCTTCCAATATACGCACCTTCAATGCTTTTCGCTTTACAGCACGATCTTTCGAATTAATAGCATTTTTATGGTTAGTATGTTTAATGCAATAAAGCTTCGTTTGACACCTTAAGTATCTTTTTAAATATTGTTCTAAGAGACATTTAGTTAATATTCTGGTTTGTCTCAATTGTAATAACGTGATGAAACTCATAATTATCTGTACCTGTTTTTTCAATTCGATAAGAACAACATTATATCATATATAATCAACATGCTTCATTAGTATTCGATTGATTACGAAAGTTTCTTTTTAGGTTATATTTAACTATTTGTAACACGTAATAATCAAAACTTACCTTTTATAGTGAGATTTTAAATGCGATTAATACGTTCATAATAAAATATTTTATTTATTAGGATTACATACAAAAGTCCGTATCAAAATCACATTTTAACCTTATTGTATCTGTAACTTTACGATGTTGTCTCATATTCGAGAGACATATTGGAAAGATTCCGATAACTATGATCGACGGACGTCGTAAATAAAATTGAACTTTTCTCAATAATTTATAATATTTTCTTATTACGAATTAATAAAAAAAAAGAACAACGGTGTCACAAGAATAATTATTGTCCGAGTGAAATTCTATTCATATGAATAATGACGATTGTTTAAAGTTATAAGTTTTAAAGTATAGTTAGCGAATGGTACTGTTGCAAATTAAATAAGACAATTCTAAGTTTTTATATTGTTTTTGCCTTTCTTTTTTTTTTATTCTATTTTTATCGGAATAATTTTACCGTGGAACCAAAAATTATACAATATTCGGTATTTTTCATTAAAAAGTTAAAAAAATGGTTTGCATTGTCAGAAACAGAAATGTTATTATTTTACCAAATTTGATTAACGAAACAACGCCAATATCGTTTTAAACAATAATATTACATTTATTTCATTTCATTGTCTCAATTAGAAATTTTATTTATAAATTGAAGGTCTATATTTTAATAGGGTATTCCTAGATCATCGTAATTACGACCTTGAATTGAACCTCAATGTCCTCGATCGATTCTTTCGAGATTTTCAAGCACCATCTAGCGGTAAAATTTGAAAAATAATTTTGGAAACGTATCCCTGATGGATAGGTTACACATCTTACACAAGTGTATAAAGAATGGAATTTTAAAATGGCCATATGGTACTTCGGTAAATATTTCCGGTGATAACTATGCAGTATAAGAGTATATTAATTAAAAACTTAATAATATATTAATATAAAAAATTTACCTTCCGTTATAATTAATATCATTAAATCATATCTTAATTTTCTCCTTTAGAAAGGGGTTTTGATTGTGAAGAAAGAATTATGCTCACACATTGTCGATAATTTTACATAAAATTCGCCGCTTTCGAATTGGACTGTGGATATTCACAAAGTTACAACTTTATCCAAAAGAGAAGCACTCAACGTTATCTTTTCATTGTGATATATTCCTCGATTAATAACACTCGTTCGTTAATTTGAGGCGAATGATCCCAATAAAAAGTAGGTAAACCGTAGAGAATTGAAAAGGATATAATTAGAAATAAAGAAAAGAAATATAAAGTAAACGAGGGAAATATGGGTAAAGAAATAAAAAAATGAATAAAGGGGAAATTAGAAAATAGGATAGAGAAGAGTGATCGGTTGGTCGGTCGGTCGGTCGGTCGGTCGGTCGGTCGGTCGGTCAGGCGGTCAGACGGTCGGACGGGCGGTCGATCAGTCGGTCGGTCTGTCGGTCGTACGTTGATCGTCGAAAGCCGAATGGTTAGGAGCGGTAATCGTGAGGGGCGTGCACGCATGCGTGCCAGTATCACGCTTAGGGTGCTACAGGCGCAAGTCTGTCAGAGAGCGGAGCAACAGAGTGCCGTTGTGTACACCCTCGCCCACGTACCGCGACGCTCCTCGAGGAAGCGTCCACGTTTTTTTTCCCCCTGTGAAAGCTGTCCCCGTGAAGGCGAGCGCGAAGTGTCGCCGCCCGTGTTTTTCCGTCCCAACGCGAACAAAGTAATACGGAGAGTGAAAGGAAATATAAATTATATATTATACGATGCGTCCCTCATCCTGGCCGACTTATTTATCGTGCCCGATCGAGAGACGCACGTAAGGTGGATCGAGCTATTTTTTTTTTTTTTAAATGTGTCACCACGGACGAGCATGATTCTGGCTGGATCAGACCATTTCTTAGCGGGTAAGTCCATTCGAGCGTGCCGCGATTTGAGCCGTACCGTACCGAGTTGAGAGCCATGAGAGCCGTAGAATCGCGACCCGCATTTACCTATAACAAAAATATTGCAATCACGTAGATAGGTATAGCCACGTAACCCTATAGAGCTCGTCAGGGAATTCTCAATCGCGATAATCGGTTCTTTGAAATTTTTCCGTGCCTCTCTTACTGAGAACAACCGACCGACCTACCGACCGACCGACCGCATTGCCGCGCAACAAACCTCCTTCCCACAACCTCCCACCTACCCACCATCTCACCGTGTCTATCTCACCCTCTTGATACGCTCCTCCCTTCCCTCCGTCCCAACGCTCCTTCACCTTCGTTCTCTTCGTCCTCGAACAACGAGGAGCTCTCGTCACGTGCACCATTCACAATTTTCAACGATACCCATCACCAATACTTTTTCTCATTCTCACGATAAACTTTAACGAACGATCCTAAAAGTGTACGCGTGTACCTCTTTCCATCTTCCGCATTGCGCAAAGCCATTATTTTTTTCATTCTCCCCTTTTCTCTCTCTCTCTCTCTCTCTCTCTCTCTTTCTCTCTATCTATCTATCTCTCTCTCAACTTCCCTTCTCCCCTTCTCCCCTTTTTCTCCTTTGTAACAACACAAAGTCGCGATTCCTTTCGTCGCTTTATCGACGAACCCATCGAGCGAATAACGCGGATGAGAGCACGTCTCTTCGAAAAATCATCTTACGCGCTCACTAGGGAGACTCGCGAGAAAATTAGCTTTTTCATTTTTATCCTTTTCCGGAATAGAAAAGAAATATGTAACAACGCAAGACCATGCGTGCGTAGAATATTGCGTGTAGCACGATAGTTTCTGCGGTATCTGGGGCGACGATTAATTATTCCGGGTCATTAAAGTGTAATGCGTCGCTATCGTTTGAAACGTTCGATACCGACAGTACTACTATGCGCAACCGGTAGTTGATTATAAAATTCGTTTATGGATGGCCGAGAGTTCTCAGCTCGAAACTATAAATAATTATTATTGATAAAAGAAAAAGAAAAAGAAAAAAAAAAAGGAAAATAAAACAACAATTTTTTTTCTCTCTTTAACCTTTTTCCAGTTGAAAATCCTTAAGAAGGCATTGCGAATTATGATATCGTTATACTTTTCGCGCACATAATACGTATAAAATATTTAACGCTACATGGCACGTCGTACATATTAGACTCTCCCTTGTGTTTCTCTTTGTGTTAAAGATCAGTAAAGTTTCTTTGGATTAAATAATAAGCGTGTCAACGTCGTAACGGCGCGTAACCAATAACGCGAATAACGTTATCAAGAACGGTTCGGTTGTCACGAGATCGTCGCTCGAAAGTTCATAACATGCCGACATTGAGAGATCTGTTAAAATCGAAAAATCGATAATATTTCGCGCGATAATAGTTAAAGTTAATAAAAATCGATTCGAAGATTCATCATATCGGGTTTGTTTTAGTACCTGTGGAAGCGACTGCATTTCTGGGTGCCGTTGCTGGCTTTATCGTCCTATTACTGGCCATCTTCCTCTATCTCTCTCGTAAGTGGTGCTTCACGCCGCCCACCTCGGCTGCTCTCTTCGGTGGAGTTTGCGTTCCGCTTTGTGAGTCCAGCAATAGCTCTGCATCTCAAATATCGAAAAATATAGGTACGCATTTGCGCCTACGTACATTCGTAAATTATTTTCTCTTCTATCCTTTCTAACTTTTATCGCCGTGTACCTACATATATCGTCGATCAAAATAACTATCGTTGATGATACGTTATCATATCATAGGGAAAGGATTTTCCTATTCGGATCCAGAAACGAGCTCCGATTCGGAAGAAGACGCTCTTCGAAGATTGAATTCGCATCCTCACCCACCACCAGATACGTTAACTATACAAGCTGAGGATGGGCCAGCTATCGTTGGTCGGTATACTTCGTTATCTCTAAACCTTTCTCCTTTAAACGTTAAAAGTAAATAATGAATATTTTATATAACGTGGTACGTTCTACATAATGGATTTCAGACGCCGGAACTACTTCAAGTAGTTGCACCGAGGAACATTCGCCGACAGCTCAGCAGCAACAGGTAATCTACGTATACTATGCGTATCCAATCTCGAACATTTACCTTCTCCTGTATACTTTTTCATATTTCAAATTCCTTTAAAATCTAGTGCGTAGTGGAGGTCGGCGCCTCTAGTATCATACTCGATAGTAGAGAACAGGAGGCAGAGATCGTACGGAATGCACCAACGACGAATGACGTTATCACGAGGATGGGAGCCGTACAGGAGGAAATTGGTAGCTTGGAAGTCGCTTTTCTTTACGACGCACCGATGCGTGAGATGACGGTTAGTTATTTGTTTTGATATTTTTTTCTTTTTTTTTTTTTGATATCTTTCGATCGTCTCCATCGTTAATATGTTACATTTACATGTACATGCATATATTACGATATTATTTACTGTGGCAGGTACAAGTTTTGCAAGGACGAAACTACCCGGCCGGAATCGGTGGCAGTCAAGTGCGTTTAGTATTGTTACCATCTAAGAAGCAAAGACGTAAGACTCGCGTTCGACAGGGTAACTCGCCTCAATACATGGAAAGCTTTCTCCTCCCTCGCGTTAATCCGGAGGATGTGAACGCTATGGGAGTACGGCTAAGGGTCTATTTATGGGGTGGTAGAATGCGTAGAGAGAGATTACTCGGAGAGGCAAGAGTCTCCTTCGATCAAATTAATCTACAACTCGAAACCACTCTTTGGTTGACCTTGCAACCACCGCCATCTTCGGTAAATTAAATGATTTGTCCTATTAAAAGTATCCTCTGAAAAAATACGAATGGATTCTCATTGAAATATAAACTCGTTACAGGTACAGGATTGGGGTACGAGCAGCAGTTTAACGCGTAGCGATTCTACGGGTTCACAACAATCCGTTCAATCTTACGCATCACCTACTATACCGCCATATGGGAGTAGCATGAAAGGTGGAAGCGTTGCGGAAATATTAATAGGGCTATCTTACAACGGTACGACCGGACGTTTATCGGTCGAAATTATCAAGGGTTCTCATTTCCGTGGTGGCGGTGGTAACGATACCAAACCACCGGATACTTATGTGAAATTGGCACTCGTCGATAGCAATGGCCATGAGATGAGTCGATCAAAGACGGGCTTGAAAAGAGCTCAACCAAATCCACTTTATAAGGAGACCTTTGTTTTCCAGGTAAAAAATATATATATATATATATATATATATATATATATATATATATACGCATATTACTCCTATTTGAATATCTTCAACAATATTATTTAAAGTGAATTAATTTGATTTTATTTCTGTTCACAGGTCGCTCTTTTCCAACTAGGTGACGTGACGCTTTTCGTTTCGGTTTATAATCGCCGAAGAGGTAGTATGGGCAAGAAAGGAAGAGAAATGATCGGTTGGCTCTGTCTAGGTTTGAATAGTTCCGGATCCGAGGAATTACAACATTGGAACGACATGCGTGCGGCCCGACAGCCCACGCAAGTTCAACGCTGGCACTCGCTTTTACGTCCTTGAAGCGAAAAAAGGATTCGCACGATCGAACGATACGAAGATTTTTCTCGACATTAGGCCATATTTTTTTTTTTTTTTCAAGCAGCATCGTCGGACTAAACGAGTCCAACGTGTACTGTGCTCGACTGGAAAATGAAAACGAAAGGAAAAAAACCATACATAAACACGCGAATCAATAAGCGTTTCATCTGTCGATAGTCGATACTGCGTTACGATCAGAGCCGCTTGCTATCGTAATAATAAGCGCTAAAAAAAAAAAAAAGGAAAACTCCGAGTTGTAAACTCTATACTCGATGTACCAAGTACATACACATATACATTCCCCTTTTTGATACGGCGGAGGGAGTCGAGGGTATTTTCGATATATTTCATCCATCACGGTGGCACCACCGACTTCGTCGAGGTCACGAGTTTGTGGCACGAGAACTCTCCGACTCGGATATATGTGCCTGAGCCAAAACCTTGATCGTTTATCTTTTACTTTGTGCCTTTCACCCTTTTTAGGAAAAGTCGTGGTCCCACCTGTGACACCTGACACGTAGGGAAAATGCGTAAGGAAAGGAGAGAACGAGCGCAAGTGTGTATGCCTGTACGCGCGTGCGTGTGTGTGTGTGTGTGTGTACGTGCGCGCGCATGTATGCTTCTTTGTGCAATGAGTGCAACAAAAGAAAAAGAAAAAGAGAGAGAGAGAGAGAGAGAGAGAGAGAGAGAGAGAGAGAGAGAGAGAGAGAGAGAGAGAGAAGGAAAACGAATCGAAAACGATTCGAGCTAACAAGTGTGCCGAGTTTTATCTTTGCTCTGTGGTACTTTTTCAATATTATATTCTAGTATGCAGTAACTCCTTCATACAAATTAGTACGACGAATTTTGGTATCTTGTGATGGTTCGAGAATGGATTTTGGACGTTGTGCGATGCTGAATGAGAAATATAAGACGAGGACACGTTTACAATTCAATGACGCACAATAAATCGCAAAACGCACCCCGTTGATGCAGATGTGATTATGATGATGATGATCGTAGAGATTATCGATCTTATTATCGACATAGAAATTTATGCGATTGTAATTCATAAGTACGAATAGATCTAGTCACATTACTATCTACGCGTTTAATAATAGACGGAATTGGATAGCGAAGAAAAAGTATAAAAAAAAATTAAAAAAAAAAAAAAAAAATAAGGAAGAAAATGGGCGAGAGACTGATCAACGGATAAGCTACGAATCATTTAGAGCTTGATTTTTCAAGCTTTACAAGTGTTTATAGTCTTTTAGCCATTAAAGAAAAAATTAATCCATGCTCGAACTGTTTTGTCGTTTACTTATTAGGCACGAAGCGATTATACAAGGGTTCAGAAGTTGACTATTCGTCGGATAAATATAAATACACGCTATATTACAGCTTCGATTTTCTTTAGCACTTCTGGTTCTAATACACTTAAAAACCGATAATAGTGGCTTTCTAATTCGGCTGTCGAAGAAAAAATTGCGAAAATAATTTAGAAAATTTTTATAATTGGATCGAAAGAAAACGCGTCTACTTTAGAAAAAAAAAAAAAAAAAAAAAAAATCGAAGGATAATATGATATAATTTCGTACTTTTAGTGCCATCGACTTCTGAGTCCTAACAGCAACATGATTGTACATAACTTACTATGTTACAGTCTGTTTATAAATGACACGATATTGAATGCAAATTTTTGAGTTGGGCTTGCATACATAAAATGATACACTCTTCAGAATTTTCTCACTTTAAAAATCAATACTTTATTTGTGTGTAAATCAACTCGAAATGAAGTAATCGTAATAAGTCGTAAAGATATCTTATGACTCTCTCATTGCAGAAGTATTATTTCGTGATTATATTGCCTTATATATCACTTCGTCAAGTTACTTTAAAGAATTCAAAGAATTCGTTGTATTCGGCTTTCTATGCCCAGCGAACGCTATAAGAAAAGTCACGAGATAACAAACGACGTAATTTTAAAGATCGTTTGTTACAGGAAGGTATGCCAAATTAAAAAAAAAGAAAAAAAATATAATAAAAAAAGAAAAAAAAATAGAAAATTTCATGCGAGTATGAGATCAAGTGGTGCGCACTATTATATCATCTTATTCGCGATTTCTTTCAAAAACTGTTATAGGTGAAGATCGCGAACGTTATAAACAGACTATCTCATCGGATTTTTATTTATATTTTATCTACAGCACCCTTTTCTCGATAAGTAACGATTAAAGTTTAAACGTCTACTGCACAAAATAATTACCTTGATCAATGTTATTACATACAAATAAATAACTATATTTATCGCGTTTTATAAAAATGTACTCTGATACAATTAAATAAATTTATGATTAGTTGTTATTAAGAGCATAAAAAAATAAAGTGTCAGTCAGAGAACGTATTTCTCCAATAGTTCTCTCTTTTTTCTTGCAAGTAATGCTTCTTGTATATCTTGCTGAGATGGTATAGGTTTTTGTGAAGTCGTTTCTATTTCCTCTTCCGAATCTGACTCTTTATTCTTCTGCTGTAGCCATTCTTCTATAGTTTTGTCTCTTGCTTCATGTTCCGCTTTTTGCTCTAACGGTAACAAAATTCCATCGTCATCGTCTCTATACCCATAATAATCGGCATCAATATCTTTCATTAATTCTGCACGTGTTTTTCGAGGGGGTGGTGGAGGCTCTTGTTCAAAGAGTTCCCTCACTCCTGGTAATTCTTTTGCGGCTCCAAAATATTTATAACCACGATTTCCAGGTACCTAAAAGTTTCAGACAGAGTATAAATAATTTTAGTAAATATTATCTTGAATAATGATAAAATATCTATTTACTTCTCGCCCTTCATGATCCAGCATCCGTGGTCCTACACGAGAATAATCTGGTCCTCCGAGTTCTTTGATTTGTGCTTCCCAATGCCTCTTTTCTCTGAGTAATTTGTTAATCTCGTCGTTTAAATCACGAATTCGAAATTCTCCTAAACCAGCATTTTGTATCTGAGCAACCTTCTTAGCGATTTCTCTAATTATTTGCATTCTCCACTTCTCGGCTTTCCTCAAATCTCGACACTCGGAGGCTAAATAAGGTCTTCTCTCTTGTTCTTTTCTAGCTCCTTCGTTACTTTGAGCTGCCCTCCACCTTGCGAGGGTGGTCCTATTAAAATATTTCAACAAATTATTTCCTATGAAAAAAAAAAACTACAATAAAGAATTATGGAAGAACATAAAAAAACTTTATTTACTCACATAGCCTTTTCAGCATTACGTGCCTGAAAAAAAAATAGACCGATTTTATTTAAATTATATAAAGAAATTACTTGGTTTTTAACATATAGGGATGTATACATAATTTGTACTTACCATATTTATATGTGTGTTTTAAACTTTGGTTTGAAAAGATTGACTTTCTTCAATACAAGTTCATTCAATAAATAACAATGTGCATTAAACTGATAAAAATATTTCTACAATAACCACATGAATAAAAAAGAATAGTAAGACTTCGTTTCAGGTTATATTGAAAAATCTAACGCATCCACTGAATACGAATAATAGCATATTTCAAGCATGTATTTTAATGTTTTTATGTAATTCATAAAAAAAAGTATGTATATATAAATCTGAAAAACGTGATTTTAAGTATAAATACTTCCTTGGATATGGACCAGTATACACAAAATATACAATGCTATTGTACGTTAAAGCACGAACGCTTTGTAAACTCAAGATAAGAGTTATTTAAAGATAATATTTATTAAGATAGTTGGCATTTAAATACACGCATATGCTAATATATTTTGTTTTTTTTTATAACGATTTTTTATTTTATAAATCTGACAAAATTATAACTTATCTTATAATGTTTTATAAGGTTATGTTCATTTTAAGATAGCGTTTTTTTTTCTTTATCGAAGTACGTGTAGGAATTCTGATTGGTGGTTAAGTGAAGAGCAACCAAAGCAGAGAAAAGAAACTGGTATTTCCTTGTCCGTCATTTAAAAAAAATTCCAGTAACAAAGAAATCGGTAAGAGCTGTGTTCTTTTGTCACAACTATCTGAAGTATATTGAAGGATACATCGAAGGTATTGTCATTTGTTGTTTACGTCTATTTAATTTTTAATATTGATAATAAATAGAAGTAATAAGACAAAGTTATTTCAATTGTTATAGATCTAGTGTTTAAATCGTTCCGCACTCTGACGAAAATGTTGCGTGAGTAATAATCTTTTGTTAAGAACAAATATTTAAATTTTATATGTATAAATGATAATTCGTTTTTTTTCAACAAATAATACTTAGCTAATATATGGCAGCCGTTATATATAGGATATTTATATAGGATATTTATTTGTGGACTGGAAAATAAGATGATGAACTGTCATTAGAGTATATTTTTTTGTAATCATACAAAAGAATTTAATCGTAATTTTTTACGTTTTTATTCTTTGTTAAGGGTTTTATTTTATTTGTCTTCATTAGGTATCCAGATACCGTTGCTTCTCATCTGCTTTTTGTCAGGAGTATTGTCTGAGAATTGTGAGGACAACAATAAAGAGCTATGTACATCTAAGAACGATGAGCAAGAATCTTTGAAATCTGCAACTTCTATTTATGATTTTCATGCACTTGATATCCATGGAAATGATGTAGACTTGAATAAATACCGTGGTCATGTATTAATAATCGTTAATGTTGCTAGCAACTGTGGATTAACTGATACCAATTATAAACAACTGGTGCAATTATATGAGAAGTATGGAAACTCTGAAGGATTGAGAATTCTTGCGTTTCCATCTAATCAATTTGGTGGCCAAGAACCAGGAACTAATCAAGAAATTCTTAACTTTGTTAAAAAATATAATGTTACTTTTGACATGTTTGACAAAGTAGATGTCAATGGAAATAATGCTCATCCTCTATGGAAATGGTTGACTAAGTTGGGCGGAGATAAAGGCGGAGACATTAAATGGAATTTTACCAAATTTATCGTTGACAAAGAAGGCAATGTTGTAGCCAGATTTGCTCCTAATAATGAACCATTAGAAATGGAACCTATGTTAAAAAAATATTTGTAAATCTTATTATATGATAATTTTATGTTTAATTATGCGGAATATATAGTGATCAAGATAACATATAATGTGATATAACTATAGATTAGAATTTGTTTCTGTCCATGACATATATAAATATATAATAAAGAAGCATCTTATAGATCTAATTTTAATTGTTTAAATAATGTTATTTGTTTCCAAAACCTTTTATAATTTAATAAAGGGACTACATACAACACAAATATAAGGTGGTTTTTAATGAAAATACTATTCTATACGAAGATAGTAATGCAAGTTATTACAATGAATAAGTTTATTTTCAAGATTTCTGATAATATAAATGCAGACTGTACAAAATAGCCAGAGTTAAAGAAACTCAGCATGATTATAAACTTAAATTTTAACATTAAATAAAATACATATATTATATTATATTAATAACATTTATAAGTAAATATTGTAAAACACTTTTAAGCATTTAATTTAGAGCATAGCTTATTCACAGTTTCTTACAATTATATTTGAAGTTTATTTATTAATTTAATATCCTAAAGCTGAGTAAAAGTAAAAATGCTTGTAAAAAATCTTTGTGTTATATCTTTATGGAAAATCTTAATAGTTACATTATCACTTGCTCTATGTACAAGGTTTAATACATGACACATATTAAGTTCTATATTTAATAAATGAAGAGATTTCATTATTTTTATATAAGACTGGAATGAAAATATGTGAAGTAAATTTTTTAAAATACATTTATATATACTAACGATAATGAACAGTTCCACATGTTCTTGAATAAACGCCAAATCTTGCGTATGACATATAAACGATCATTTTATATGGACGGATTTTACAAATTGATAATTATATTATTAACAAAATTGTATAAATAAATATAGTCTAATAAATTACAGAATATCAGGCAGTTCCCTTAACATTGCTATTAATTGTAGCCAGTTCGTGTTCCATATTTTTGTTTTTTCCATTAGTAATGGTCGTAATGTCTTCATAAGTCTAAAAAGAATTTAATAAATCTGAATATTTGTATCATAAAGCTGTGATTACGTTAATCGAGCATTTATAGTTATTTACTGTAATTTTTTTACTAGTAACCAATATTTTCTTTTTCTATTCAAATATTCTAATTAATCTTTCAAATTCATTTTTCCATCACGCTCAATTTCTTTCTAACATTATCATACAAAATTAAAGAAATGCAATAACAATAAATTACCCATAGTTTCTTGTTGTAATTCTACCTTGTAGGAAGGATTATCATACGCCGATGTAGTTTTGCGTGGTGATATATCCGCTTTACTGCTCGTTCGTCTTTTCATCAGCATCATTAATAGAATCAATGTAGATAATATTGCGAGTGATGCCACTATGGCTACTATCACTAAAGGACCATAATAATCTCCTTCGTGTAACGGTATCGAAGCCAATTTACCCGCTATAAACAAAGATAGAATTTTTTACACATAAATTATTTATGAACACACATTTGCATATTCAATCCTATATTTAAATTATAACATATTATTGAATACCTTGTCGAGGCACATTCGTTGGTATCAAAATACCAGGCTTAGTAACAAAATCTTGCACATTACTTTTTTTAATTCTTCCATTCGTTAAATAAACTTCGATCCACAAACGATACCTTGTCCCTGGTTTGAGATCACTGATAATAGTCTTAGCTGGAGAATCTCTTTTAGCAATTTTAAATGTACTTGTATCTTCTTTACCACTGTCACTTTGATAAATCGCTCGGTAAATATTGACATATTTATCTTCAGGATAAGGAACTCCATTCCAAGATACCTCAACATCGGTCGACTTGATAGTTTTTATTTCAACTTTTACGTCAAACGAATAAGGATCTGGTTCGGAGGATGTGGTTACGTGAATCTGTATAAACAAAAAAATTTGTATACGTTATACTTTAAAATTTTTCCGTTAAAAAATTAATTGATAAACATTTTAATAATTTTTATCAAAAAAATATTTAATACGCATTGTATATTACCGTTTTTTCTGCTACAAGTTCAGTAGTTTGTCCAGGAAATGGTATAAAATAAATTCCAATTTCGTATGTTGTCACCGGTTTAAGATTTTCTATAACATAATTCGTGACAGCTCTATGAATTAATGGCGTTGCTGCGTATACTTTCCCATCGTGTTCCTTGTATCGTAATTGAACACCATCGATGAACTGTAACTCGTAATCGGTAAATTTCTTCCACATAATATTAATCCAGCTCGAGTTTGTTTCCATTATTCTTAATTCCGCATCGATTGGTATTTGTGGTGGTAATGTTGTAATCTCAGCATGCTTTTCCAAAGTACGTACGGTGTATATTTTACTCGTAGGACTGTTTGTTAAATCTTTTAGTTTCACCGTTATCTTCACTTTGTATTCTGTCGATGGTTTCAAATCATCTAATTCGAATTCCAACTGAGGAGTTGCTATTAAATCACCAGGAGGTGCAAATACTTTGGATTTCCAAGTGGTAGGATTAAAATTTCTAAAAATTTATATCAATTTTATCATTATAGAACATTTCATGAATTCATAGCGAAAACAAATTTATAATTTACTTAGAATCACTCGTATATCTTAGTTCGACTCTTCCATGAAGACCAACTAAAATCGTTGGTACCGTAAATACTAATCGTACTGTACTCTCATCGAGGGCTTCCAGAACTTGTACAGTGACCTCATCGGATGAAGATGATACAGGAAAATTAGGAATACCTCCTGTTAATGGAAAACCTGGTGGCACATTGTGATCTAATCCTGTAATAGAAATTGTAAAGATTTTCAATTTTCCAAAGATCGTTAATGTATATAAGTTACAAATAATTGATAAGACCTATTCTCCGTTATAGAACATTGACGTTTCCTGAAGTGATCGATTTTAGAAATTAAAATATAGATAGGTATAAAAACCTATTATCATATGAAATAAATAAATTTTCTTCTTTTTCTTCCTTTTTTTTTCTTTTTTTTTTTTTTTTTATCAGGGACGAACCTGACTGGTTTGGCGTTTGTGCTGCGAACGGATGATTCAAGTGCGTGAGTCCTGAATGTGGTATATGAGCATCAATATGAAGCGGTAGAGAAGGTTGCGGACCGGTTGGTATGTTATGAGGTATTGCTGGCTGTCCAGGATAATGTTGGAAAGGTCCAAGATTAGGATCATGTTGACTAATATGAGCCAACAATTCTTCTATTTGCTGAGGAGTATTAGGAATATCTGGCGTGTGTATATGATAAGTGGTCTGTCCGTTTTCACTCTTTTGGGTTAAAATGTGTGGCTTGCTAGTTTTTTTCCCTACAGGTGGTGGGGTTCCAAAATAACCTGTTTGTATTTGATTAGTGGATGGTCGCTTTTGTGTTGCGATTTGTTGATGAAGATTGTAAATACCGGAGTGTCCCTGAGGTGGACCATGATCTAGTTGAATTAAGCCAGGATGTTGAATGTTTATAAGATGATAAAGTTCGTCGGGTGCGATCTCTTGTTCGGGATTGCGTTGACCTTGTTTAGGTTTACCTGGTAAAGTTGGTGCCGACATTTTGATCTTATCCAAATCGGAGAGAGTATCGTCGATTTGAGTTTTCTTTTTCGAATTCATTTGGACTATAACGTTTGGATCGATCGAATCTGGTTTTGTTGGTATCGTATCACGGTAAGGCGGTCCTGCCGCGCTGTCATCGAAATGCGCATTAAAACTAGAAGGAGGTATATTCTCCCCGTTATTCGGTACAAACGAGAAGCTGGAATCGTCGGATTCCTGAAGAGGATTTAACGGTATAAATTGAGGTTGGTCAACGTTGTGACCGCCCTTCTGTAAAAATGGTAATTTACTTGGTTTAATCGTACTATGTATATATTGATTATCCATGCTCGGTTGATTTGGAACGGACATAATTTTATCGGGAAATTTGTCGGGACTTAATGGTCCAGGAAAATGTGTTTTCACTGGCTCGATCGGCTTTTTAGAATCCAACTTAGATTTCGATTTATCTTTGAGCAATGGTACTTGTTTTTCGGTTTGAGATGGCAAATGAAAGACGTCGTCGATGGTAGGATGAGTAGGTTTATAGTCAGGACTATAAGGTCCATTGTATGGCACGGTAGGATGTCCAGGATCCATAGGATAATGAAAGAGTCCATGAGTAGTGGCAGGGGTAGAGTAAGTATTAGTGTTTTTCGAATCTTCCCGCAAGGAGGAAGTGCCATATTCCGGTTCCTGGCTGGGCCTGACCATTTCCGACTCGTTATTCGATCTTTTGCTATCGTCAATCAATTGCCGATTGAACGTGTCTGTGGCTAAGGGGCCGGGGAACGCGGGCGTCACGTTCATTCCTGCAATAAGTAAAGTCTATTGTCACAGAAATAGTCGGTAATCGGTCAGAATTTGTCCAAAGTCCATGCATATTTACAGCCAGATCCAAGTTACCTACATATATGTATGTACAAGCATACCTGCGGCCGTACAAAGCATGCATCTACAGCTTCTTGTGCAAAAATATACAATTATCGAACGAGTGCGATCGGAATTTATGGTTTTTGGAATTATTTAAATTATTTAAGATGTACCTGTATATGTGTATGTGTGTGTATATATATATATATATATATATATATATATATATATATATATATATGAAATTACATATAAGAAATTCTTACATATAATGATTACAATCTTTTTGATGAGATGGGTCTATGGGTCAATGTCTCCGTGTAATGATACGTCATAGTCTTAGTTTTGATGAACATACGAAACTGGGATGATAATCATTTTTATAAGTATATATACATCTTTTCCTCGAAATAATATACTGGACATATCCAGTCAGGTCCGAGCATGGTACAAAGCGTAACCCAATACCAAATACCCAATTAAAGATTCGTTGTTACAGAAAACATGATGGACAAATTTTTATCCTTACGAATACCTTCACCGTCACATTAATCGAATAAGAAATATGAATAACTGTAAACAGTCAAATATTCTTTTCTCCTTTTTTTCGTTAGAAACTGATTATTCGATCGTTCATTCCTCAATCCTCAATAATTTTCTCAATCATTTGTAAAATATTATAAGTCCAATGATATAATCGAATTTCAACTATTAAAGTTCGAAGTTTACCTGTACCCTGTAACGAGGGATGTCCACAGACCCAATGTAAGCAACATTCGTCTCCTGGCAGATGCATCAATGCTGCTTGATACGATGGACATTGTAAGGTTACAGGTGGCAAAGCAGGAACCGGTGGACAGGCTGCTTGACAGGACACATTTCCCATTTCGCAGTAACATCTCTTTTCACATCCAGTTACATTCGATGGTAATTCGCTCCAATTGTCGTACGTTACTCCTTCGTAAATGCAAGATCCATTATTTCTACAACGGACTTCCTGAAAAGTATAGAATTGATAAGTATATGTCTTATCGATAATAGGATATTATTGTAGGAACAAGAGAATAACGTTGTGGCAATGTATACGTGTCGCGTAAACATACGTCTCGCGTTCCGAGCTCAAACGATACGTAACTCGAAGATTGTGGTTTATTTTTCGAGTGAATATAGATGCTGTAAACGAACAATGAAGAGAACAGTGAGTCTTGAAATGTTGAAGGTGATGGATGGTACAAACATTCGTAATAGGGAATAATATAACAGGCACGTAATCGCGAAATTCTAAATATATATTCTAAATATAGAATTTTAAATATGGATTTTATATGTATATATATATATGTGTGTGTGTTCTACATATAATATATGTACAATCAAAATTCAGTACGCAAATTGTGAGGAGTAGTTAAGGAGGCCAAGGCAAACATTTTTCGTCAGACAGCATGGGGTCGATGACGTGTCGTTATCCCGTTACGCGACCAAGTTGTTAACGTAGAACATGAAAGTTATCAACCAATATTTGCTCTGGCAACTGCAGTTTGTACAGATGGAGTGATTCTCATCATATGTCAACTGTTAAGTTGTCAGTTGTTATTCCCATAAGTTTGTTAAATAATTAATAGTTTCTGTCTCCATGAGCAGTGTAACTTCTTTATTTCTTTATCATTCAATATCTGTCCTGTAAATTCGCTGAATCAATGAAATATTGTCGATGCAATATTGCCTGATAAAAAATGTTTGCCTAGGGTCTCTCTAACAGTCCCTCACAGTTTATGTATTGAGTTTTGAAATATCCTCTATTAATTTTTATTTTTAATTAAAAATATAAATGTAATAAATATAATAAAAATAAATATATAAATAATATATATATATATATATATATATATATATAACATTTATTGTTTTTTACCTGAGGACAACACTGAGGTGCCTTGGGAACGAAGTTCGCTGGTACGGTTTCCCAGTCAAGGCAATGGGGATCCAAAACGTCCAATCCAAAATCTGTAGGACACTGTATCGTAACACATTCCGCTTTTCCACCTTCAGCACACATGCAGAAGGAAATGCATTCGTCGTACCATTCTGCTCCAAGCTTATACGATTTCCCTCTGTGACTGCACGAGTTTTTATCGAACATTTTCTCCGAAACGTTAGTTTTTATTACTTCCGCAGGCAGAGATACTTGAATAGCTGGACCAGTTCGGCCTGACTCGGTAACCCGAACATAATACGTACGCGCTGGTTCTAAGTTTGAAATGATACCAGCTAAAATATAATTGAAAGATTGTTAATTCGTTCGAAAATGTGTAACAATTATCCTCGATATCGTTAAGTATTACCCTTATCCGGCTTTTGCTGTCTCCAAACGTGATTATTATCGGATATTTCGATGGCAACGGTTTCTAAATTTTTCCCTAAAAGTTTTAGCTTGATCGCCGTTGAATTTAAAACTTTAACATCGGTCAGATTGACGCTCAAATCGGTCGAATTTTCAGCTCGGATTTCGTGATCGCCGAGAGTAACGTCGCAGAGTGTTATAGTGCAACAAGAATCTCTGTCGATTGGAAATATATATATACATACATATATATATATATATTTTTTTTTAACGATCTAACGTCTATTCTCGTACAATGTGGTACGTTTAGAACGCGTACCTTGGATCCATCAGTTCGACGCAACGATCGTGCTGACTCGCGATAGAGGTGGTTTCGTTTGGTGGACATCTTGGTTGACACTTGAGATTTCCACCAGTTTCGCAAATGCATATCTTCGTGCAACCATCTACAACGCGTTGTCCCCTCGAGATAGTTTTGTTTCCAAATACGCAGGTCTCTTCCGGTTCCGGTGCTACGAATAATAATACATCGTTCGATCGTTCTCTGTATATCGATCCTATCGATTGTAAACTAAAACGAGCAGAGATCGATCGAGATAAGATTGTAAAGATACGGAAATGCGAAGCCACATACCTGAATCCGCGGCACAGACCAAGAGAGCGCAACACGGTTCCTCGATCACTAATTTCTCTTCGCAAAGAGGATCGTGTATTCCCCTGCCTGCTCTAACATAAGGTGAAATACAAAGTGGTCGGCAATCGCCGATAAATCCACCCTCCTTGCAGGTACACTTTTCTTCGCAATCCCTTAAAATTTTCTCACCGACGGAATAGGTTCGCCCATTGTCGGTACACTGAATCAAACTGGGCAGCAAGCTCGATGAAACATTCAATACTGTTGTCTCGTTGTGAGGTACCACGTATTCTCCTCCTAGAAAGTTCGTCGATAGGCGGTAATTAGGAAATTAATCCAAAACGGATGTTCCGATCGATTCATAAGAGATAAGAGAAATGCTTTCGTCGAACGAAAAGAGATTTACACCTTCGACTTCTTTGTCGTCTTCGTCCATGCTGACGTCACTCAAGTCGGTCAAATTGGCGTGCAAGGAATTAGTTGGCTCGGGCGCAGAAACATTAAGTGCCCTCCCTCTGGAAGAGGATGTCGCCTCGTTCATTCGCGATTCCTCTGTAATCTTCGTCCCCTCTGTCGTCGTTTCCTCTGTCGTTCCCTCTGTCGGCGTTGATGTATCCGTTATATCAGGTATCCTCATTGTAGAACCAGCTATTACCTCTCCGCGAAATAGAAGAGGTATACCAGTGCTTTCTTTTCTATTTGAGGACCATGATTCTGTGGTATCGCTTGAGGATAACGAAGACTTAGTTTCATCCTCCTTATACGATTTCTGATATTTTTGTTCCACTTTCGATTTAAAGTCGACTACGGATTTCTTTTTGGCCTCTGTTAATACTTTCGAGTCCGCTTCCTTGGCCAATAATTCGGTTTTCGAATTAAACGTCTCGTTTTTTGTCCTAGTTTCCAATGGCTCGACTCTCGATATATTTTCGTTCTCGGCAACTACGGGTAAATGAAAAGAAGTAACAACGTTGAACTATTTTAAAATGATTTTTAACGAAGCATCGATTTCATTTAAGAGCTTATCGTCTTATGATATAAAATATTATATACATGTAATTAGATCGTTTACTTTCTATTCAAGGATGGACGTTGATAATCCAATTTCTTTCGACCTCCTTTTCGAACAGAGCTTACGTTTATATTATTTAATTGTTATCGGTGATAAAACGGTGAAACAACATCGTCAAGAGGTTCTGAGTAACGGTAAATGAAACCGTGAGCATGCCAGGTGGTATGTCCGGGCCAGAAACTTGTTAAGTTCGATAATGAAGACGGGATGTAAAGTGCTAATTCTACTAGTACCTAATGAGTCCGTTTCGATAGAACAACTTTCAACGATTAGCTTGTAAGAAGATTTTTTTTTTATTTTTCGGATGGTTTTTTTTTCTTTTTTCTTTTTAGATCATTCACGTCGCGTAACCTCGAAAATACGTGATACATAATTCTCTACGGATTATCGCCACTTAATGAATGTTTTCAGGGTATATTAAGTAGGTAACGCAGTGAGACAGATAAAAGAAGATAAGGGAAGGAAGTGAACGTCCTTGATAAACCTACATACGTTCTGATATTCATTTCTTCTCTTTGGGACCGACCGAAAGTATCACGACGTTGTATGGTTCATTTGAAAGAAGGCTTTATTCTCAGAGATCTCCCGGTGATACGACTCTGTACAGGTAGAAAGTTTCCTGACGTAACGGACGGCCTCATGAAGATGCAGTCGAATGGATCACAGCCACGAAACGGATGTATATTTTGTCATATTATTAAAATCAAATGGATCACGATCGATTCGTCATTTTCATTAAAACTATTTCGGTATCCTTACGACTTAATTCGAGATTCAAACGAATTATTTCATACTATGGAATTCTGATGTTTATCAAATATGAAAGAAATACAATTTCCACGATGGTATGAACGAAGAATCGTAACGGTTCAACCTGTTCACACGAACTCCATGTTCATTGAGTTCACTTGACATGGCATATTCGACACGTGCGACTTGCGGGAATCACGGTATGCCATTGTAACAAGATATGTGAATTTAATGAAAGAATTTCGACTTTAAACGGTATAAAAGATATAAAATATAAGATAAACGGATTAAAAGGAATAAATGATTCCAAGAGGATTTTTTCTTCGGACTTATTTATACATATATAAATAAGTTTGTACATATATAAATAACAAAACTTTATACATACATAAATAACAATTATAATATATAGTTAAGTCGTTATGATAGTTTGACCTATATGTATTTAATAAAATATATTTAAAAAACAGATTCGATTGAGAGCGTAATAACTCTTTCAAGATCGACTTTTAATCGTAAAGAAACAGTATATTTGCATCGAAGGCCAGCCAGTGTAACGTTATTCACGTATCGAGTCATATTATTTTCCAATCTAGAGATAAGTTACCACAGCTTATTTGCAATGTGGATTCATAACGTTCGATAATTATAATAACACGAAGATCTTAGAAAGCGAGTTACTGTCGAACGAATAACGTCGACATTTTCACAAATTTTCATATTGTTTGAAAATTTTTTTTTCGCACGATCCAGATCTATTCGTATACCCAATGACAATTCTCGATATTATGATCGATCGAAGAAAATTTAACGATTCTGAAATCGTGCGTCATGCAACTCTTGTATGTATTTGTAAAACAAGGAGAAAGGAAGTAATAAGAGAGAGAGAGAGAGAGAGAGAGAGAGAGAGAGAGAAAGAGAGAGAGAGAGAGAGAGAGAGAGAGAGAGAGAGAGAGAGAGAGAGAGAGAAGGAAGGAAAGATAAGGAGCAGTGCAATGATACAAGAAACTTATCGAGTCGAGGGGAAGGGGAAATGGGAAGAGGAAGAAGAAAAAAGAGAAATATATATATATATATATCGAGAAGGTAGCTCGAGAAGGTAAACTGGATGGAACGCGGGATATTATGGTGGGAGGATAGAGTAAGATGCCGGAGAAGAAGGGAGAGAGAAAATAGTCGGTCACCGAGCGAACATGCCTTTGGCTATACGGTATTCTATCCTACTTGCCATTTGGTGTAGGATAACAATTTCATTTCATATTTTTGAGTTTTACCGATCGAATCAATGGATATCCTTTGAATCGAATCGAATCGAATCGAATCGAATCGAATCGAGTTGTATCGATCTTGTCTTAACCAAGACGTTGTAACATTCTTTACCACGAACAATATAAATTTCATTGGAAATTCGATAATAACGATGGATTCATATAATCTTTCTTATTACATCATAGCGTATTTCGATATTCCGATTTACCGCGAAATACAAAACATCGCATATATGTGTGTGTGTGTGTGTGTGTGTGTGTGTGTGTGTATGTATTTATGTATTTATATAACATAATTAAACGTCTAACTTATTCGAACGATATTATAACTTATATTACCGGGTTATTACCATTGCTTCGTTTTTCTCTCCTGTACAAGTTGGATACTTAATTACGACACGCAGATCGAAAATAGTTGTTACAGGAGAAAGAAAGGCCGAGACCGGACTAGTTTAAACTTGATAAAAAGAAAAGTTTTGCTTCGTTCACCGGAGTAATCACGTTTTTCAGCGAGGAAAGAGAGAGAGAGAGAGAGAGAGAGAGAGAGAGAGAGAGAGAGAGAGAGAGAGAGAGAGAGAAATATTAATCTTAGGTTAATAGTCTGTGTGCTTTCGACGAAGACGAAGAATCGGAGAATGGAACACGGTGGCATTTTCAATGTGGACTATGATTGAGAGAGAAAGAGAGAGAGAGAGAGAGAGTGAGCGAGTGAGTGAGAGAGAGAGAGAGAGAGAGAGAGAGAGAGAGAAATGTAGGTATATCTCGTTCAGAGGGAAAGACATGGCGAGTCCTCGTGTCTCCGCTTTTTCTTCATTACACTCGATTCTCGCACGTTCGTTCTGCCGCGCCCGCGTTCGCTCTCTCGTTCGTTCGTTCGTTCGTTCCTTTCCCCAATCCATTCCCGCCTTCTTTATTTTCGAAAGCGTCCTAAGACTAAACGAAGAGGATAAGAGGACAAAATTATACTCGATTCTTGGCTTAACGAGGACCTTTAACAGGACCATTACGTCAAACGTTGCGTTGATTTTCTTTCGATATTTATCGATACTTGACAAAACTTAAGTTATCTTCGAGATATGCTTTCACTTCGTCCTATCTTACTTTCGTTAGAACAAACTCGTAACAACGTTAGTAAACGTTTACGATCGATCCGACCTCGCTTGATAACACTTTTCCGGAGTCCTTTCTACGAGCGTTGAAGTCTCCGGATTCTTTGGTAATCTTTGAAACTCTCCTTTTATCTCATTCTCTCTCTCTCTTTCTCTATCTATCTATCTATCTCTTTCCCTCTGTTTCTATCTGTACTTCTTCGATTAGAATGAAAAACAGAGTTTGAATTTCTGAAGAGTAAAATACTCGGACAAGGAGCGAGACCTCGAAGAGTTCTCTGCCCTCTTCTTTTCTCTTTTATCCCAGTCTTCCTCTTCTATGCGAGAACATACAAGTAACACGTACGTTCGCTCATGTAACTTTACCGATATACCGGGTGTTTTACTAAAATACATTAGATCGTTTTATTAGAACAGTCGAACTCGTAAAAAAAGATTGATTTTAGATTTTTCACTTTTCCTTTTTTTTTCTTTTATAATTATTATGGAAATAATAATTGTTAAAGAATTTTTAATTAAAAGCTGTAGTTGTTTGTTTATTATTGTATAATTAAATAAATGAAAAATAATGATTAAGTATTTTATTTTTCGATTATCTATCAAATTGACAGATGTAGCAAAAATAGATCAATAGTTCTAAAATATTTTATATTCGATTTAAATATATATATGTATATATATATATGTAATATTTCTGTTATTATTATTATTATTAATAATATATAGATAAAATATTTTTATTGCGTTATATCGTCCTTTTCTTTGTATTTTACTGTTACTTTTAGTTTTATAACTTTTGAAGAAATAAACTCGTTTTTTTAATTAATCCATTTGATCTTACATAATTATCATTATTTTTTTTTTTTCGATCGATCCATGCACACTTGGTATGTGCTTACATACATATGTATGACATACGTCCTTAAGTTACAACATTTCGTGTAATAATTTTGTCTCTCGTTTTTTTATTAGTAAAAAAAGAAAAAAAAAAAGCTAATGCATATACGATCATAGATTTTTCACTCTAAACATCACGTTTTTTTATTATCGTTCTCTTACAAACTTCATTATCGAGATGTCTATGACTCGATAAATAGAAATATTCAACAATAATGCTCGAGAACACTTGGATATACTTCTCGCGTTATTTTGTTCCGCTGATAAAATTGTAACGGTTCTTTATAAAAAAAAAAAAAGTGTATAGCGATTGTCTCGCTATTATTTTTTTCAACACATACTTTTCGAGAGAGTGGATCGCTAACCCATATAATCTCGGCGAATTCTTTTCATTGTTTTCATCGTTAATGATCGACCTCGTTACTACGTGCGATCGTTGAAACAAAAAAAAAAAAAAGTCGAGTTGTGAATCAAACGCATTTCGTAAATAGATAAAGAGAAAAGAAATAAAACAACGAGGGTAACAAAATGATGAAGAGTTAATATCATCGCAAATGATTCATGAATGTTATTGCTTCATTAAAATATTTATAGTTATTTTCCATTTGCTTTCGAATCGAAGTCTTGCTCGGTGATATCGACGAGTTTAAAGGAGAGGGAGATAGATGGAAAGGGAGAGAGAGAGAGAGAGAGAGAGAGAGAGAGAGAGAGAGAGAGAGAGAGAAGTAACAAGGTGGGTTCCTCATAAGAAATCGTAAAAGAAAGTACGTGATTCGTTGATGCATTACAAAGCTTATACGCAGCTGTAATTTAAAAAGAAAGTCGTGTCGCTTCGCGCTGAGTCGCGTCAGCCAGTTGATGTTATACTTTGGTGCGTGAAATTTAAAAGGAAGATCAACGGCCGACTACTCCTCCTTACGAGTCACAGTTAGGTGCGTCTTGTTTCTTTCGAAGGTCGTCGTACGAGTGAATGCGTGTCGGTCGGTTCACCAACTGGACTCTTCGTGCTACCGTTAATCCGCTTCGAATCCGAACGAAGACGAATGCTCTTCATCATTCCGTCCTTGTAGTAAAAAAAAAAAAAAAAAAAAAAACAAAAAAAAAACAAAAAAAAAAACACTTTTTCCTTTACTTTCTTATTATGCACGTGGAAACGAAGAGAAAGGAAGAGAGAGAGAGAGAGAGAGGAAGAGAAAGGAGGATAAAGAAAGAGAGAGACTTTGTTTTGTTGTTAAAATTTCGATCGTGAAATTCAACCGAACGAACTCCCAACGTTATTGAATCCAACTTTCACATAGTTACACAAAGATATACTATGAGAAGATAGTAAATACGTGCCGGAGCAAGCACGTGTACCTTCGTTGAACGGTCCAGCGACCAGAAGTTGTCTACGTTTTCCTCTTTTGGAAAAGTCTCTATACAATGGCGTTGGACTAAGGGAAAGCAAAGAAATCTTCGAAGAACCGAGTGAAACTCGGAGCTGTCGGACTGGACGAGAAATTTTGTTTTCTAATACCTACCATTGGTTGTTGCCGTCGTCGTCATCGTCGTCATCGTCGTTGTTGTTGCGATAGTTTCGATGTCCAGCGCAGAGGAGGGAAAGGCTAGCAGGCCTAAAAGGCAAAGTCCCGCCAGCATACACAGAAAACATCTTTTCTGGATGCGCATCCTACCGCATTCTTCTGCACGGCACGGAAACACTGGTGCTAGCCCGACACAAATGTGATCACTAACAATATCACTAGCATTCGATTTTATCAAATTTGTTCACTTAATCGTTCGCGTAATCTCTCTCTCTCTCTCTTTTCTTTCACCTCGTCCGTGGCCACTATACACAAAATGTAAACAATAGATTGTTTTTACTTCCGATCCAGTCGTGTGTTCGAAGGACGTTTACTATTCTATTCGTTGGCTTTACGTTTCGAGGGAGATAGATTCGCTTTTATTCGTTCTTTATTTTATTTACTATCCTTTGCTGACCAGCTCGCACTCAATCCGTGTCGAGGACGGAGGTGAAGTGCAGCAGTAAGCGGTATCTACCTCCTCTCTTCTTGTGCTGCCTTCATGCTTGTGTCGTTACCACCACCAGCACCACCACCACCACCACTAGCACCACCACCACCACTACTACTACCACCACCACTATCACCACTGCTACTACCACCACCACCATCACCATAGCCACCACCACTACTGATCACCATCGACATCACTATCACCACCACCACTACTATCAAAACTTTTCGTTCCTCTTCTCTTGTGTGCCAGGCCTCAGGGAATTCTCTACGCTCACCTTGCTAGGAAAGCCGATTCTACAGTGTAACCCATCGTAAAAGAAGACTTTCTTCTCTTTCGAACTTCCCTTCGAATATTGTATATTGTAACGTTTCATTATCTTACCTTTTCTCTTATGGGTACGTTCAAACAATTAAGTTAATCGGCAATAGGAAAAAGGATGGGATTCGATTAAAGAACAAATTCTTTTGTTTTAATTTATATTTATTATTATTATTATTATTATTATGATTATTATTATTATTATTATTATTATTATTATTATTAGTATTATTATTTCTCTGCCTTTATATTTTATACGACGGACATTTTAATAAAAAACAAACAAGTTTTTTTAAATGAACAAACATCGTTAGTTACTCTAATTTTTCCGATATTGTATGTTTCCTATACATCAACAGATATTTTAAAATGGTAACGCATTCTATTTATGTCTCTTTTATTTCATACTATCATTGAAAAGTCAATCTTTTCAACTAGAAACATTTCTCTTATTAATATTTAAATCGAAGCTCACCAATCGCGATGTCTGGATGTATAAAATATTATTTATAATCTATTGGGGTAAGTTGGTGAAATCGAAAGTAACTATCGTATATCGTATACGAGTGAGAATGTCAATCGACGATATTTTTTATTTCATAAATTATATTATCGATCGGCATTGTTTTTCAATTCGAAAAAAATCAAATTTCCGTACAATACGTTTTTCTTTGTCTATGATCTGTATCAATCTTCAATCCTTTTTTCCGTACGCATACGTGTCGCAGGAAACAACCGAAATCAATGACGACATATTCTAAAAGTGACCAACCGGTTGGCAACTCTGACGAAATTGTCTTCACGCTAATATAACTCAGGAAATGATTTTGGTTCGAAAACTTCCAAAAGATTTCGAAATAAGATTGACAATAAGAATACCATTTTTATGTATTTTATTTTGTTTCTTTTTTTTTTTGTTAACTTAAAAGGATCCTGGTTGATATGACGCGTTGGAAACACCCGGTAGATTAATCGAGATCGATCGAGACCGTCTCTAAGTTCGGAAGGAGAGTTCATTCGCGAGGAAAAGCAAGTGGGATTTCTAACTTCACTGTTAGATTAGCGAGCAGTATAAACGCGTGAGCGTAATAATCTCCTTGGTTGTGCATTGGGTTACTTAATCTTATATCATGGTGTTCCCGAGAGGTCAATTCGGTATTTAAGAATATGATTTTACGGTCCACCAAATTTAGTAAATGTTCGCACTTCGCTTTCGATATAATCTTACTGAAGACTTCACGAAATTATATCTCTTAGTTGAATCATCGATTTCTAGCATCGGTTTTCCTATGACGAACGTTAAAGGTACGCACACGTCCGAGGCCTCGCGCCTACGATCACTGAATTTGAATTAGTTCTTGAACAAGAACTACGAGTCTTTTAACGTCACATTTGTCCCTCGACATTCCAATCGTTATGATAAAATTAACATATATTAAATTTTTTTATTCTCTAAGAAAAGTGTCGAATCAATTAAATTTCTCACTAGGGGATTTTATCTGATGCTTCGAGTTAGTTTCACGATTGTTAACTATAATTTACGCGAATCATCGTCGTAGATGGTTCGTCAAATATTATTTTTCTCTGATTTGTGATGTTTTAAAGGATTTAAGACAATTCGGAAGGAAGGAAATAGATTTTACTTGGTAATAGCGATGTCGGAACAACTTCTGAAGATTTCTTGATTGCCACAGCCGATTTCAGCCGAGCCATCATCGCAAATACCCCAACTATTTGCAGTTCTATAATGCCATCTAAGGACGCAGTGCTCACAGGTAAGTCCTCGGGGAAGAATTGCTTCGATCAAATAAATCTGAGGTTTGTATGTTTTGATATTATACTTGTACGAACCGTCGGCCAATTGAACCGGATATTTCTTAAAGCATTCGTCAGTTTCGAGCTCCTTTGGATTACTCAGAGGACAAATAGAGAATTCGAAATGTCCCAAGTGAGAGGCGGTTATATTGATTTGAATTTGGATGTTAAGGCCCTCTGTATATCTGCAATAAGAACATCATTTTTTAGTAGATTCTTCTAATGATAATAATAATAATAATAATAATAATAATAATAATAACAATAATAATAATAATAACAATAACAATAACAATAACAATAACAATAACAATAACAATAACAATAACAATAACAATAACAATAACAATAACAATAACAATAACAATAACAATAACAATAACAATAACAATAACCATAACAATAACAATAACAATAACAATAACAATAACAATAACAATAATAATAATAACAATAATAATAATAATAATAATAATAATAATAATAATAATAATAATAATAATTGTAATAATAATAATCTGAGATGTAAAATGATATTTTTGTGTGTTTACTTTTTGACAATGAGTCCAGTTCCATAAATACCGCCATTCTCGTTGGGTCTAGGTCGTGGCAAAGACCAATCGTCACCACATTCGCCGCAATTACCATAATTTTTTTCGTATTGAGTCTGTATAAAATAGGTAATAAAATAAGTAAAATCGTATGTCATCTTGGACGACTTTATTAATAGATAAAAGAAATTGTACATTGTATTTATATCTTAATTGATTATGATGATCATTTTACGGCGAATTTTTAATTGAAATGGAAAGATGTTACGCCTTACAATAGACAATCCTTCAGAACATTCGTTTCTACTTGTTACATATGTACAGGCGTTCGATCTCGGAAGTTTATCTCCAAGGCTATGTTTGAACTGTTCGCACGTACAAAGTTCCCGACGATAGGCAATATTCGTGCACTCATCTAGTAAATCTTAGATATATTTGCTATTCTCGTTTTTTCTTTTTTTAGACGAAATTATAGCTTGGAATAGTTTTCGACGAAGAGAAAAGTATAAAGAATTATTATCTTTGAAGCTATTGGAGATATTGAATCTAACCGTTTTATATAAAAATCTAAATTTATATATAATGATTTAACACGTATATATGTACACATATTAATTCAACAATTTAAAGGCAACCCCTTTAAAAAATAAATCACTAAAGCAAAATTTTTGTAGAAATTTTGATTTCGTCCAGAAGTTGTCTGATGATACATAAATGTTGCTTATTATTGTAGGCTGTCGAAACGTCAATAAAGTGCTATCAAAGTGCATCTTTCGAAATGATAGCGCGTAGCTTTGATGGCGATTGCACTTTGTGGATTACGTATCATTTTTAACCGATATATGTACTTTTAAGAAATAAGAGAGGGAGTGTGAGCGAATGAGAGAACAAGAGAATAAGTAGAATAGGGAAACAAAAAAGTGGATGACGAATGTAACTGACAAGAGCGTGCTGAAAAAATACAAAAATCAGTGTGGATGCGAGCGTGAAGATAAGCGAAATGTCATCCTAATACAATAAAATTCTTCAAGTATAAATATATATATATATATATATATATATATATATATATATATATATATATATAAATTCCGATTGAGATGGCCTTGCATGTAAGATGACTCAGTCTCATATTTTCTAGATTAGTCCGATTGTCAAATATATTTAACGGTAGGATTGACATTATTAACAAAACTTATGAACGAGTCATCTCATCCAGACAGTTTCCGGATTTCTTTTCTTTTCTTTTCTTTTTTTAGCAGAAACTATTTCTTAGATTTATTTCTTAGATTTATCTTGATATTGTAATTTTTCATGTATCTATTTTTACAAATATATTTTTCTACTTCGGGTATCGATCAAATTTGCAATGTACTGAAGCTTTAGCTTTCCGAATTACCCTATATAGTTCTTCTTTCTATTTTTTTTTCTTTTTCTTTTCTTCTTTTTTTTTTTTTTTTTTTTATTAAGTAAGCGAAAGGGCTCAATTTTTTCACCCAAACACCATCTTTATTCCAAAATTTCTCGCATTATTTTTATCATAATAAATAGTTTGAAATTATTAAATATAATAAAACAACGATTTTACCGCATATCCACCGCAAAAGAGTTGATTGTCATTATAATTTGGAGGAACAGGCAAATGCTTTTTCCAAGCACTACTTCTGTTAACCGGATCCATCATCATACCATGACCACGAATTTGTATAAAATTCACGGAAAACATATAGAACGAAAGAATAATGTGCAGATAATACATTTTGCTTTTTTTCGTTTATTTTCCTTTTCTTTTGAATTCGAATACCGCGGACGTACGAACTACCCAACAAAGAACTAGATTTATATCTTACTGACACCTTTATATATTTATTACCGGCAGATAAGACTAATGTTACTTCTACGCGCAATTGATGCTCGATAAAAGCAATCAGTTGTGTAAACAAATAAATTTTTATTAACGGAAGATAATGAATAAATTCTAAGAGAAAAATGACGAAAAAGATACACACGCATACATTTAGAAAAAAATAATTATTTCTAACTAAAAAAAAAAAAAAAAAAAGAAAAAAAAACAAGAAAAAAACAAAAATCGGATTAATTGTGATAAGAAAAAGGGATAACACTAACTGAAATATGTTTATGATATTCAAATATGTTTAACGTACTCCGTAAAGATTTCATTAAGAACGTGGTGACACATTTCAAATGGAATTGCAGAAAAATATTTGTTGCTCTTTGTCATAAAAAATGATACTTTTGTTAATGATCATTTATATATGATCATCTGTGGCATATAATTTTTTTCTTTCTTGTCAAGTAAATTTTTAAACCAGAACTTTGAAGGGAGAAAATTTTTAAAAACCATTTGACCAGAAATATTCTAGATACGTTGATGATGCAATCAAAAAGAAAATAATAGAAATCTAATCGATATTTATTGCACGTCGTATAAAATAATCCCTTATAGAAAATACAATAATCTCCTATAGATTTGTTAATAAGCGGTCGATGCAATTAAGTAAAAGAATACAAATCTAATCGGTATTTATCGCAAAATTATCTTAATGCAAAAATATAAGCGTATTTCTATTCATGGTATATATGTTTTATTACTAGTTTGTATATTATATTTAGAATTAGATTCGATTAATTTTATTTAAGATATTACATTAAAAAAGTTGTTTCACGATTTTTATTTATTACTTATTTTAAATAAATAAAATAAAATCGATATAATTCTGATAAAAAATTGAATGATTTCATTAGAAAATTATTTCTTTGTTACGAAAGAAAGGAAAATAATTCAATTATAAATAATTATTAACAAAATCGATTTTGTTAGACCGATATTATTGCAATATTTAAATTAAAAAAGAATAAATTATAATTGAAAACGGAGTTTGTTTCAAATTTCTACGATTTTTCGTTCCTAAGATATCGTCTTCGAAAAATTTTTATTCATAATTCGTACAGTACATCTGTTCGTAGTAATAATATAGTATAGTCCAGTTGATCCGCGTACATTCTTGGAATTTATATAGGTCAGTGTGTCATCGTGTCAATTTGAATGAAATTATATGGGTTAGCGGGTCAACGTAAATATCTTCCATTTTACATGGAAATATCCTTGGAACTAAAAGTCGTAAAAGACCTGAATCGAATACCGTTTTAAAAAGGACACTTTACTCTAATATTTCAAAGCATCGTTAATAATTAACCATTTGTTATGAACTGTTTTTATTTTGAGAAAAATTCTTCACGAACTTTATTCAGCTTACTTTTCCGAATCCAAATTTTAAATTACGACCGATTTATAAAAATTACATGAATTAATGAATAATTTATAAACAAATTTGTTTTTTATCGAAGAAAATTTGTTTCACATTATTAATAACTACGTCTTTCATTTACATGGGAAAATCTCTAGAATTAAAAATTGAGACTTGAAACAAATATGCAAAAGTAACTGTAGAGTAAGCGCAGGATAAGCGTTAAGTAAACGCTTATAAGTATCTCTTAAACCAATAATTATTTGATATATATACATGAGTTAATACTTTTTTTAATAGAGAATGTCGAGCTGTATCCATCAATGCAATCAAAAACAAATGACTCCTTTGAAAAACACATAGTAAACCTTCGTATGTCCTTAGTGCGTACACTTGCAAAAAAATTATTTCTTTCTTTTACATCATTCTTTTTTTATTTTTGTTGTATATAAAAAAAAAAAAAAAACATTTCTCTTTACATTTTTTTCCCGATTATAAATACAAGAATTGTTTTCCTGACGCTGAAATAGGATTGGTAACAATATTGTTATTTAATGAATGCAATAAATCCTATTTTAGAAAATATTGCACAATAATAACGATTGCTTTGTATTTTCGACAAAAACATTATCACTTTACTTTTTTACTTAATTTAATTTTTCTTATTTTAAATTAGAAACAAAAGTTCCGTTTAATATCTACGGTCCGTTGTATTTTAGAAAGTATTGTACAATAACGATCGCTTATTGCATAAAAACGTTCCTTTTTTTCTTTTTCTTTTTTATGTAATTTAATCTAACTGAAATTAATTTTAAATAAGAAACAAAAGTATTAATTCGTACCTACAGTATGTTGTTTTTGTTTGTTTTTAGAAAATATTGCTCAATAACTGTAACTATTTTTTATCAGGAATCGTCGAATACACTTGTAGAGTATTTGTAGAGAAAAACAATCGATAGTTGTATTCGTAATTAAATGAAACGGAAAATGTAAAGGAAGTAAAATAAATAGAACATATGTTCGATCGATAAAATTTCTTATAAACGAACAATCATCGGCAGTTAGAATACATTTTATGAGATACTGATGTCGGAACAAGTTTTAAAAGTTTCTTGAGATCCGCAACCCAACTTTCCAGAACCGTCTTCACAAATACCCCAGTTGTTCGCAGCAACATATTCCCATCTCAAAACACAGTGTTCGCAGGTAAGATTATTTGGCAGAAATAGACTCATGGTGTAATCCTTGGATTCGTGACTCTTTAATACGTATCTGTCCGATCCATTTTCCAATTTCAAGGGATAACGATTAAAGCACTCTTCGGTTTCGAGCTCTTTTGAATTCGAAAGAGGACATATTTGAAATTTGAAGTAGCCCCAATGATTCGTAGTTAAACGGGCTACGACGTCGATCTTTTGACCCTTTTGATATCTGTCATTCGATGTGACATTAACGTCATACATTATAATATTAATATAATAAATTATCGGATCATTTTAATTACCTTCGGACGATTATACCCCTGCCATAATATCCAGTGTTTTCGTTTGGTCTAGGCTGTGGTAAAACGTAATTATCACCGCAAAGTCCGCACTTGCCACCGTTTTGTATTTGTACCTGTAAAATTTTTTCGATTTTGATTACGATCGATGAGAAAAACTTCAACACCACAATGAAATAAATTTTGAAAGAGGAAACGCTTAAAGGACTTACGTTCAAGCCACCGCAGTAGTTACCGTCATCGTCGTAATTCGGTGGAACACGAAATCCTTTCCTCCAAGCACTGCTTCTATTAACGGGTTCCATTAACATACCATGTCCATAAATTTCTTCGATGTTTATGGCCATTAAAGCCGAGACAATCAAAAGTATTCTAACAGACATTGCGATTAAACTCGGATGATAATTTCCGTTCGGCAATGAATAACGTCGTTTTAATTTTGTACGTTTCACGAATTGGTATTTATATGAACGCTCTCATCGAGATAAGAAGATTATCTTCGTGATTGAACGGATTTGGCTACTTAATAACATTAGATAAAAAGAACGCTCATCGATGATTTTGAATTATTAATATTTTTACATATTTTTTTTTGTTTTTTGTTTTTAAGTACCGATCCAATGTACCCACCGTTCGAGTATTATTAGCATTACCTTTTTACGAATAATTTATGAATTATCTCTTTATCGAAATCTTTTTTGATTATATTACATCACATTCTCATTAATCTGTAATCTAATGTAATGTAACGTAATGTAATCTAATATTATTTATGAATTCATTTGATATTAATACGTTAAAATATCATAATTATCGAGTAAATTTAAAGATCTCGAAAAAGTATTTGATCGTGAACTATTTTATTTATGCATTCTCGGCTATATCAACCATGATAGAATTCTTGTTCATTATCTATTAACGAGAAGCTCTAAATTTTATCGATTAGATCTTTCCATAACGTTTCCATTAGCTTCTCCTCGAGGTTTCCGTAGGAGAAAAATTATAATAATATGCATAAATATCGTGTTTATCAAGATTATCGATACGTAACGATTGCCGAGCAAAAATAAACGTTTCGTGACTACTACTGTCACAAAAAAAAAATATTCTCTTGAACCTCGATTGTGTTTGATGTCTGTTAATTTTTATCCGAACAACGTGTAAACGCGAACGTATACAAACGTTCATAATATCGTTCTGTTTCTAATAATCTTCCTCGAGAGATCATGCATTTTTTTTTATTATCGTTTCTTTTTCTTTCGTTCTATGTAAATGTTTTGGAAACGTCCATTAATCGTTCTATTAGAATTGGGAAATATTAAGAAACGGGTTGAAAATAAAAACTTCGAGAGACAAAATACCATGAAGAATATACAACGTATGACATTTATTCTCGCTTTAGTTTCCTTCAAACGAATTAAAGTACAGATTTGATAACAGAAGATCCTACGAACATACATACACATATGAGTGATACTCGAGATCCTACGAGTATACGTACACATATGGGAGAGAGGGGAAGGGAATATGTCAGAAAGAGAGAGAGAGAGGGGGGGAGGGGATATATATATATATATTCTTTTATCATCGAGCATTCGAAACTCGTGTGAATAATTGAAACGCGTATGATATATTACGTTTCATGCATTTCATTTCTTAATATTTGTATTACACTTCTTTCGTTTTTTTTATTTTTCTGTGTTAAGTACTATATAGACCATTCAAGGATTAAAAATATCGATCGAACTACGAACCACTGATTGTTGACAAATATTTAAGATCGTTCATGTTCGAACACGTCGAGCCAATGCTCGTAAAGCCCATGAGAATGTTAATTATTAACGTATATACTTAGACAGATACGTTGTATGTATATAGATACATATATATGAATGTGTATATATATATATATAAATAGAATTCGCGTATCTGAACGGAAATCATTCCAAACAGTGTCTTTCGGATTATATATTAACATAAATTAGTACAACGAGACACCATCAATTTTTCTAACAATTATATATATATATATATATATATATATATATATATATATATATATTTATGTAGGTACCTATACCATTGTGCATACATCTATTTTTGATCAAACATTCAGTCGCAATATTTTTCCTTTTTTTTATCTTTATTTTCTTTTTTTTTTGTTTTATTAGATATTTTTCTTCTCTTTTATATTATATGTACTTATACGTATATACAACACATCACTTCTCGATGACCTTTTTCATACCTAAATATCATTATGATATCTTTCATAGAATTTTATGCGTGAGAACATTTATATAGTTTATAAAGTCATGAAATCATTCGATATCTCTGATTTCATGTCGTAGAAATTGTTAGATGAAAGTTATTATACCGAAAAATTTTTCACGAGTATAGGATTGTTGATACGTGAAATTTACAATGTAAAAGCTTAGATAAGATTAATCGAGTCAAGTAAAAAGGGGATGTTAAAGAGTTAAGTCTAGCCTATATCGAACCGACTGAGATGGGAATGATAGGATTTATTCTAATCGTTTCTTACGATTAATATTTTCGTTCAACTAATTTGTGCCGAGACCCTGTCGTTTTTTTTCATAATTTTATGATAAGCCACGAGCCGTCGGTATCGTAATCTGTATCTAAAGAAACGTATTTACAAAAAATTGATATATGTAATAGAATCAAATATATATATGACAAAGCTATACGTTTTACTAAAATTTACTAAAAAACGATTAAAACATAAAAATTGATAATTAAAAAGTACATTAAGAAAATAGATAAATTAAGCTCATCGATTTTAACACAAAGCGACGAAATGTTAAAAATTTTGAGGGTTTCTTTCAAAGTATCATCCTTGGGAATTATTTGAGAATGTAATTAAACTTTTCGTCCGTATATATATATATATATATATATATATATATATATATATATATATACATATACATATATAGATCAAATTTTTACGAAAACAAATAAAATTCTCGCGGGGTCTCCATATTATTTGATTATTTATTATATATATATTATTCCTTATTCGCAGATTTCGGAAGCTCACCTTCTTCCGGACGGTGTACCATGGACGTGAAATTCGTTATATTTGTTAACGTCGGTCCAATCGTCGATTCAATCGTCAATCTTTCCGTCGGAGTCGGCGATCTTATAGATTCCTAGTAAAGATATAAAAGAAAAAAAATAAAAGATAACATAAGAAGAAGAGTTAAATTATTAATAAGATTTATTTTTATCGTATATAATAAATCTTTACCTCGATAGCGTTCGCCTTTAAGCTCCATAAATTCTGTTGTCTGAGATTCTCCAATTGTTTCTCGAGAAGATCGTTCCGATTATTTTGAGATTCTACGATATCGTTTTTCGTTATCGCGTATTTAGGCGATGCAACAGCGGATACAGCAACAAAAGCGTTTTTCGATTTTGCCGAGAAATTCGATACCGTTCCTGGTTTCGAGATTGGCAGAGCGGTTACTCTATGATAACTAAATTGTTTCCATTTCGAAGGCCATGAGTTAGCTCTTTCGTAAGTGTTATTCCAGTTGTTCGATTTATGTAACGATAAAGCCTCCTTAGAATTATCCATACCGATATTCGTCTCGTTTACTTTCAAAGATCTAGAGGAAACATCATCATTACCTTTTCCTAAATTAAAGTTTTCAGGTTGGCCTTTGTCAAAGCTACGTTTTCGATCCCACGAAGGATAATTTTCTTTGTTCGAATAATTGTTTTCAAATTTGGGCGGCCGATCAATAACTTTATTCGATCTTGACGACCCACGATCGGATATATTAGATTCGTCTTGCGTTAAATCGTATTCTTTGTTCCAAAGATTGACATTTTTCGGTTTTGGAGACCATAATTCAACTTCGTTGATATTTTTCGCGTAAGTTGGAATCAAGCTGCTACTTCCGTTCGATTCGAACCAACGTCGGATCGTAGGTCCAGTAGGATTCTGGTTGAAAGGATCATTTTGTGGTTCAAATCGATAGGGCGTCCATGTAGATTTATCAGGAGGCATGACCCAGGCACCGACCGATCGTAACTTTGGTAAATTATTTAAAGCATCTTTCGTAGACCATATTGTTCTTGGTTCGTTGTCACGGTACGAGTTGTCAACGTCATCGTTTAACGGTTCGAATCGATGAATTTCTTCGGATCGAGGCTTCGTCCAATCTTTCGTACCTTTTGATTTGACATTGTATATATCAAAATCAAATCTATCCTTTGTCGGTTTGTACTTACCAATGGATTCATTTTCCTGATTCGACAAATTCTTTGAATTTGTTTGTAAGGGATTCCATTGATCATTCGGTACCTTATAAGTATTCACAATTTCCTCTTTCGGCCATATCGTATCATCTTTTTTATCTAAGCCTAATTTTCTAACCAATTCTGCATTAGGATTGTACGATTTACCATTCTCATCTTTCGGCCATGGCTTCGTATCCGAGGATCTGTACGGCCAAGTCGCTGGATCCGAGGTCAAACTGTTCCAAGTTGCCATACTAATCTTAGGCAAGGAAACTTTACTTTTACCATATTGTTTCGCCATTTTGGTCGTTGACTTCGGTGTATCGTAAGGCCTGAATTTTGTATCCGATTTGGCATATAATGGAGTTGCCATTGTCTTTCGTTCGATATTATCATGAGTTTTAGAAATTTGACTGCTTTCCGTTTGCGACCATGGGGGTTTTACTTGGAAAGATTGTGAACCTGGCCAAACGTTAGGCCCTTCTAATTCCCACGGGTAAGAGAAACGTCCCTCATCCTCATCCTCTTCCTGTTCCTGTTCCTGTCTTTGTCTTTGTCCTCGTCCTTGCGATTCTCTCCAGCGCCAATTTCGATCGATCCGATTTTTCGATGCGAAATCCGATTCTTCTTCGTAATCGTTATCTAAAGGCGTCCAATAGTTTCTAATCGATGGCCAGGTTTTACCACGAGCCGGCCAGAAATTATTATTATACTTTGGCTGTCTCCAAGACGACCATTCGTTCGGTAAACCCGATGGCATAGTATACCCATCTCGTCCATCCCATCCGTCTTCTCTCCAAGGTCGATTATTATATTTCAATGGTATGTCCGGCCAACTTCTGCTGATTGCATAATTCCGATTAGGCGGCATGTAATCTCGATTGTGAGCTATATCTTCCTCTTTCCGTCCATCGTCATCCTGATAATCCTCTTGATCCTTCCCCCGAGAGAAATCTCGTGGTGATGGAATTATTTGACCGTATCGAAGACGTTGAAGGACTCGTTCCGGTTCTTCGTAATCTCCTAAACGATCGATTTGCGAATCGAACCTGTTACGATGTGCGTTTATTTTTTCGAAAGGGAAGGGATTAGATTTATCCGACAACTTATTCGCTTTTTGCAATAACAACGGTTGCCTTTCCGTATTTAATTCCTTTCGATTATTCGTTGGATCCTGTTGCTGATCGATAAATCGTCGAATCGACGACGGAATAATCGTTCTTGCTTTCGAATCGACCGAGTAACGAATTTTGGCGATGTCATCCGATGGTTCAGGCCGAACGTTCTCTTGCCAAGGAGGTCCGAAAAGTTTTTCAGCTAACAATTGCCATTGAACGGACGTCGTTGCTAACGGAGACATCGTCGTCGTCGTCGTCGTTGTCGTCGACGTCGTTGTAGACGGCAATGTAGCTACTTCCGGAGTCGTTGTCTTCGTTGAGTGACGATCTTGCAACTTCTTCTTCTTCTTCATCTTCTTCTTCTTCTTCTTCTTTTTTGCCTTCTTACGTTCCTTTTGAGAATCATCCTGTGATGCCTCGGTCACCGTAGCGGAGATCGTGAATGGTCCATCGTAATTCCTCTTCTCGATATCTTGCATGTTCTTCGAATAATTTAAACTAGCCTTTACTTTCACTAAAATGAAGAATACAATTTTTAATTTTAATCTAGAAAGTATTATGTCTCTTAAGTTATCTAGATAATTGAATTATCATTATTAATATATATATATATATATATATATATATATATATATATATTTGTTTATTTATTTCAAAATTTAATCATTGATCATTAAAAGTAATGACATAAATTCTAAAAGATATTTTGATCCTTTCGTGACTTATTTGTAAAATAAATTAAATAATTATTGCGTTCGTTAACTTACTTAAGAATTGTTGTACTTTATCCCATCGTTCCAAATTTTCAGCTAATTCCGTTTTAAACTTCAATAAACATTTCACTAAGTTATCTTCCTGATCCTAAGGCAAACAATCTCAATCAATTGAAAAAATTCGATTTGGAACTTGTTTTTGAACGATTCTTACCTCTAAATCATGCAATTTATCTTTGTTCTCCCGCTCGGCTTTGCATTTTTTTAAAAAATACAATCTAAGATCTTTCGCTGAAGTATCATGACTATTAACGACATTTTCTGGAACTTCATTGGACACATTCCGATTAGGATCCTCTTGAATTATAGATGTTCTTTTATCCTTTGCTCGCTAAATGAATAAAAAAATTTTATTTAATAATAAAATCAGCTGACATCGATCACTTGCAATAGGAAAAAAAAAAATAAGTTCTCTGACATATAACGCCTGAATTTAAATCATAAATAATGAATAAGCTAGCGTATTTGAATGCGATGGAATGCTCAAAAAGATTTATCTTCGCATCTCACCTCGTTTCTCCCAAAATCTCCTCTCTTAACTTGATCAGTTTCCTCGTTCAAACCATTAAAAGTTTCTTCCGAAGGTACAAGACTTTTTAGAACTTGCGTCTCGTTGCCAGCAATAAGTATTTCTTTTTGAGTGCTCAATTCTTTCTTCACTGTCGGTACTCGCTTTTTCTTTTTTTTCCTAAGACCATCTACCTCCACTTGTCGCAAGCCCTTTTCTTTTTTATACTTCAACAAATCCGCTACCTAGAAGAAAAAAAAAAAACAAGATAGCAAAAGAAGTTTCTTATACGTTTCTTTTTATCTTCTCCTCCATTTTTCTTTTTTCTTTTCTATTCATTTGGTTTTTTTTGTTTCTTTTTTTTTTCTTTTAACGAACCAACCTCTTTATCCTCGTGTTTCTTTGGTAGCTCATCGGTAATGGCTTCATTGGAAGCTACGTCTTCGTCGGACTTATTTTCAAGGACATTCTCATGCGACTCAAAGTTTTTCGCTGCCGAGGAATTGACCGTGTTAGAATTTGTTCTTTCATCCCTTGTCTCATCTTTCGTCTCGTCCTTCGACATTGCTTCGTGAGATTCTGCTAAAGCCCTCAATTCATCCTCATATTCATTTCGTTCCTCTCCCTCGTACTCATCCTCCTCAAGCTCTCCCGAAGTATCTTCCTCTCCTTCCTCCTCCTTCTCTTCTTTGTCCCCATCTTTATCACCATCGTCTTTTCCATCATCTTCCTCCTCCTCCTCTTCCATTTCCTCCTCCTCCTTTCCTTTCTCATCGGAATCTCTCACGTGTTTCAAAGAGTCGTTCGCCGTATCAACCTCACTGCTCTTTTGCGCAACGAGAATCTGACGGCAACGATCGTGATAAGAATTTCAAGAGAAAGAAAGAAAGAAAGAAAAGAAAAGAAAAGATACGAGAGAAAGAGGAAGGGAAGAAATACAAATCGATCTCCTACTTTCAATTAGTAAAAATTACTCACCGAAGTATTATCCACGTTAGATTTTAACTCGGTCTTGCTGTCAGCTATAAAGAGAAGAAGAAGATGAAAAAAAGTAAATCCTCACTTTTTATACGTTCCAGCACGTAATTTCATTTAATGGAAACATTACTCTACTAGAAAATGTCGATCAATAATAGGACGTTGCGCTTTACGAACGATGACTATCGTCGTCGTTTTCCTAGCGTTGTTCGATCGATACGAGAAACGATGATTCGATAAAATTTATTTAATGCTAACGGAAACATCGAAATAAGGAAAAAAGAAAAAAAACGAAAGAAAGAAAAGAAGATAAGAACTCGGTCAATTGGATTAGATTTGATACCTTAGAGCCTACCTGCTTTGAAAGAAATTTCTTTTCCATCATTTTAGTCCCCGCTGTAATATCGTCCGGAAGAGTATATAGATTAATAAAAAAAAAAAAAAAAATTAGAAAAAAAAGAAGGAAAAGAACAGATCTTGATCTTCCGTGATAATAGATATCAATTTAAGGTAAAGATTACGACGATCTTCTATGAAGATTAGAAGCGGAGATAGAAACGGAACTAGGAATCGATCGTGAGAGTAAAGAAGATAGAAGACTTCCCCTTCGGACGATAAAAGGTTTTCGATCGGGTTTGAGCGATGTTAATCGAATGAAAAGCAAACCAAAAAAAAAGAAAAAAAAAAACGAAAAAAAATAGTATTTTGGAATACAGCTAAGATCGACAAATTAATTTTCCCATCTAGATCGTCCTTTTAATCTCCGATCTCTTCTCTCTCAATTTCACTTCTCTTCCATTTTTATTCGTCCTCCATAACCTCGGCTCGCCATTTCAACTGTCTGCCCTAAAAACGTCGTCTGTTTTTTTCTTTTATTGAACCCTTCCTATCGGTCCATCGCAAACAATATGTATATATACATACATATATATATATATATATATATATATATATATATATATATATATATCACCGAGAGTTCTAAAGTACTATAGTCCCATCTTGCCAATGATAGATTAGGAATATAAAGCCAATAGGAAGAACTCGATACACGGATAGATATGAAAAATATTTACTCGGTGGTCCTAAGGTTATAATTCCATTAGGGTTTTATAACTCCCTTTGGGAGAAAATCAAACGATCACTTGAATACTATCGCAGAGTATTACGTCGTTCACTTTACCCAACTTTAGTCACAGTGAATATTACATATCACTTTAACCCAGTGAGCCAGGTCCAAGTACTCCCTCGCGATATTCACCTGACTCGTCGTCTATCGGCTCGATCGATAACAACGCTTTTCCACCTATGTCGAAGTCCACCTCACCTCGTTCAACTCTCGCCATCATATTCGTTTCTCTCTCTCTCCTCCCCTTCTCTCTCTCTCTCTCCTTCTCCAACCCCTTCTCTAAAAGCGAACCCGGGAACGTCCATTTTTTGATCAATAATTGCTTTCAAATCACAATTTCATATTTCCCGGTACTCTCACTAATAGCAGCAAGATATATTGGATTGATTCATAAATAAGTACCGTTAGAAGTTAATGGTATATTACATTAAAAACACCGGTCATTCTGGTTATTTATGAATACGTTATTTCAGAGACATGATCGACTACTTCCTATCATTTTGCATATTCATCGAATTAATTTGTAAATAATTGCTCTATTATTTTTAACAAATTTCTTATCCCGTGACCGGACCGTTTTTTGAAGACTTTCCGTTCAGGCCGCGCGGACCATTCCGCATTTCTCGTTTTACAATAAGAACAACCAATGGCTTGAACGGAAAGTTCAAACGGCACGGAACGTGTTAAAACCCTTATTTATAAATATATATATATATATATTTTTTTTTTGTTTTAGAATAGAATAGAATGCCTTATTCAACCCTTTCGAATATAAAAATATTGTACATTATCTATATCATCGTATTATTGTAATATAAACTTTTTATATTCGAAAGAAGACTTATATTTATAAATGGATCATTGGATCCATTTAGGAGATGAAAATAATTAAGTGGAAATCCTTGCTGATAACAAAGGGAATGTTCTATAATAAAAACTAAATGATCGCCTTTTCTCCAATGAAAAAAAAATTGAATCTCTTACAGCTTGATGCTAGACGTTCTTCGATATTACTTTCATAAAGTCGGTATTTCCTTTGACTCTAGAAAACTCATTCCTTTGTTTGAATGTACTTGATCAAAGAAGAAAAAAAATATAGATATTTTTACATCGGTATCAGCTTCTCTTTATAACAATACTCAACTAATAAGAGAAAGAAAATATGTATATCTATGCCCACACATCGTATAGTGAACATACAGCGATGTAAAGTTTCGCTCTCACGTTTAATAATATACTTTTCTCTTTGCATTCCGTTTTCTACTTCTGTGTGCGTTGCGTTATACAATGTATTACAATAGAGTAGTCGCAGATAAGCTGACATTCGTTAAATTTCATTCATTCGCGCATTTTTTTTCTTCTCCTTTTTATTTTCCACATTTATATATATATATTATTTATTATATTATATATTATTTATTATTTATTATATTATATATATATTATTTATTATATTTATTATATTATTTATTATTTATTATATTATATATATATTATATGTATTTATATATATATATATATATATATATATATATATATATATATATATTATCGAAACGTTGGAATTTTTCGTTATTTTCAAAAATTCTCAACTAAGTCGATAGTTAAAAACATACAGAGGAAGAAGAAAAAAGTGATTAAGTCGACGATAAAAAAATTTGGCCGAACTTTCTTCGTTAAAACTTTTTACGATTAGCTTTTAATAATAAGAAAAAGAAAATAAAGTGAGCCGGACTCAAAAGCGAAGAAAGCACCGCCGACTTGGCCTGCTTTCGTGAGGAACCTCTGTATTTATGGGCAGAGGCTTAATATCGATCTCATGACCTCTGAAAGAATCGAGTGTGCCGATGTGGTCCTTGAAACTAACTCTTTTACTTCATCTTTCTACTTTCTCTTGTTCTTTCTCTCTCCCTCTCCCTCTCCCTCTTCCGGATCCTTTCTACCTTCTTACATCCTATTCTGCTCCTCCCTTGAGATACTTGAATTCGATACTTGAATCAAATAGAAAGGAAGGGAGAGGGAGAGAGAGATAGAGAGAGAGAGAGAGAGAGAGAGAGAGAGAGAGAGATATGGATAGTAAGAGAGAACATGCCATTTTACAGAGATTGCCTTATAGGCATCTTATGTGATGCAAGAATTATCTTTCTCTCTCTCTCTCTCTCTCTCTCTCTCTCTTTCTCTTTTTCTCTCTTTGTCCCTTTTTTTCGTTGTGCCTTTCTTACTAAAACGAAGCTCGACGTCCATTATACGGACCTCATTATTCGTGACCCACTTTAACTGAACTACTCTACGGCATAACAATGATTCTCCAATTCACGTTCGCAGCATCCTCGTTAGTTTTATTCGTCAAGCAGGTATTACCGGACGAAAAGAAGAAAAAACGAAAAGTAATGTATTAAAACGAGTCGAAAATATATGAGATAATAGATAATTAACGTTCTCGAAACGATTGCATCAAAGACGTAATAATTGATCGGCATCGATGCAATAACCAATTTTTCCGAAAATCCAATTGCCGCTAATTGATACGATTGTGTACCGTTCCTGATAATACGATTATCTCGATAACTCGATTATCGTGTACCGGGAGGAGAAAAAAAATTATATTTCATCCATTCAGGCAAAGCGTTTATGAATCATCGAAGATGGTCGAGATGTATTAATCGTTAGATCGATACAAGGTAATGTTTTAATTCGTTATATGTACGTTGTATGTTCGACATTAACCTCGTCAAAAATGCGAAGGTATTCGTGCAGGCTCTCGATTGGCCTATCCTAAGGTATCCTAACTGGCCGTGACATCAGTCGGTCTCACTATTACCATAGTATTCGATTGAATTTCCGCAAATAACTGTTAGTTGTCCATAGGTATACGATGGAGAGGGCATAGTAGAGTGCATAGATGTTGACGGTGTTAACGTCGTCATCGAATATGTCTTTCATCGACCTTGTAAAATTTTATCCTTTTGGTATGAAATATAAGTGATAAGAGAGGAGAGGGAGAGGAACAGGGAGAGGGAGGGAGAGAGAGAGAGAGAGAGAGAGAGAGAACTAAATTGAACGTTGTTTTCTATATCTCTCTTCGATAAATAGAGAAAAACTCACCGACGATGATAACTGTTGAAACAAGGAGGAAAAATTGCAAGAGGAGGGAAAAGAAAGGAGACATCGCACGTTTCATGTTTCTTGACTGTTTCCTCCTCTTTCTCGATCACTTGGTTTCAATCATATCGCGAATGCGACCGATAATCGATTAAACGCAACTTAAAATCATATTAAAAAGCTCAAGTTCGCGATGTTCCCGCCTATCTTTTTGGACGTGTGCACGCATTCACCAATGACAAGTAGTAAAGAGAACGGCCGAACGCGCACTGAAACGAGGCCTCTTCTCCTACGTTTCTTTCCTATGAAAGACACCCTCTTTTACCACCCCGCGAACACCCTTTCCGACAACCTTACACCCCCTCGCACAACTAGAGTTTCCTGCGAAAACCACTCGCGGCGCTTCTCATTCAAATATCAAATTTATTTTTTTTCCTTTCAATCGGCATTAATGCCATCGAATTGAATCGGTAAATATCGTAATTGTATTATCGTAAAATTGTATCCCTTCGACCTATTTCGAACTGTAACTTATAAATTTGATATACATCAATGATCCTGAAATGATTACATTTCTTTTTTTCTCGTCTTTTCTATCGAACGTTCTCATATGCATTTAGCTTTAATTTAACAAATTGATTATATAAACTGATAACAATATCGTAACTTTGTTGAAAAAGTTGAACGAATTCTTTACGAATATCTCGAAGGTGTAAAAAAAAAAAGGAAACAAAACAATTCAACTCGAATCTAAAAAGGATTGAAGGAAAGCGATTTGATGTTTTAATAAAAAGGAAACTAAATTCGAACATATTGTGTGAAAAGCCTTATTAATTCCCAATAATTTTTACTACAAGTGTTCTTTTTTCTTTTTTTTTTGGTTCAGATAATGCGGACATCAAAAATTATAAAGAATCAAATGATCATTTCTCGTGTATACATACAAAGACTTTTCGTACATGTACGTAAGGTATGTAGCCTATCATCAGGAGGAAGGGGCCGCGTTTCTAATGTTCATAACTTATCCTATACGCATGTACTAAGTGTTGTCTATCGTTAAGGGCGCTTTCGCTAAAATTCATTCGGACATTCAAACTCTAGGTGGCGTCTAATTCGGATTGATTCCGCTGGTTTCGGATTGATATAATAGAATAACTTGAACGTTATTTTTATCGATATACGCGTCACATATAATTTATTAGGAAGCTCTCTTTACGTTTTACATCAAGAGTCTTTGATTCATTGACACGATTATTAACAGAATCGAGTAAATCAAATTTATGATGTTTATTTGATCACAATTTCTTGCGATTTTTTTGACATGTACGAAATAAAAATGATTCAAGCTTAATGAAATCCTTCCATTGAAATCTATTTACTCATTCACCAAACGTATGTTTGCTTCTTTTTTTTTTCAATCAACTTTACCTAAATACCGACTGACTACCATGTGTTTTTTCTTAATTGTATTAATATCAAGCACGATACGATTTTAATTTTGGAAATAAAAAGGGAACAGTTACTTTTTAAAAGGATATTCGATCTATCGCACAAAAAAGAAACACATAATACATATATATTTCATCGTCAATACTTTATATGAAATACGTTCCTAATAAAAATTGTATCTATGATGGCGTGTCATAATCGTTTATTATAAAGAACTATTGAGACACGTCCCCACCCCCACCATCTCGTTGCATACACTTTAATATTTCAATCGATCTATTGCATAGGAATCCATCAAGGACTTAAACGTTACAATGGAACATCATCTCAGTTACTTTAAAATTACAAACATTTAATCGTATGGTATATTATTATGATTATGATAATTATATTATTTACTGTACACGATCGTTGATATTTCATAATGACGGGTTTACGTTTCTTTTTTATATTTTACGACTAATCGTAACTATTCATTGTGATAAGACGCGCTATAAATATTTATCTAGGATCCTTTTTGCACGTTTCTGTACGTTGCAACGTAAACGATAGCAAATTTACTTTACTGCAAAATCCAATTTTACAGATATATATATATATATATATATATATATATATATATATATATATTGTATGTGTGTATGTGTATGTATATATCAAATGCAATATATTACACAAGTCGGATTCCAAGTCATTCGTTTAATAGAAGACAAAATGGCGTCGTATAGAAGACAAAATAAATACGACCGAAGTTTGTCCCTGGCTGAATAATAATATTTTTGATATACTTTGGAAAAACAACATTGTGTAAAAAAGTACATTTTTCTTAAACAAAAAAAATTCATGTTTTCACGCGCTAATAATTACCTTAAAAAAGCGCGCGCGTAGTAAAATGCGTCATAATTAGCGTTAAATCGATAAAGGAAAAATTCATTAATTTTCCAAAACTCAATTAATGCGCTTTAAACTAGTTTCTAATTAAGAAAAAATGAATAAAAATAAAAAGGAATGGAAAAAAAAAATAAACACAATAAAATTATATAACCTCGATATGAAAATGTTTTGTCAGACACGGCACACGCATAAATTCCAACTACATTTCATATCGTGTCTCTTGTATCGTTCCTACAAACAATTCAAATATAATTAATCGTCAAAGTTAAATTTGCGATGCAATTGTAATAACATATATGTATATATAATATCTATATTACATTATATTAGATATAATATAATATAATATAATATAATATATATATATGTGTGTGTGTGTGTATATATAAATATACATAATATATAATACGCGTATGTAATATGATGTATGTGTGTATGTATGTATGTATGTGTGTGTATATATATATATATATATATATATATATATATATATATCACACACATACGTATGAGTTTAATAGTACGATGATAAAACAAAACTTGTAGGTAGAGACGAATTGGAGACCAATTCGAAACAAAGTAATTTTTTTATTTTTTTATACGGTGTCAATTCATACGAAAGTATTGTGTGTTAAATAGCTAAGTAGCGGTTACAAATGGTGGTCTTTATTTTGAAGATGTCAAATTTTCTTTACTCACTATCGACTCATGTATTACAGATCGTTCATCGGCTTGCGAAGAAAATCTATAAATACTTTACACCAGTTTTATCTAAGTCGTCCTGTTTACTAAATGTTATTTCTTTTCGATCGCATTGCACGCAGGGATATCGGCTACATAAACGAGGAACATGTATAATAAATATTTGAATAAGAGTTGATACTTACAAGTAGTATGAAGTAGTAGAATGCAGAGTACATATAATATAGCAGCAGCCATAAAAAGTATCTACTACACACAAGAGTTTTTTTTTTATTACACTCGCACACAACTTTCGATCTTACATTTTCTCTCAACGCTTTCTCGCACGCAAGCACAACACACTCTCTCTCTCTCTCTCTCTCTCTCTCTCTCTCTCTCTCTCTCTCTCTCTCTCTCTCTCTCTCTCTCTCTCTCTCTCTCTCTCTTCATACTCTCTGCTTCTCTCTCATGCAATATTTTCCTTCTTTCCCTCGTTCTATCCCCCTGCCCCATCTTTCTACGTTTTCTTTTTTTTTCTTTTTTTTTTTTTTCATCTACCTCAAACATTAATTTCTTTTCATCGTCATGATCCTTCAGCATCGTCATCTTTTCACAATCGAAAACGGATATTTATTATTACCTCTCAAGGTATGATCACTGTCGACTATCAATGAACTTGCTAGTAACTGAATCACTTAGCAAGAGACATTCTTGCAATTTGGATCAGTCAAGTATTTGTTCACCATAACACAAACAATAGACTTTTCAAAATGTCCAACAATGTCTATTAACATCCTTTAGCTATTCACACACTTTTGAAACCATCTTCTCCATTTCAACATCCGTGTCGATATCGTGATGTACATGGTTACTGGCACTGGTGTTGCTAATGGGGATGATAGTATTACTTATTGATGTAGTCAGTGTGGTAGCAGGACCTACTGACGAAGGTGGTGTACTGGGTGTACCCGGAGTCCCAGATAATTCAATAGGCGAGCCCGGAGATGGAAGAGGTTCTATCAAATCTTCTAAACCTTCGGGTGTTGGCAGTTTATTCAACTCTTCTCTCAATAATCTATAATGCCTCTGAAAAAAATATATATCACATTTAATGTAATAACAATTTTTGCAACCCCGTTATAATAACAATAATAAATTTTATCATTATTAATAATTTTTATTAATACGTGTATATATATATATATATATATATATATATATATATATATATATATGTATAATATACTTACCCTTAAAGCCAAAGCATTTAAGGAAATGGCTGGACCAAAACGACGATCCGATCCACGTAATTCCATATCTCTTATCCAACCTTCTAATTGCGTCACAATTTCATGTCTTTTTATCCAAAAGTGAGTGTGTATAACCTTTTTATATGTACACAAGAGAGAATGTTAAGTATTTATATATATATATATATATATATATATATATATATATATATATATATATATACATATATATTTAAAGAATAGAGTATCATCGAAATCAGATAATGTAAATTTGTACCTCTTTGAAGCAAGGGCATGGATTGCGAATTTGATCGAGCATTGCCCATTTAGCTGTAGCTTGACAAATATTCGCATTATACTCTTGACTAGATTGAGCTCCACTCGATGTACCTCGTGATCTCTCATACCCAGGCTCATTAAAATAAGGTTCTGACACCAGAATGAGCGACTGTATTGATACTAATACCTAAATACGGAAAATTTGGTTTAGAAAAAAAAAAAAATGTTGAAAGGATCGACGGCATTAAGAATTATGATTGATTAAAGATAAATTTACCTGAAGAAAGCTACTTGTATGCGCATTCCATTTCTCTTCTGGTCGTCCATGCCATGTATTAAGCACACTGAGGCACACTTTACCGTCGTTGTATAAATTAGGATTAAAGCGTACAGTATGGCGACCAGTTGTTTCTAAATTTATTAACATAGGACTATTTGGATAATCAGGAGGAAAATAGACATCGAATTCGAAACATCCATTTGCATAGGGCGTCTCGGCCGGCCCTGTTATAAGGACCTAAAAGTCAAATATTTGTTTTAAATACATCAATTTTATATAGACAAATGACAAAAAATATGACACGTTATATTGAAGATAATATCTATCTACATACATGTATGTAAAGTATAGAATGATTCAAATAATACCTTCATAACGTCCAATCTATCAGCATCGCATCTAACAAAAACACTACTACTATATGATAGAGGTAAAGCAGTGGATAGAGTAACAGCTTCTTGGGCTAAACGCTTCATTCTTGTTGGATGACTTCTTTCGCCTGCCGCTCTCATATTCGATTCAAAATGATAAGATACTGCAAACTTATATCCACCACCATCTGTGTTTTCTGTGATCATTTCATATGTATCTGTAAATAAATAATTAATAAGTAAAAATAGCTGTAGATAGTGTGTGTGTGTGTGTGTGTGTGTGTGTGTGTGTGTGTGTGTGTGTGTGTGTACACTTAATGCTTATATCTATATTTTAATTTTCTACTTACCAAATCGTAAATTTTTCATAACCTCTAAATAACGTTGTTCGACAGAGCGCAACGGTAATTCTGGAGCCGTGGGACTTGGTCCAGGCAAATCATCACCGATATTCGACAGTCTTGCTGTCGCATTCTGCACTATAATAGCACTTTCCTGAATATCAGGAATTAAAGTCGCTAAACCCTCATCTTGTTCCGTATCATCTGGATATTTAGATACGCCTTTGGATTTGTTACCTCTTGTACGATTAATTTTGTGCACGTAAGTATCTACACAAACTCTCATATTAGATAACAAAGATACGATAGATTGTTCGCCCAATCTTGCGACTCTTGGTAACAAAAGAGGTGCCAATTGAGTGGACAATGCCATTGCTCTTAAAAGTTGTAAAACTGCACGGTAAAGAGGAATGTGTCTTGCCATATCTAAAACTGAATCATTTCGTAGATACGAAGACAGTGCTGGAAGTAGACAAGATCGTGCCAAAAGGTCGGGGAATGTTACTGGTAATTCTCTTTGAGGTTGACTTCCCGAGCCAATATAACTTGCTAAAACTTGTACCAAAACAGTAACATGTTCTTCTTCGGATCGTTGCCGTAATAAAGCTTGTTCCACATTCCATGACTGTTGAGTCGAGCCAGTACCAAATCCAGTACCCTTGGCCCAATACAAATGCGAATTATCATCACTCCGACCACCAGTTTGGCCTAACTTCTGTTCCAAACCATCATTATGGCCGGTTTGATGTGTGAATATAGCCAAACAGTTCAATAAGAGAAGCATAGCTCCTACATCGATTGTAGTTCTTCTTAAAAGTAAACCGTCATCCGTGGTAGGAGGTGTAGCATCGAGTAATTGTTTTAAAACTTGGAATGGTAAAGTTGGTAAGGAAGCAGCTAGCGGTGACGTTAGAACATCACCACCTTCGCCATCGTCCGAAACGCCTAATGCAAGGCGCAATAGGCATTGCGCCCTTTTCCGATCTCTTAATAATACTTCGGCATACCCTGGTAATCTTAAGAATAAACCAAAAGCAGCGAGAGAGTGTGGCGGTACGTAAGGCGCTGGGGATACTGCTCTTGGCGAACACGTAGTCGTATCTTCCTCTAAATCGGCATAAATCTCATCCGACGTTTCAAATTTTACCCAATCTGCATCGGTTTCCTCAGGCGATGGTGACTTTTCTGTGAAAGGTAAAGGCCTACCAGGATCTGGATAGACCAATGGTAGATGACAAGCCAATACCGCCAAACCACCACCGGTGCTAAATACATCCAGAGAACTTTCTATACTCCTGTAATTTAGTAACTCGCTGTCGCTTTGTTTCGTTACATCTTCTGTAAATCAGAAATTTGTATAAAATTTATATATGTAATATTAATTTAATTTTAATTTAATTTTTCTCTCTTTTTTTCTTTTACCTTTTGAATCTTTGTTACGTTGTTTTAATATTAAATGTAAACAAGGCTCGGATATTCCACTATCCTCGGCAATTGCAAGAAGTTGAGCAATGGTTAATTGTGGTGGCAAAGGTGTATTCGGACGTGATGAATGTATCAAATACTGTTGATTTGTGGTATTCGTTGGATTAGTTTGAGCAGCAGTATTTGCTGGTTTGGTTGTTGTAGCCGGTGTAGAATCTGTTAAAAAGTAACCAAAATCATTGGAAACAAACTTTATAAAATCGTGAATGACATATTTTCTTTAATCATCCATAACCATCAATCCATTATATTATTGTGCAGATTTATTCTATGGAAGTATTGACACGTATTTGTAAATCGTAAATCGTATTCGTAATATATACAAATATTTGTAACACAGGATATTAATACATACCTGTAGTTAAACGTGATTTTCGAATTACAGGTCCACGAGCTTGCGATCTGTTGGATGCTTCTTTCGCTCTTTTATCTTTCGCTGTATTTCCTGCAGCTACGCTAAGGGTATCGACCACCAATGCCATGCCTGATTCCCATAATTCTCGAGAACGATTAGTTCCGCTTGTGCTTGCCTCGTTACCTTTATAAGTATTTGGTAGTAATAATAAAAGCCAAGTGCCTATTTGATGATACAAAGACAATTGATTATCAAAAAAAAAAAAAAAAGGTTTTATATATAATATGAAATTATCATGTAAATTATTTAGATGATCTTACCGGACACTTGTTGAAGTATATCTGCTACTGTCGACTGCGTAGACATATAAAGCAATTGATGATAATGTCCAAGAGGATAAGCTGGATGTGGAGGCATCGATGGTGTATTTTGATTAGCGGTGGTATTGGAAGCTTTCATAGGTGCCTCAGAAGACACCGATACCAATACTTTTTCACCCTCCAAAAGTAATTGTAAAATCAATCTTCTCGTGAAGCCAGAAATGCCGTGCAGGTATCGTAAATCTGGCCACGAAGAAAATTAAAATTATCTCTTATATTACGCGCAATTAATGTTATGTTATCACTTACAAGTATTACTACATAGAAACGTAAAGGTCTATCAACGTAAAAAGGATACTTACTGGACGTTGTTCGTTGTTGTGAGATAACATCCATAAGAAGTTCTGCGAGTAATTTTTGATTTGCACGATGGCACCAACAACATCTCGATAGGAATTTGATCATAGCACTTTCCAAAAATGCGTAAGAGACATTCGTTTTGGAACATCTGTGATAAATAATATGGTTCATTTAAGACAATTTCAATTATATATTATAATTGAATATATATATATATATTTAACATCGATATAAAAATAACAATTTACCTCATAGAAGACACGGATGGATTTTCTATAGGACGATTACTGAGAAGAGATAAAAGAGGCAACCAAAATCCACGACCTTCCGTTCCAAGCCAATCGCGCATTCTACCCTCTGAACAGACAAGCGTTAAGAACTCTAACACCATCGCTATGCTTTCTGGATCCGTCATGCTTAAGCCACCTGTATAATGAAAATTATTCAGCAAGATATTTTAATGTATAATCGAAGAAAACAATGCATTTATAAATATAATCATACATTTGGACTTACCTGAATGATTGTTCGAGGGACAAGAAGTCTCTGCGGTTTTATCATTATCCGTTATGCTCGAATTTCCTGAAGATTTGTTCTGGTAACCTTGTTCCATCAACGTTTTATTTTGGCATTGCTTTGATTTCTCCGAATTACAAAAATCTTAAATGATATATTAAAAAATTTACCTTCAATATTCGGCATCATTAATATTTTTTTTTTTTAATCAAAAATAACGAAATAAATATTACCTATAATTGACGTAGTAAGTAATGCAGGTAGTCCAGAATCAATTAATTGTTGTATACCAGGTGGAGATCGTGCAGTTGCTGCTACAGTCAGTAATTGACCCTCCGTTAAATCTAAACATTTATATTCCGGTAATACAAACCGGCAATACCATTCTTCAGTATCAATTTCACAATTTCTACCATCCGTTTTTCTCTTACATTCTTTCCGATCATCGGATATAGATGCAGAATGATCTGTTGCCAAATTTGGAACCAATATTCGTACTCTTTGTAATAGTAATGGAAACAAAGATGGTCTCACATAACAGAATGCACAAAGAGTAGAATCGATTGATTGCTTCAAGGCGGAATTTGTTCCCAGTGTTAAAGTCCACTTATACAATGCACTATTAACAAAATATATTGCAACGTGTTAACGCAATATTTATTTTAATTTAGTTATATTGAAAAGAAAAAAAAAAAAGAAAAAAAATTGAGACAAGTAGACCAACTTACTTAAAAAGATCGTCGGTTAAAAGTGTTTGTAAATCATAATTGAGATTTTGTTGCTGATGTGCTTTCCAAATTATTGATGACACACAATGGATGTATACTGTCGGTGAAGTAACAGGGTTAGGATTAGAGCTAGTACTCGACTGTGATACTCCATTTACAGCGGTTGTGTGAAGCCAGGAAAGTACTGCTGACATTCGAGCTTCTGTACTGGAATCTTGGATAGAACATAGTTGTTGGAGTAACTCAACGACCAATTGTATAGCCGATGTTTCTTGTGTTGCTGCAGTGCCTGTGAATGTTTATTGATGAACAGTTTGGTATGGTATAGCTATTTGAATTGAACATCGAGTTAAACAAGTATATTTAATTGCGGAAAGTAAATAGTATACCCAACCCATTAAGTGGTACCTTGAAAGAAAGGAGTAGACCTGTTGTTGAGTAAAAGACCAATGAGACGAAGTCCAAGCTCTCGAGAATGTAAGCCTAGCTGCAATAGAACCCTTTCCAAGTCGGGAGTAAATAAAGATGGTGCTGGTAGTAACAGAAGATTGCAACATGCCTCGACAAGGCCTTGAACCGAAGCTGCAGAGTTAAGTACTTCAACAACCAGTTCGCTGTTCGGAGTGCTTACGGATAAACACTGATGTAACAATCGCAACCATCCCAAGCTAGAGAGAGTATTACGAAATGTTTATTTAGATGTTTTTATTTTTTTTTTTTTAATATATATATATATATATATATATATATATATATATATATATACTTGTGATAGATAATAATGCATCTAAATATTAAAATATGTTAAAAAAGCTTTGATAAAGAGCAAGCTCAAAAATGTATACCTTGTTTTTGTAAGTTGTTCCTCATCCACAGAATCATTATTCGTCTTAATTTCACCAAATGCTGTTGTACCTAATAGCCTTATTTGACTTAAATTAATATTAGTAGAATCACGTGGTTTATATAGTCTTATTAAAACAGCTGTCGCTACTTCTGGTTGCGACAAAGTCAAGCGTATAAATGTTAAGCCCGCCGTAGGCATCGGAGGACAAACGGGTATCAAAGGGCTGTTACTTTCTCTTGAAATTTCAAGCGCCACGGCCGACGGACATGCTATTTAAATTAAATTTTAATAAAATTATTTAATAATAATAATGATAATAATAAAAATAACAATAATAATAATAAAAAAAAATATAAAAATAACTGCAATTTATATCATTGTGTCTCTTAATATTATCTTGCAACTTACTTGCCAATGATGTAAGATGTGGTTGAAGTTCTACTTTTCTAAGTAGTATGGCGCAAGGTAAAGTAATCGTAAGATCGTGCCACGCTTCATCTGGATAGAAATGATATGACCAGGTGGCTGTTCTTGCTCGTCGATGAGGTGCAACACTTTGTATAAGAACGTCAGCTGGTTGTACGGTTGGATTCAGCCAAGGTATTGTTCCCAATGGTGCGAAATTCAATAAACCATCCTCGTAAGATTCTAATGTATTAACAGCTTTCTTACTACTCGAGGTAGACGCTGGTGTTACATTTGCTGCATTCGATAAGTGCTCCATTACTAGCGCAATTACACCGGGAGACGATGAACTGTTATTATTACTCATGCTTGATTTTACTAGATTTTCACAAAGCACTTTTACACCATCCATCCTGGTAAATAACGACAGCGACGTTTCATTATCTAGTACTTTTATGATATACCAAAAAAGTGGTTCTGACAATTGCATAACACCTAATTGACGATCCAATTCGGTTTCTGGGCATGCTGTAATAAAATTAAAAATGATTAATTCTTTCTAATATTTATCATACATCCAGAGAAAATCAAAACCATATAGATACTTACATGACGATAAATATTTGTAAAGGGGATTAAGGACAAGAGATGGATTACTAGCTTTTCTCATAAGAATAGTAAGAAGTTGAAAGGTCGCGTCTAATATCGAAGCTGGATCTCCAAGTTCCGTAGCTGTTCCTGCCCCAGCATTTTCTCCTAAGAGCATAACTAGAGAGGAACCACTACTATAACCGAGAGCTCCTAACAATCGCATCATGGTAGGTTCATGTTGCAACACTATAAAAAAGAAAAAAAAATAGAGATTAATTATAACAATGTAGATCTACAAAAATAATTGGTATAATTAACATTCGTTAATATACAAATTATATAGAATTTATAATTACCAGTATCTGCTACGCAAGGTACTCGAGGTTTATTATTCGCGGTTTGTTGAAGACGAAGCGATGTCTGTTGTTCGGCAGCTTTGCTTTCGTCCGTTTGCGAAATATTCACTTCAACCTGCGGATCATTGGTGTTATTTCGTAGATTTATAGTTATTTCAGAATCCATATCCGATGAACCATCTGGTCGAACTGGTCGAGCCTGAATTTATTAGAAAACCACACATATGTACGAGGATGCTTAATGAAATTAACTTATTTGAAAGATAATCACGTACATTTGGTAGTGGCGTTTGAATAAATCGGCACACTAATTTAATCAGCGCAACGACCAAAGTATCCCAAGATGCTGGACGACCTTGTTTTGCATCTCCACCAAGTACACAAGCAAATAGGCCACCGAATCCGCCTGATTGATTAGCAAGATCAACAGCTCCGCCGCATTGAGCTCCGACTAAATTAAATTAAATAATTAATCCAAATTTAATAATTTATAAATGTGTCAATTAATTTTTTAAATAATATAAAATATAATACCTCCGGAGCTTCGAACATACGTTGAAACCAATATTCCAACGCATTCAGATATGCTCATTGCTGTTCCTAAATCAGTATTATCGAAGTTAAGATTAACAAGCGAGGTTATGAGCTTGCACTGGGCATCTAAAGGACCTCTTCTGCAAACAAGAGCACCGCCTGGCTGTACAAGTTGATAAACTACCCATAGCAGTAGGTCTTTCAAGATGTTACCCAAAGTACTGCCAGGTGCTGTTACATCACATCTCATTTCTAGTCTAACAAGAAAATCTTGAAGAGCCTGACATACTGTAGGACCGGCCTACAAAATTAATAAATAGAAGAATTATATGCATTAACGATTAAAAAAAAAAAAAAAAAAGGAAAAGAGGAAAAGAAAATAATTAAAAAAATTTAACTCATGTTCAACATATTCTCTTCCTCTTTTCTATCCTTGATCCTTAAATAACTATTATAAAAAAAAAAAAAAAAAAAAAAAAAAATAGATTCTTCTTCTACAAGTAAAAACTTACCATAATATATTGTTTGTCCATAGTATTTACGTTTAATCCACTGCCAGATAATAATCTAAGAAGCATAGGTCCTATATTACGTTCTTTAACGATACAGCTAGCCATACCACCGTAGAACTCAGCCAGTTGTCTAGTATTCGCATGTTCTGAACAATTCGTTTGCAATGGCTGATTACTTGCTAAGGTAAAACATTGTAAAGCAAGACACCACGCACGTAAAGAAACATCTGGATGCCTGGAAAATATATAAATCGGTATGTAACGTTGTATCATCGTGCCTGAGATATTTTCATAATAGAAGTTAGTAAATAAATACTTACCATGAGAGAGTCGATATGAGACTTGAAATGGATGCGGAACTTAATGGAATTACAGGTGTTAAAAATGGATCAAATCGAGTTGTTGAATTGGATTGTTCAGGAGCAGCATCCAAGTTCAATGTTAACCATAACTGAAGTACAAGTTCCAAATTGATTCTTGCATTCTGTTTAAATAATCAGACATTAATTTCTTTGGTATATCACAGAAAAAAAGAAAAAGATGAACATACTTGTCTATTATAATCGCTACTAACCTGTAGATATAAATCTGTGAAAATTCTATCAAAGCATCTAGTTAACATTGATAAACTGGAAGGAGTAGAATCTGATAAATTCCAAACTTCTTGTCCTCTATCTGTCCAAGAAGAATCTGTACGAGTTGATGCTTGTTGACAGAAACGATTCGTTTCTGTTGGAACCTATAATTACATTAATTTCATAGTAAATATTACATTGAAATGTACATACAAATATATAATAAATATTTCTTAACGCATACAAAAATAATAAACGTACATGTATCATTGAATTAATGCTATGAGGTAGATTGTACATTCCAAGGGTAGACAATATTCTTAAAGAAATTTCTACGCTCATTTCAACGCCATATTCCAATCTTTCATCCATTGCCAAAGAAATACTGCTAAAAATACAATATCAATATATCGTATAGATTCAAATGAAACGTATATATAGATACGTGACGAGAACAGATGTGAAAAAAGAAAGAATCAATAAAAGGAAGTACCCTGAACTGGCTGAAGTTAATATTTTAGAAACTGTACTGCCTTTTTTTAACATATTTTTCCCACGTTCGAATATATCATCTAAGAAATCTTCAAGTTCACTGTCATCAGATTCCAAAAGTGAAGGCAGAAAACCGTTAGATTTCGGTGCTGTAGCTGATGTCACCACGATACTATCTTGAACATCCTCATCCCCATCACCTTCAGCAAATCCTTCATCGTTACCTAATGTAACTGTGGAATTACTTGTTCCTGATGGACCTACTGAATCCTCCTCCGCCGTTCGAGTTTCATCTACCGGTTCAAAATTATCTTCAGACGGACTTCCTTCGTGAGTGGAACAAGGTCTCGGATATAATCGTCCTCCTATAAAATAGGTTTTAAATACATACAAATATAAGAAATAGGAACGAAAATTTTTAAATAAATTAACAGGAGAAGTTACAGACATTAATTATTATTTCACGCTACTGAACTTGGAAGTAAGCGATATATTTATACCTTCTAATAAATCCTGTAGGAGACATGATACAGCATGTGATGACCAGGCAGCATCGGACGCACCAGTTGCCAATCTGACTAACTTTAAGAGCTGTTCTTCAGTCATAAGTTCGCACAAACTAATTGCAGGACGTGTGGATACCACTAGCCTAGCGACTACCTAAGTGCGACAATTCATAAATTTAATTATAAAGCATATAACGGAAAAGCAGAATTAATGATAATGTATAATTGACATGTGCAATACATCGAACAAGCAAGTCAAGATTTAACAAGTTTCGATAAAAGATCATAAAAATATTATATACAAATATAGATTTCATCGTTTCGCATATTTTTTTTTTTTTTTTACTGCTAAGTCCTTAAATCTGCTGCTCTAGTATTCGATGAAAATACTAATTAAATGCCTTAACGATCAAATGACACTGACAGTACGATATTAAGCAGTAATACAAATCCAAGGTTATTTTAAACTAATTTGAAATTTAATATAAGAGGTTACTTGTTAATTTACACTTGCGTTTTATATTCAATATTAATTGAATAGAATTTATATTGCTGCATACTATAACAACAACATGAGTAAATAGAAGATAGAAACAGGAAGTTTTAAAAATGTATAGCTTTCATCTTACCTTACATGCTAGCAGGAACATGTCCACATTAGAAGCATTATGTAAAATAAGAGCTACAAGACCGCGAGCCACTGGTAAAACACTTTGATAAGGTAGATTGGTCATATATTCGATTTCCAAATCCACATCTCCTTTACTGCAATTAATGAAGTGAATAACATTGATTTAAAAACTCGTATTTTTGCGATCATTATTAGTACTTAAAATCATAAAAATAAAAACAGAGTAACGTACCTTGTACTAGGTTGTGATTGACTTCGTGAACTACGGGGAACATGTTGTATTTCATTTTTTCTCATACTAAGAACATCTTTGAGATGTTTAGTAGAGTGTTGTTTCAATGTTTTTTTGAAAAATCTTTCTTGAGATTTTAATGTTGCTTCCATTTTACTGTACAAAGTGGCAGGCTGAGGAGAAAGCGGTGTCCAAGCCTGTAACGATAATATTACTTTAAATTTATAAAACTATACTTTGCATATATTCGTATATATGAAACATGTATACATATATACTATATATATATATATATATATATATATATATATATATATATATATATATACACACACACATACTTGCGAAAATGCATGGAAGGCTTTTTTTGCATGCTCTAACTCCTGAAGATGTTGTTTACGATGCATAAGACGTTTTTGCAATTTTTTACGATAACTACGAGAGGCCGACGAACGAGTAGCATTTATATACTTTCGTTGCATTGCAGACTCTCCTTGAATAAATTCCCAGCGAGAAAAAGTACCTATTTAAATCAGGAATAAAGTCATATTTATTATTATGTTGATATATATACTAAAATACATTAAGATTTATATTGTAACAATTTCGAAAGTACCTTGTTCTTTATTTTTCTCCTGATTATCTTCAGAACAGGATGGCGTAGTAGCTGTAGTATCTAAGCATACAGACAGAAATAGGAGAACCCAACCAATAAGGGTTGTATCCAGTTGAATAGGATTTGGTATTTGAGTATTTGACAATGGAGCCAATAATATGCCTAATGTACGAACCATTGCATCTATTACCGAGGATTTATTACCTCCAGCAATTAATGATTTACGTCCAAGAAACGTTAATAAGATAAATACTCTGAAAAAGATAAAGAAAAAATTTCGTGTTATATATTATACGGCTATAAATATTTTTCGATGACTAATAATCAAGTTTACATCTTACCTGTCCTGAGGAAAAATTTGTGTAGACGTAGATGAATAAAGATTGATCAAAGTATTGGACAAAAAATTTCCCCACCAAGGCTGATGACCTGCCATACGAGCAAGAAGTGCAGCCGCATGAAGTTGCAAACGTGGTGCTGGTGTAACAACGCAAATTGAATGGAAAAATTTCTCACAGGTAGACGGTGTAAAAACTTCGCACAAAGACATTGGTATCTAAACGATAGGATAGGATAATGGATAATGAGATTATTTGACAATACTCATTGTTTTCATAAAATTAGAATTACATACGCTAGGAACGGGTCCAATTTCATATACGGTGTAAAGAAGAATATCAAGTAATGTTTCTCCAAGAACACGTAATTTATCAGTAGGCGCATCTACGAAAGATAAAGCCACTGTGTTCGAAGAACCTCTCCATGATTCAAGTCGTCGTCTTACTGCATGAACGATATTCAACTGACGTTGAAACATTAGACATTCCTACAACATATGAACATTAATAGGTATTAGTAATTTATTTATGAAAGAATATAAAATAATAATAATAATAATAATAATCTCGATCTTATTATACCTGATACGTCGATAGTATTTTTGCAGATGGCTGCTCTTTATTTTCATTAGGCGTTTTAGTACAACACAAATAATGTTGCATGTGCATCACATTAGGAATTTCTGAACACAACAATGGATCCAATAAACTTTTTAGTCTCTCCGTGGCTAAGCTAAATCTAAATAAGGGTGAAAATAAAAATTCGTTAATAAAAATTCATTTTGATAGAAATATTTTTATAAAGCTATTCAAAGTATTACCTGCACTGTACATCTTCTGCAAGTGCTGACAAAATATTACATTGCGTGTCGATAGTAGTTTGTAAAGAAGTATCTGACGTATCATCGTGAACTGGAAGAGTATTATTTAATTCGGAATAATCTTCCCCCGGTAGAACTACCATATGCCCATAAAACATCCCTAATGGAATCTTGCATGCTGCTGTAGGCATACCATAACGGCCGATTGTTGTAATCTAAAAATAATAAGAACGTTTTTATTAAACATTATAAAAAATATAAAAAATTAAATACATAAGTAAAGAGAGAGAGAGAAAGAGAGAGAGAGGGGGGGGGGGGGGAAGAGGAAGAAAGCTTCAAAATTATTGCACCTTAAGATATCTGCACACGGGTGGTGGTTGAAGATCGCATATAACTAATGGTTTACTTTCAATATCTGTGGCAACAATGAGACGAGTTCCATCACTTTCTTCACTTTTTGTCCATATATCTATAGATAATGACACCAAGTCGCAACAAGAAGGAATCAGAAGATCAGTAAGCAGTATAGGAGATCCAAAGTCCAAAACCACGAATCGACGAGCTCCAGAATGCATTCTGTCAACCACTAAGGCTTGCTGAGGTGGCCAGCTTAATAATCTTCCCCATGGAAATGTAATATCTTCTCGCTAGAATATTTAACATTTTTATATTTAGTTATATTTCATTTTTATTTAATTATCTTTATCAATATTAATATAATAATATTAGTTATTATTTATATTTGTAATTTTACATTCAGATTATTCATATAAATGACATTAAACACAGCTTAAAAAAATATAAACTGTGTTCGATATGTCATTTAACGTTTATATCAATAATTTAAAAATAATATTTTATATATAGATATGATTTTTACTTCTTCTTCACAAATTATACTTCTCAGTATATAAATATTTTAATATAAATCTAGTAACAATGCAACTTCAAATGCTTTTTATGTACATTTATACAAGGAAATGAATTATTTCATAAAAGTTCTTATAAAGGACAGATCATTATTTAATTATTGTATACTAACCCAATGATCTAGAAAGTACTTAATAGAGCTTAGATCTACTACATTGTTGATTATACAATAGACCACTATGTGTATAATGGTATTTGAGATGTGGCGTGTCTTTTGAGAGGAAAAAACGATATACATACATACATACATACATACATACATACATACATACATACATACACACACACACAGATATATATATATATATATATATATATATATATATATATATATATATATCAGATATATGAAATAAACATTACAGATAGTTCATGCACCTTTTGTTACTTAGTCTAAAAATGTAACTTTTTAATACATTCAGTAGTCTACTAAGTTGAATTACAAACGGCATATTAACAAAGCAATAAATGGATAAAAAATGATACATTATTTAACTCAAGAATAAAATTAAGAAAATGCAAATTTTCATCTATGCAATCTACCTTTTTAGAATTGCTGTCTTCAACTTTGTTTACAGCAGAATTGATACTTTGAACAGATGACTTTTCTTTTGATATGGTAGAATTTAATACATGTGAATTAGGTATATCACTTTGCGTGCTATGCCAAGTAGTCTGGTTATCACCAGATGTATCATTAGCTTCATCACAGTCTGATTGTTCATCAGATGTGAGTAATAGTTGTGGAATTGGCTTCTTTAAGACTCTTCCTGTATACACTCTACGCAAATCGCTTAACGTAGATGTTGGTTTAGTCTGAACATCTGGTCCTAGCGATCCAGCATCCAAGCTCTACAATGTACAATGATTTCTATCTAGATAACGATTTTCCCATTTACAAAACACATAAGAAAATTTACTGTACATAATGATCAGGGACAGCAATAAATTCTACTATTGTTGTAGATAACAAAGGAAAATGTCTCTTATCCGTGACCTCTACATTTTTCACATCATCTTATGAAAAACAAAAAGAAAAAAAAACTGAAGAAAAACCACTGTATTGTTTGTTCAACTACTCATAATCTGTCACTTTATTAATGCGTATTTTCTTACCAACGTGACAGCTTGAGCAATTTCGTGTAAATAAGTTGTGCGATACATAACAGGAGCGATTTTTTAATAACTAAATCTTTGTAAACTCTACAGAAATGAAGACTTACATAAGCACAATGAATAATGTCGAGTACACCATTATTATTTGCAGCGTTGTTTTCATAAAGAGTAGTTCCAATATTCATCGCATAGACGCCAGGACCAATTTTCTCCATCTTGGTACCGTCTGAGGCGGCGTGACAAGTAAAATGAAGAGGTTCAACCTGAATTACATTAATAAAAAACCAATAATTAATAGCACATTTTTTATAATAGTTATCGATTATTGAAATCTGTAGAAGCAAGAAATAAGAGCAATTGAAAAGAAAGTATATTACCTCAAGAAGACCTTTCATATTATGATTGCTACAAAGAGCCTTTAGCTTGCTAGGTACAATAAGTTCGCTAGCTGGATGTGCAGGCAGTGTAAGTAGGTCCCTTAAATCAATAGCATCCTGAGAATATGTAGAATTTGAAGACGTAGCGGCTGAACCTGTCTGATCGCCAGTTACCACAGATGCATAAGTTGTAGTCATTGAACTGCATTTGGATGGTACTGGTGGATCAAGGTCAAAAAGTTCCGTTTCAAATGGAGTATTGTACAAGCCGAATCTGTAAAGGATAACAATACAATATTGATTTAAATAATGACATCTATTGTAATCGCAATGTGTTTATACATTTACATATGATTTATACCTTGTTGCGAGTAATAAATGATAAGGATTTACTCTATTTGACATTTCAGCAGCAATATGCTGCACTAAAGCGGCGCATTGTTGTGCTACGTTGTGGTTCCTATCTAATGGTAAAAATCGCGTAATCAGTAACTGAAGCCATCTTAATGATCCGGCCCATTGAACTTCTACAATCGATGGTAGCAAAGTTACCAAAACTGAAAGTGTAGCTTCGTCAAAAGATTGAGATGGTGGATCTTCTAAGTTATAAAAACCTCTGTAAGAATAAAAAAAAAAAAAAATAAATAAATAGAGAAAGAGAGCAAAAGAAAAAAAAAAATTACATTAGCAACGATTTTGGAAAATTAACGGAGGAATTGTATATGAAGTCACTTACCCACTACACAAAATAATTAATTTTACACATTTGTGTGCTATACTTCTACCGGCGTGGAGAAGACAAGTTTTTAATAAATTTGGTAAATGCCCTTGAACACAACGTATAGTTTCCAATTGAAATGCTTTTATTTCGGCGTTGTTTTGAGTGCCACGTAATCTGGTTAATCTTATTGACGCTACCCATATAAGAATATCTAACGCAATAGACTGTGTAACGGTGGATCTATAAATATAAATATAAATATAAATATATATATGAAACAATATATGATATAGTAGCTTGTTTTTACTTTTATCTAGTGTTATACATACTTATCTGACATCTGTAAACAAGCAATATTTAACAATCTGTCAAAAAATAACTTAGATTCTAACATAGCACATCTTTGCGCTTTTCCATTCTGTACGTTTGTAGGGTACACTGATCTCACAGTTATCGATATTTCATGAATCCAATCACATCCTTAAAAAAAGATAATAAAAATAAGATAATACAGAATAAATATCTTGCGCAAGTAACTTACATTAATTAATGCTCACCTATGTAACATTCAACGGCACTACCAGGAATTAACGGTCGTACCTCTATTATTCTTAATTTTTTGGAAGTTGGAGGCTTACTATCTGATGAATTACTTTTTGATTTTGTCGCCTATAAACGAAAGATAATAGTAACAACAAATTACCAATATTGATATTTAATAAAATGTTTTCTTACCCCATCCTTTGTAGGGTCAATCAGTGCTTTAATATGTACAAGAAGGGTTCTAGCTTTGGAATGGAACAATTTTGGACTTGTAAGAGTAACACAACCAGATCGACAGGATAAATCCATGCAATGATGTAAATCAATTGGCCCGCATAAAATTTCGGTATTATGTTGACGTTGATATTCATCTGTAATAACTGGATTTTCTCCTTTCTGTTCATTGTTTATATTGAAGTCTATCCTTTCATCCACCGGAGTGAGTGGTGATCTTTGATGTCCAATCCTTCTTATATTTTGTTTCAGTAAAGTAACTTGAATTATTGGTAATTCCTGACAGAACGACTGCAGATTAAAATGTACATCAATATGTCCTATATTTTCAGCTGCAATTCGTGGTAACGTTAGTTCGAACACATGTTCGTCCCAAGTGGTCCTACATAAAAAATATAAAGCGAAAAAATACAAAATATTTCGATCAATTTAATAAAAAGAAAATACGCAGAAATATAAACGCCAATTATTAAGGTAAGCAACATACGTATCATTTTGTAAGCGCCATGTCCGTGTATGGTTTTGATCTTCCGATTGATGGTGTTGCGGATGACGACGCTGTCTTTGTGCTTGCATTATTTCACTCCAACAAGGTGGAACGGTAGCCCCGTACGCCGGTGAATGTCTATCAAACCTCGTGAGTTCATGAAGACTTCGTAAATCTGTATATGATAAATTTGGCCTATGTGCTATTATTGAATCCCTAAAAGTATTTTTATTTTATTGGAGCAGAATGTGCATATATCATTCTTGTTCTTAGCAAAAGTAATAGTATCGTTTATTTTTAATATCCATTTGATCTTTATACTATTTTATACATACTGTACATTGGTGCAACCTTCTTCTATAATCATATTAACATCCTCAATGTCTTCTTTTTCTTCTGTATAACCTTCCTCTTCTGAAGTAACAAAAAAGTAAAGTGCCCCATCATCAGTGCATGCGCACAGTCTTTCTAAGCCTAAAAAAAAAAAAATGTAAATTTGTAGTCATTTATAGTCAAATTAATCATATGAATTTTATTAATGTAAATTTAAACATACTGTTACAATAAGCCACCGAGATGAATTTGCGACCATCTAATTTGGCTTCATTAACAGTTTTTAAGGTACTTAGATTCAATAATCTAATCACACCATCTTTACACACAAGAGCTATTTGACCAGATGGTTCTTGAACACTAAAATTAGTGGAAGAATTAGTAGTAGCATTAATTCCTTGTATTATATTTTTGCTTTTTTCTTGAAATGGTAATAGCACATGTTCAATCGGAGCTTGCTCAGGAGGTAATTCTCTTTTCACGATAGGTTCTGATGCAACTTTAACTACTTGTCCTGAGAAATCCAGAGCATATACAAGTATGACAACATTCGTATTTTCTATGTTATTACGTATTTCACCATTCATTAATCTTCCAGCCTCATGATGATCCCAATACATGTAACTTTTTTGTGGAAAGAATGTACGCTCTTCATCGATTTCCATTTTTGTGGATATAGAAGTAAGTGAGGATTCACTAGCATTATCTTCTAATATTGGACACATTGCAACATATAAGTATCTTCCATCCTTAGATGGTATAATAGATGTAATTCTAAGATTATCAGGTGCATCAATAGACACTGTTTTTATAACCACTGGTTCTGACTTCGACATTTTTACCATATCAATAGGTTTTTTGTTTGCTGTTAAATCGGATGTTGATGCGAATTGTTCTACTCCATTACTGGTATTTAAATTAACAGCATGGAATGGGCTTAAAGTCGATGAAACCGTCATTCCTATCGGTGTAGGATAAATACCATTGGAAGATGATGCAGTGAGAACAGTTGTGGGAACTGTACCATCAAAATGTGATCCGACAACTGTATCAGAATCGACATCTTCGATAACTGGTACTTCATATAAAAATTTACCAAGGAAAAGTTCTGGGTACAAGCTTTCTTGTCTTTCACCATTCGAGCTAGCACTGGTTCCAGTCCCAGAAAGAGTCTTTTTAGTTTTTGAATCTTTAGAATTTTCTTCCTTTGTAGATTGTGTCGACATTGCTTTGTGATGAAAATCATACAGTACTAAATAATGAGACTTCGAAGGGGCATACCTATCACCCGCAACCTTCATTATATCCAATGTATCACTGGCAGCACTATTTACACTGTTCATTGCTCGTACTAGAGACGATGACGAAGCAAGATCCGTTGATGATGACCACACATTTTCTAAAGTTCTCAATTGCAAAGGATTAGTCACTGTCACTGTAACACCACACACCAAACAAGGTCTAATCTTTGAACCAGAAGAATCCATTTGTATGGATGATGTTGTTGAACTAGCACTTTTGAAGTCTTTCTTGCAAGATTTAGAAGCACCAACTATCGATAGCGCTGTTAATTGTAATTTATGCGACATCAAAGATTTATAATCAGAAAGAAGATCAGAATCTGAACTAAGATTTGCTAAATATGAGGAGGTCAAGTTCCTTGTAGCAGAAAACTGTATAGTTTCTTTATTATTTACTTCTTGGTCAGAAGGTGCAATGTAAAAGGCTACCTCTCCCTGTAACAACAATCGGTCAATATTACAATATGTTTCAATAACACAGTAGTATTTCAAATATTCAAGTTTTACCTTTAATTGATTTGTTACATTCCAAACATTAACATGACCATTACATGAAGCTGTAGCTACTAAGCCAGAGACATTTGTTGTTCCTATAATATCTACATTGCTGGATTTACGTGCTGGAGCAGTTGCAAGTGTAACAGATAATGGTACATTCTGCGTATATTCCCGTTTAACAAAAGGGCACGCAGGGGAGTGCCTTTCATGTTCTGACCATGGTTCGTCTGTTGGCTCCCAACAAACCAAGCAAACTTTACATGTAAAGCACATTGCTCTGTCATCACCCGATGCATTCGGTTGGTAATAAAAACCAGCCTGTGCCATTCGATCAGGTAATGCCCATCTATAAAAGTATTAATTATCCATTAATCTCTAAAAATAATTGGCCTTAATACATCATTTATAAGCACAATTCAAATAATATATTATATTGTAACTTTACCCACTTGTAATTCATATGTGGCCATTTTGAAAATGTATCACGTCTAGCTGCTTCGCTAAACATTAATGCTCTATCGGCAGTGCCACCTTCTAAGACAAGGGTAGGTAATAGGCCATTTAATCTTTCATTAATGGCCCAAGCAATGGGCAAAGCTGGTATATGTCTGTTTTGCCTTTTCAATTCCAAGGCCAATCCTGAACATACCGATTTCAAAGATCCATGTGGTAATTCCAAACATATTGTATTCCACTGTAAAATAAAAAGATATAATTGTTTATGTAGTTAGAAGTAATGTCATTATAATGTATCAGATTTGTAATATACGAAAACATACCTTTTGAGCTTTTATACCTCTCTTCTGATTCACTTGGGCAGCAAGAATTTTAGCAGATAATTCTTGTAAAACTTCTTGTACATGGTCAATCCCTGGTAAATCAATATATCGCAAACATTGATGTAATAACGTAGCTTCAGAGAGCAAAAGTTCTAGTTTTATAACATCTTCACTACGCGAGACAGGAGTTTGTAAAATAGTGTCCAGTAACAGGACGCCATTATAATCGCTACGTACACCTATGCCACCTCCATCAGTATATAATACCTTATCTATGCCTTCAGCTAGATATATACCTTGTAATTTTCTATTTGGTTTACCTGAAGGAACAAAAATTCTTTTTATAGACAACCTTTCAATTAAATATAAAATAAAATTTGAGATTATTTTTATATTTCAACTTTGTATTTGATATAAGCATTCTATATTATTTTTTCTAATTATATATAAACGAATTGCATTAAAATTAAAGTCAAAAATTATTATATCGCAATGTCATTTTCAATACTGTCATGTTATTTAAGTATGATGCAAAAGCTAGATAATATATAACAATATTTTCTTTAAAAGATAAAAAAATTAGTAATAAAGATACGATACACAATATAATTATTATCTTTTGATAAAGTATAAAAATATTACGGATAATAATAAAAATAAAGAAAAAATTGTTAGATGAGTAAATAAGTGTGGCTAAGGTATTGCAAACTCTGCATAGATTTTATTGACACGACATAGAACAATAAAGAAATATCCATAATCTTGTTTCTTTTGGAAATATTGGAAGTATTGATAGATGCATTATCTCAATTATAAATCGATTATAGTGTGTATGAAAGAAGAAACGATAACGAAAAAAATTGTAATCATTCCTGACGTTTAACGCACGTATACGACCTTGACCATGAAATTCGAGCGAATGTCGCTTTAAAAAATCAAAATTATGATAAATGATTTTGTTATGCGAACATTTGATTTTCTTATAAGTTAAATGTATTGCGGGCAAGATCAAAATGCATACCTGAAAGAGAACTTCTTTGCAAAATTACGCCAGAGTTGACATCAAATACGTATACTTGCGCCTTGCTAGTAGTAATCAGTAATACATTTAAATTCGCGTGATAGATTATGCTTTTACAATCGGCGTCCACATTCAAATATCCGTCTTCTTTTAATAACCACGGATCATCATCAGCCATTTTGCTTATACGATTTACAAATCTCAAAAATTTGTCTACTGCACGAACATCACAAAAAACATGGCTTACTCGTCACCGCCATCTTTGAATAGGACGTCACCAAATCATCCTGTGGATGGATAATTACCGTTTCTCAGTGGTCGAGATGCTATCGATATGTATCGCCAGATACGATCGTTTCTCGATAAAAAAAAATTTCCGGATATATGTATATACATCATGCATACACATACATACAATCGCAGTGCATTCATAAGAACATGGAGGATTATATAAAAGAATTGAACAAATGGTAAAAATAAAAATGGGAATATTTAGAAGCTAAAATAAACTAGTGGTAACGATGAGAAGAGATCCGCATATTACTAATAGTTATTTACAAAATGCTTGACATAATAAGCTAATAAATTACGCTATATTTGAATTCTAAGAATATACTTACGTACGTAAAATATAATAGCTAATATAAGTAGAGATCATATTATTTGTCACATAATCATACTACTTTTTAAATTCATTCAATGATAATGCAATTACTCGATTATTTCTCCAAAAAGATCTCACAAATCAAGTTTACTAAGAAAATAATATCAATAATTATCAACCAATCGCAATGAACTTTCACTCACGTTATTTCTCTTGAAGAAATATTCTTATTGGCTATCGGATATCCTAATTAATTTTTCATATTCCATTGGACATGATGTTTACATTACAAAGATGGTTAGGGATAAATAAAAAATTGTTATTTACTATTTGTGCTTTTATATGTTAATCGTTTATCTCAATTTGGTGTAAAAGTAATCTTAAATTTTAATGAATCTGAAGAAGTATCGAAACTTATTAAAATGTTTAAATAATAGAAATTTTTTATGTAAATGTCAATATACAAATCAAAATTTAGCACTGTACATACATAATATATACAAATATATATATATATATATATATATATATATATATATATATAATTTACATAAAAATTAATTATATAAAGAAATTAATAATATAATACAAGAGGATAAATGGAATTGTAATTTTTCATTTGATTATAATTTTATTCATAGATTCTTTCTTCAAATCATTATTTAATTTTATTTTTATGAGTGTTATGAGTCATATTTCATGTACAACTAAATAGATTTCTACAATCTTAGAAAAAATATTCTAAAGTTATTCTCCCTTCGCTTCTTTTTCTGCCTGTACCCGTTTCTTAGACCATAATACTTCCCTTGCTTCTGGATATTTATCAGCAAGGAAACTACGAACCACGCCATATTCTGCAAGCAATCTTAATCTAACGTTATCCTTATTTCTAATACGTTCCATTCTTCTTTGATGTATAATCCAAGAATCAAGCTTGGTATAAAATGGGGGAGGTTTCTTTTTCTTCAACACAACGTTCCCATCCATTAGATATTGATTAAAATCTAAAATTTCGTCTGTTTTTATTTCATCTTCTGTTCTGCATCGAGCTGGAGAGGCAACAACGACAGGAAAATTGTCATTTTCTTGTCTAAATTCAACCAAATGTAATTGCTTTTCATCCGCCATTTCTTGGAATGTTTTCTATAAATATTTATTATATAATGTATTACTAACAAAGGATTAAAGATAATGTCATTAAAAACCTCTGTTATTTCACCTGCTGTAAAAGACCCATCATAAATGCTTTAACAATATTTTGATAATTTATAGCACCTTCTACTTTAGCATAAATGTCCTTTATACCAATCGCTTGACAACAACATTTTATCACTCTATGACAAACGAGACCATAGCCTTCATACATTTTTTGTACATATATCTTTGTCCTTCCACATTGTGTAAAAAAATCATGCATCACTATATCAACACGATTAGTATATATAAGAATATTATTAATACTCTTTTATCATTTTAACTAAATTTGGTAATATGTAAAAAGGATAAAAATATATTTTACCGGTATGCTCATTGTATCTATTAAAGTACATCACTTTGGTTCCGGCTTTTCTCTTGGCTACATTTAGACTCTGTTTAATATCCTTTGCTTTTGCTACTGCATATCCAGCTAATCCGTTTCCATTACCAGTTATAACCATTGAGCTAATCCTATTTTTACGTCCTAAATTATGAGTCATGGTGGATACTATCTTAGATTCCAGTACCCATGATTCAAAGCCATCAAATGTATCTAGACAGTAACATTTTGATTATATTAAATTCTGTAGAAAGGAAAGAAAGAATATTACCTTCACCCACTGGTTCAGGAGGACCTATTTTCATGCCTCCAGGTTTATGACTTGTCCAACCACGTTCTAAAGGATGCAATTTAATGGATTTGCGGTCCGATATAGATTCACGTAATTTAATAAGTTTTTCTTGTCTTTCAGGATCTTCTGGTAGTCTCCTTTGAGATAATATTTCTTTTCCTCTGATAATTGGAATATTTAACCCGGGAAACTGTATCGGAATTTTCCCCTGGCCAATAATTTGACCCCTATTTAAATCCTTTTTTCTTGTCAATCCACGTGCTCTGCCTCTTCGTTTTCCTGCATTGCTAACGCTAGTTACACCTTTCCATAACTGTTCGGCAGGTCCTATATAATTGTTTAATTGTAAGCATAAGTAAACGAGATAGAGAGAAACAAGGAACAAAAGAACAAGTACTTACGTTTATTAAAAAATGCCGTACTCCGAGTATTGTCGATTAAAGGAACATGAGATTTTAAAAAATTATGTTTATATATGGATGAAAATATTTTGCTACCTAAAAGAAAATGAGACGGATAAAATATTGTCAATAAAAACAAGATTAAAAAGTCTGTTCGCAGACCAAAAACTTTGAAAAAGTAATACCATTTTCCACGACATGATAATTCTTTAAAGAATTAATTGTTCCAAATAATCTTAATACGCAAGATGCCATTTCCTTGATGAAGTAGACATGAATGAGGTTATGAATTAGAACCAATAGCTTTTAACATGGTAAAACGATAGATGGTGCTGCATTCTAGAAAATATGCTCGATGTGCAATTTATCACACAGATGTCGATCGTAGCTTCATTGGAACACGAAAAATTTTCAGTCAGAAAATAGATAATTATTTTTCCCGCGCTATTTCTTTCGATGAAAATCTTCCTCCTTCTATTGTCTCGAATAATCGTAGATTATAAAATCTCCAATATGAACCATAAGATTCAAGATTAATTTCCAATAAATCGTTTTGAAAGAGAAAACGTAAGAAAAAATCCTATTCCAATCTCGGAAAAAGTCATTACGACGATTTCGATAATAGATATGAAAAAAAAAAAAAAAAAGTATAACGATTTCAGGTCTTTTGATAAGTGAATTCGTACTTTGAGATATCGAAACACTTCACAGAAGAAACAAAAGAAACTGTATGGACAAAAACGGCGAATCCTTGGTTCTTCGTATAAGGTTATCCCAAGTTCGTATATATCATTCGTTCCGAAGAAGCAACGCGCAAATAGAAGATTATGCACAAATCACGTATCACATTACTTTCGCCTTCAAAAATAACGAACACATGACGAATATTTCGAGGAAAGGGTGAAAGAGAGGGAAAAAAAACGTGTCTCCAAGCGAAGAGCACAGAACATTATGTGTCGAGGAAATAATATTATCGACGGCACGATCAGAGAGAGAGAGCCTTTCTAGCCTCATTTCGTTTCCCGTAGACTTTCCCGGATCCGCGATCGTCTTCGAAAGAAATAAGGACAGACAGAAGAAAGGAAGGAAGGAAGGAAGGAAGGAAGAAAGTAATGAAAAGTGGAAGGGCGGCGGTTCGGTTGGAGGAAATGGGAGGTTTGGTTAAGGCGTGACTCGATCAGCCATGGTATGCGCTGATAGGAGAGAAATAATGACCAACGGGAGGCACAAGTCTACCGGGTGGCGAATGACCGCGCGTCTCGGCGTAGTCTGTACCGAGCCAATCGCCGTTCGTAGATACGCCCCATGGCTATCCGCTGCCAATAGCAAAGGCCGAGAGGATAAGAGACGTAGGAATAAGCTATCTTGGTGGGAGGGCGCATGGAGGACCACATCGGAGAGTCTCTCGGGTGCCCCTCTCCACGCGCGGCTGTACCCACCCGAGAGAGAGTGGAAGCCCTTCTCTCACACGCAAAAGGGGACATCTCATCACGACTCTTGGTAGCAGGCACTTCTCCGTAGTGGGCACTCCACTCATCGTGTCGTCGTACGGGTTCTCCGCGAGAGCCTGTGGAGCCTCCGCTCTCGGGTCGGGTGAGCGTGCGAGCGAGCGAACGAGCGAGCGAGCGAGCGCGAACGGCCGAGCGCGCCGGTCGAGTGGGTCTAAGCGGCCGTGAGGACCTCTCCAGGAGTACCCGACAGTCCTCTCCATTCATTCATCCATCCATCCACCCATCCATCCATCTATCCGAGGAAGCGAGCGAACGAGCGAGCAAGCGAACGAGCGAACGAGCGAACGGGCGAACGTGCGAGCGCGCGAGCGAACGAACGAACGAACCAACGAACGAACTAGCCAGCCAGCCAGAAAATCAACCAGCCAGCCAGCCAGCCAGCCAGCCAGCTCGCCAGCGAACCAACAAACAAAGTGTCAAGACAAGACGAGGCGAGAACCGGCTCGAGCCGGGTTGAGAAGCCAAGTCGAGCCTAGCCAGCGAGAGTCATCCAATCCATCCATCCATCCATCCATCCAACCAACCATTAACCAACCAACCAGCCAGTCAGCTAGCCAGCTATCCATCCAGCCATCTATCCATCCATAGACCTGCTGTTACTCTTCTAGCGTGGAGGAAGGTGGAGGCAAAGAGCAGAGTGGTGTACATATACAGAGGGTCGAAGGACTCGAAGAGGGCCGCGAGTGATTTCAGTCGGTCGGCGGCCGGACTTGCCGGCCACTCTGCTCCCTCCTCGGCCGCCGACCGTCGCGTTACATCGTGTCGCGTCGCGAGTGAGTGTGCGAGTGCTCGCGTTACCGTTTGCCATCCGTCGTCCGGAAAGTGCCGACGACGGCATGGCGACGGTGAAAACGAACGATCGGTTAACAATCGGCCCGCGTGAAAATTTTTTATCGTCATCGACGTCGTCGTCGCCGTCGTCGTCGTCGTCGTCGTCGTCGTCGTCGTCGTCGTCGTCGTCGTCGTCGTCGTCGTCGCCGCCGTCGTCGTCGTCGTCGTTGTTGTCGTCGTTGTCGTCGTTGTCGAGGTGAACACGTCGCCGAGGTGAACGGCGCCTAGAGGCGAACGCCGTCGTGAATGCTTACAAAGGGAAAATGTGCCGAGTGTCAAATCGAAGGGTCAGTGAGTGACGACGTTAGCGTGTTATTGCGCGCGCGAGAAATCACCGTCGCGAGGATTACCGCGAGGATTACCGCCTTCGAGGTGAGCCGCTGCCCGCCGGCGAGCGTGGCAGCAGCTACGGTACCGTCGCGATAGATCGCTATCAATCCTCCGCTTCCTCCTCCTCCGCCTCCTCTTCCTCCTTTTACTACTCCTCATGTCGCGCCGTTTTCGCGACTAGCACCGGCCTCACGATTCCGCGAAGCACGAGCTTCAAATACTTCGACGGCGTCGGGCTCGCCGAGATGAGCGGTGGCAGCGGCGGCGGCGGCGGAGCTAGCGGTGCCAGCGGAAACGGCGCTGGGAATCAAGCGAGCGGAAATGCTACCACCTATCATCAACATCAACAACAGCAGCAACAACAACAACAACAACAGCAACAACAACAACAACAGCAACAACAACAACAACAGCAGCAGCAACAACAACAACAGACGCAGCTAGAGCAGGCTGGTCTCCTGCCGGATTTGAACAGCATCGATCTAGCGATAAGTCTTTCGCCGAAGCAACACTCATCGCACGTGCAGGCCGGGGGCGGCGCTCACACGACGCCGTTTAGCGTGACCGACATCCTCTCGCCGATGGAGGAGTCATATAGAAAGTTCGATCTCGTGGCAGCGGCCGCGGCGGTAGGAGTCGGCGTCGGCGTCGGAGTAGGCGTCGTTAGCCACCCCCAGGGTTCGCCGTACGGTAACGCCTGCGGCGCGAGAGTCGCCGGTAATACCGGAAGTTCGAGCGCGAGCAGCGGGAGTCCGCCGCTCCACGGCGGCTCGACACCCGGCGGTAGCACGCCCGGTCCTGTTACCGGGAGCGCCGGGAACGGTAGCGCCGGTACCGCCGGCACCGCCGGAACTGCCGCCGGTGCCGGAGCCGGAGGTGCGGCCGGTGGGAGCGCCGCTGGGACACCCGGTATGACCGCCATGGGTAATCCTTACGCCACGATGCAGCTAACCTCGCAATACCAATACTGCACCGCTGAACTTTCACCTTACCATCATGCCGGGCCAACCGTCGCTGGTACCGCCACCGTTGCAGATCCCATGAGATCTCACGCCGTTTCGACTCATCATCACCCTTGGTACGCACCGGCACCGCCGACCACCAACGATCCCCGTTTTGCCAGTGAGTACCTACTATCTAACAGTATGCCTACGTTCTTTTCTTACGTCTTTTGTTTTGTTTTTCTTTTTTATACGTGTCTACTATTAAGTACACGAGCGCGCGCGCGCGCGCACGAACACGGTATACTTTCCATCGCTCGCAGCGTCCTCTTTCAAAGTCCATTCTTTTCATTCTACTCTTCGTTTCTCTCTTTCTCTCGTATTCCATAAGACCGACGATCGAAATACTACGAAATCGCGCGCAAATAACGGCTAGCTTTATCCGGTCCAAAAATGTCGCCTTTCAACCTTTACAAAAGAACTTTCCTTTTCTTCTTCTACTTCTTCTTAGCCTCGAAGGACATCGTCCTTCGAACACTCGTTTCTCTCTCTCTCTCTTTCTCTCTCTCTCTCTCTCTCTCTCTCTCTCATTCTCTCTCTCGCACGCGCCACTCTCTTCGTCTCGGCTTAACGGGAGCTGAGCGACCCTTCCTATCGATCTTTGCCTATCGAGAAGTGAAAAAGCGTATGGGAGATTTTAGTTAAACAAATAAGCTCCGGTATCCTCGAGTAAAAGGGAGACTTAAGTCGAGGATACCGTACCTCGAGCACATCTCGCCGAAATTCGATTTTCTATAAACCCAAATGCATGGGTGGACCTTCTCGAAAGTAAGTAAGTATATATAATTGAGTCGCCCCCACGAATATTCCTTTAATTTCTATCGAGTTTATAGGAAAGAAAACAAAAAAAAAAAAAAAAAGAAGAAGGAATAAAACCCACACGTCGTCGATCGAATTCCAAAACGTCGATCCATCCAACGAGCTTTCTACGAACGCGTTGTTCGTTCGTCAACACCGATCTTTCTTTCCTATCGGAGAAGGTTTATATCGAAACATTCATCCACCGACCCGTCAGTCACTACTTTTGTGTTTCCATTGTTCTCGTTCGGTGTCGATCGGGTCTAGGATAAAAGCTGCCTTTCATCGTTGCATCGTGAAAAAAAATTAAAAAAAGAATAAAACGATACGAGCCTGTCGATAGTTTCTCCGTTTATTCGTAATCGTTCATTTTCCACGATTTCAATCGCGTTTCAGTAACCGCTACGATATTACACATATACAGATAGGAAATACCTATATGGCTTTGAACGCGTTATAGCCATCGAAATTTTATTTTTCGACAAAAACGATTGGAAGAAACAATTTTTTCTCCGGTATGATTTTCAAAGGATCCTTGCGATATTTGAGGCCGTCGATGAACTCGATGATGCGAAACGCGCGAATGGAAAATACATTTAACGTCCGAGCGTAAACATATTCGAGGGTCGTTTGTTCCTGGATTCGAGTGGACACTTCTCGGTTGTCCTCTTCCTCCTTCGATAAGAGCAAAGAGTAGATAATAATTCCTGTTGGATATCTCCTCGGACCTCCCGCGTTCTCGCGATGACGCGGCACTTTGTAAGCTGAAATCGTTCCTTTTGTCCGAACGGATGAACGGTCGTGGCGCGTTCCTTCCTGACAGCTTCTCGCTGACTGACGAGGGACGATCGGCTCGTTGAATTTCAGTAGCTACGATCACGAAACCCATGAGTTTCGAGTTCGTCGGCTCTTCCTACGAGTATTCCACTTTTGCCGTTTCCTTTCACGTATTTAAACGAAGGATCATAAGAACGATGACCCTCCTCAACCCATTCGATATTTTTCATTGAATAACTCTTTCAATTCTACTCTAGAACAAATTTGTATTATATCTCGATGTTTTATTAAATATCGACCGATAAATATGTATATAAAAAAAAAAAAAAAAAAAGAAAAAAAGAAAAAAAAAAGGAGAAAAAGCAACGCAACGCGCTATCGGAAAAAGGAATTTTATTACGATTGAAAAAGTTTTATCCTCGATTTCTCCAATATGTTTTGCAGTCTCGCGGCTAATGGGCGCCGCGGCGGCGGGCGCCGGGGCCAATGTGGCCGGGTGCTCGGTGGGCCAGTCGATGGGCGACGTTACCAAATCCTCTGGCATGGGCGTTGGCGTCGGCGTCGGAATGAACGTCGGCATGGGCGTCGGTACGATGCAATTTCCCCTAGCGCAGAGGCGGAAGCGTCGAGTTCTCTTCACTCAGGCCCAGGTCTACGAGCTTGAAAGGCGCTTCAAACAGCAAAAGTACCTAAGCGCGCCCGAAAGGGAGCATCTTGCTTCCCTCATTCATCTCACGCCAACGCAGGTGAGTACTTACTCTTTAAATCCTTTTTGTGCTCTCTCTCTCTCTCTCTCTCTCTCTCTCTCTCACACACACACACTCTTTTTTTCTCACTTTCTTAACGCTTTTCTTCTTTTATTTTAACGTATTCGATGAAAATTTCTGAAGAAAAGATGTCAAAAAAATGTAGGACTATTTGTTATTACGACACCTCCTCTATACCTTGGTTTCCGTTATGTTCTGCTCGATTCGACTCGAACTACGCGTAGCTGCCTATACGACATGGTACTCGAGCAAGGTACTAACTTACGCGTGTATGTACCTACCACTACATACCTATCTACCTACCTATTTACGTACCTACGCTAGTAACGCGCGCCTAACTGCATACCTACTGCCTATAACGCATAGGCACATCACCGCGTCGAGGATTAATTGCTGAGAGGAGATTAATTGCCGCAACCAGGTGGTTGATGCTGCACGTACGCGCACGCCTCTCTCTCTCTCTCTCTCTCTCTCTCTCTCTCTCTTTCTCTTTCTCTACCTCTCCTCCGATCGGATCGATCGACCTCCGGGAGGCGTGGGTGCCGTGCCACGCTCTCTCGTACTTTCCGTCGATGCCTTTTGTTTCTCCCTCAAAGAGAGAAAGCAAGAGAAAAAGAGAGAGAAAGAGAGAGAGAAAGAAAAAGAGAGAGAGACAGAGAGAATTACGAGGCAACTTCTGCCAAAGAAGTATACCTAGTCGTTGGACGCGCGAATCGTGTGAGTACCTCTACGAATCGATAAACTTGACTGCTGCTAATTAGAAAAATCTCTTAGCGCTTTTCTCTCTCTCTCTCTCTCTTTCTCTTTCTCTTTCTCTTTCTCTCTCTTTCTCTCGCTCGTTCGCTCGCTCTACCTATCTATATAAAGAAAAAAAAAAAAAAAAAAAAAAAAAACTTGACACTGCACCGTCTAACTGGATTAAGCGTACAATTTATAATGTGTATGCGATAGAAAAGTTACGGGGAAAAAAATAATAGTAATTGAAGGCTCCGTCGGAAAGACGATCGATCGATGGTACAACATATTTTCTGATCTAGGAAATCGATTTCGGTAACCTTATTTGCTTCCGATTATTCTCAAACCGATTCTCATTTGTGTTTTTTTCTTTCTTTTTTTTTTTTTTTTTTTTTTTTTTTAATTTTCGTAAGAAACAAAACTTATAATGACGATGACTATTGTGGTCCCATTTTAACGATCTATCTCTCTCTTCATTGGGCAGACAGGTCTGCTTGCCATCATCATCGTCGTCGTCGTCGTCGTCGTCGTCGTCATCGTCGTCGTCGTCGGTCACGTCGTTGCGACAGTCTGGCAACAATAAATAATTGTTGCGTAGCTCATTGGTCGCATCCTGCGTTCGTGCCACGCAGAAACGGGCTCTCCCCTCGTTCAGTCTATCGTTCCGTCTGCACTTTGTCTCTTTCTCTCTCTCTCCCTCTCTCTCTCTCTCTCTCCTCTTCGTCTGTCGCTCGATCTCCGGCCTACCCACGATCCTTTTAATAAATGCCGACGCGACGACCAACTCGTCCATCCGCCGATGTGCGAACATTAAGACACCGAAAGCAATTCTTACGATCATCCGTCACGTTTAAAAACTAAATATGGATATCTTACCTTTAATACATCCTCCGTTCTTTCACATTCTCACAAGCTCGATTTCGTTATTCATCGTTGAAAATTCGAATTCCTGTTCATTCGAGAAACGATAGAATTGAAAATAATTTCGTACGTTCGCCACGATAGGGCGACTTCTCTCGATGAGTTCTACTTTGGAAACTATCGACTTGCGAGTCGATCGAGAGCGGAACCACCCAAAGAAGCTTGATTGCAATCAAGCGCGGATTTTGAGCGTACCGTGCTCGAAACGATGGTACATAAGTTTCGTTAACGAGTTTCAGACTCTCTCGATGGCACTCGGATCTCACTCTGTAGCCATGAATGGCGGCCATGAAGGCCACGAGGAAAACACTACCGAGGGACGGAGAAAGTCTCTGCCGTGTGATGTACGAGTTAAATGTGGGATAGGATAAGAGGGAGACGACGTAGACTGGGAGCTGCTGGATTTATATATATATATATATATATATATATATATATATATATATATAAATGTATGTGTGTGTGTGTGTGTGTGTATCTTTTTCTCTTTTGCTCTCTCTTTCTCTCTCTCTCTCCCTTTCTCCCTCTCTCGCTTTCGTTCTGTGCACATCTACAATATATATTATACGTAGGTATATAGAACAGACTCTTGAACTTCTGGAGACAAATAGAAGCTAAACGAGCGGCTCGTCCCACTGTAACGATTCGTATTCTGAATGCATGTATAAACTCACACGCAAAAACTGACAACACGCACTAGCGAGTGCCTACTAACGATCGGGACCACTTGAAATCTACGTACAAAGTTATATTGTGAATATACGGAAGAGTCAAACAAATTGTTACAAAGTTTTGATCGCGAATTTGAAAAAAGAAAACGGATCGGTACAAATAAATTGATATACGACTTGAAGAAAGTTTTAAATGACTCACCACGAATTCTTTCTTCGCGTCTGATTTAAATGTAAAATACGAATAGAGAGTGAAAAAAGGAGAGAAAGAGAGAAAGAGAGAGAGAGAGAGAGAGAGAGAGAGAGAGAGAGATTTAGAAAATGCTTTTACACTCACCCCTTTCCGAGCTTACGCGCAGACTTCGCACTCTTCCTTTTCTCTTCATATTTCTTTTATCCTAGTCCATAGAACATCTCTCTCTTCTTACGTTCTCCTCTCTCTCTCTCTCTCTCTCTCTCTCTCTCTCTCTTCCCCCTCTCTCTCCCTTTTTCGCTCTCTCCATTGGCGTCTCTTTGACACGGAACACACAGATGCGTCCTTCCATTTTGCGCTTGCATTGTTACTCCAAGTGCAGCCCCCTATTGTTACAATGCCCGGCCACTCCTGGCATTGTTAGCAGCATTGTTAGTATTATCGCTACTGTTGCGCGGCCGAGTGGCGAATGGAAAGCAGAGGGCCGGCGAGCCAGCTGCTCTCCGTCGAGTGCCGCATTAGAGGCAAATTACGCTACCTCCGTTTTGGACCACCCTCCCCGTTCATTCCTCTCACCCCGTTCACTCTTCTCTATTTCAAAGCGTCGAAAAAAAATTGTGAACCGATCGATCTATCGCCATTTCAAATACCACAGATAGATAGATAGATAGATAGATAGATAGATAGATAAATAGATAGATAGATAGATAGATATCTAAGTATTTACCTTCTAGCAAAAAGAATTCGTTCTTATGTAATTTCCTTTATATCAAAGATTCAAAGAATTATCGGAGATTAGCGTTTTCGCGTTGAAGTTTTAACTCTTAAACGTTTTTTTCTTCTTCTCGATCTTTTCTAAAAGATCGTATGCTTCTTTTCATCTTGGAGGTCCACCATAACGTTCTACAATTTTAACATGGCACTCAAGTGAAACCCACGATAGTTACAGATCTCGTTAAATCGGGGAATAAAAATTGAAAAAAATAAAAAAAAGAAAGGAGGGAAAACGGTGGACGAAAGAAAAATTAATTAGAAGGAACAGGAAAAAGAAGGGAAAAAAGGAAGGAAGAAAAAAAAAAAGAGAGAAAAAGGGAAAAAAATATAGCGAAAAGTCGAGGGTCTTTTAGACCCGCCGCTGGTAAACGAAAGGGCGACATTAATTAAAGAGCAACAGCGCGACGGGTATGAACAAAAGTAACATTAATAAAAGCCCCAAGTTCTGCTCGCGGTAGTAACCGCATATACGTAAGGAAAAACAAATTTTCCGCGATGAAAGATTTCAAACTATGCGAGAAATAACACCCGTTATATACTATATGTAATACGTTAAATCAAAATGTCCCCGAGGCCGAACCATATTGTGGTCCAGTCCGTGAAATTGACATCAATCTTTTGCTATTTTCTATCGTCCTCCTTCGCATTCTCTTACCTTTTCCCACTTTTCAAGAGGGGGGAGACGGAAAAGACAAGAAAAACTCTACCCATATGAATAAACAAAACTCGACGTGTTACATCCTTATTATGTTTCCATCGAGAAACGAGGCGAAGTCATTGAAATCGAATTGAGAAGCACGAGGAGAACGAAGAAGAAATAAGAGGGAAGAGAGAGAGAGAGAGAGAGAGAGAGAGAGGAAGAGATGGAGAGAAAGAAAAAGATAAATGGAAGACAAAGAAGGTTGATAGAGGGCTCGTAGAAAGAGAAGAAACGGAAGGAGAGGGACTAAAAAGTAAAGGAGAAGGCAAAGGGTGTTGTAGGGTGAGTTGGAAAAACGCGAGGATCGTTCGCGCGATTGAGCCTCGAGGATAGTAATCATAATAATGGGTTTGCATACCACCAGAGTTCCTCTCTCTCTCTCTCTCTCTCTCTCTCTTTCTCTCTTTTTCTCTTTTAGTACGAAGCGCGCGCACGTACAAGGCTATGTCTGGAAACCACCCTTGTGCGTATCAGAAGAGGGATCGAGTCCAGAGAAGAGAGGAAAGCATGCTCCGCTTCAATGCCGTGCAAACACGCTCGTCGTGTGCCTGTAAAGATTCGCGTAAAGAAGAATTCGATCGGTAGAATCCAAATGCGTCCTCTTTTTCATCCTTCTCCCGTTGGACGAGGAGGGATCCTTTCACGTGCGAAGCCAAGGACGCGCCAGACGACGAGAGATATCTTTTATATACCAACCTACATATATACCACGCGCGTGCTTTTAACGACTCTCCAACAACAGGACGATTCGCGTCTTCTTTCGGAGACAAAGCTTTTCCGATAACTTTGTTATCGACCGTTTTGACGTAATTGACTATTTTATGTATAAACGAAGAAGGAAAAATCTTTAATTCGATTTTAGTATCATATTTGGTGTCGTTCATTTTTTTTGTTTTTCTTCTAAGTCAAAGAAAAAATTTATGTTCATCACGATGAGATATATTATCATCGTTTTATAAGAAAAGGAATTCTTTTTATTTCTCGACAAACGAAAATTTATTCGATAACGATAAATGAAGTTATTATGTTTTATGTATATATGTACTCGTGTAGGTATATATCATCTTTAGAACGTCTTTCCAATTCGAGGAAGTGTTTACGTTTACAACGACAGAATACTGTCTATCTCTTTCTCCCTCTCTCTCTCTCTCTCTCTCTCTCTCTCTCTCTCTTTCTCTCTCTCTCTCCTCGTTGTATCAGAAAAAGAAGATTTGTCATGGAATCACTATGGAAGTAAAATAACATGGGGAGGAGAGAGACAGAAAGAAAGAGAGAAAGAGAGAGAGAGAGAGAGAGAGAGAGAGAGGAAGAGAGAAAGAAAGAATGAGGAAGGGGAAAGATCGATCATCAAAATTAAAAAAAAAATCACATCTCGGAAACGGTGTCACACGCGGCGATGAATTCGAGAGATATACGAAATGAAAATTTCTTGGGTGGCGAAATGCGTGCGCTTAATTGGACGTCCTGCAACGCGTGCGCATATTCGTCGAGTGCACTCACGGCTCCCTCGCATAATAACGCACGCATGAATATGTCGTTGGCTTTTGCGGTCGGGGAAGAGGACTACCTCGGCTATGGCGTAGACATACCGGCAGTATGTGGCCACCGTAATTGCATTCCTCTTTCTCCTCTCTCTCTCTCTCTCTCTCTCTCTCTCTCTCTCTCTCTCTCTATCTATCTATATATATATATATATATATATATATATATATATATATATATATATATATATATCTCTTTTTTTCTGTCTTTTCACCGCTGCGTCCACTAGTAGAATGGCCGATTTAAAATTTTATTAAAAACTTATTCGAGCCGCGTTCCGAGGCCATTATTCGATCATCCCCCCTTTTTTCGAAAACCGATTTCATGAATCTTTTGGCATAATGGCCTTACAAATGAAAGCTGAAGATGAATGAAAATAAAATGGATTTTTCATCGATCCGTCAAAAATATCGAGTCCTTTTCTGTAACGTCGAAAGAAAGAAAGAAAGAAAGAAAGAAAGAAAGAAAGAAGCAAGTCGGTTCGAGGAGACCCCTTGCTTGTCAAAAGTCCCAGCGGGTAATCGGTAAGTCATCCCGGCCAATGGCATTGAGTTAAAACAACAAAAGGGAGGCAGAAGCGTGTTTGCTCACGGGCTACCACTCAGCAGGGTCAACACGGGACAATTAACAGCTTTAATCATAATTTGACGTTGGTTGATCCCCGGTATTCGCAACTTCATCGCTGCTCGTCTATATTCTCCTAACGAGAGGGCACATAACCACTCGACTTTCGTTTGCACAAATGCCATTTAAGTCCGTATTTCCCTCGCCTTATATCCAATATGATATCCATAGCTATTTTCGCCTGTTCTCGTTCACGATAAACGAATATCATATTTCTCTGTGAATATTCGAAATTTCTTTAAGTCGCTAGTTTTTCTAATTATTCCTAATCGTCGTAATCTTGAAAGATGTGCCGTAGGTAAAAAGTCACGTCGTTCGAAGTTATTTCGAAGGAGGAGAATAACACGGGTCTCAGTCTCGAGGCTATAAACGAAGCTTCAACGAGGCTTCTCCCGGATAATCCTTCGAAAGTTGGTTGCGGAGTGAAATTGCCCGAGGAGTTTAACTTGGATGGAGGGTGCTGCCATAGCGGCGGTGTCGGTGGTTGTGTTGGCCGTTTCGCGTCAACCCCCGAATGTACGTTCCCGTAATGACGTTACGCTAACTCGATCAATCGTCCACTTTAAGCAACCCCTCTCCGGGCAACCAGCACGACCTTGCCTCTATCGTCGAGCACAAGCTCCAACAACTACTCGATGGCACCTGTACTACTCGTATCGACATGACCCAGACGCAACTCATGAACGAGTACATATCTCGTGTCATTCTATGGATCACTCGATGAACCACCATAGAGATTTATCGCCATACGATCTATGGCGATTCATTTTTTTTCCAACTGAAACATCCAAGAGTCTTAACGATACAAAAGAAAAACAAAATAATAATAACAGTAATAATACTAATAATAATAATAATAATAATATTTTCTTACAATGACTCTCTTCGTAAAAAATAATCCAACCATAAAGTCGATCGATGAAACGGTTATAAGAGAAAAGCTATTTCGTACGGCGAGAACCCGAGGCCGCTAATATTCGAAGAATTAGACAGACGGTGGTTACTCCTTGAGATACGGTCCATTGCACCGGTCCCCTTAAAATGCTTTCATTGCTGCGTTCCTATCCAACGACAATGGGGTTACATAGGGATATAACGTGGCTTCTGCGCGAGTTATGTGTGTTCGTTCGGCCGAGAGCTAACATATACCTAATACGTTAGTATGTAACATATGGACTCCGGCCACAGTGAAAAAGCTTGAGAATTTGAAACTTTTTATTATCTAACCATCCTCTATTATCTCGATTGATTGTTGTCATCGATGCAAAAACAGGTAGAATATATCTATCCTATATGCCTACGTATATTGTCAGAATGAAAAAAAAAAGAAAAAAAAAAAAAAAAAAGACAAAAGTATTATGAAGAAGATCTCGGTAGAGAAGGAAAGAGGAAAGGAAGAAACGTTAGAGAGTTTGGTATGAAAACGATGGTAGGTAGAGAAGATGAAAAGTTTAGGTACGCTCGAGTAAACCCGTACGGGCACTTGTGTTTACCTTCGGCGTGCGCGCAGATCGAGAGCGCAAAAAGGGCACCGTCGAAGCGCAACGGGGGGTCCGACAGTGAGTTTACTTAACACAGACAACGGGACGGGGGGCCTTAGCTTTAACTTCCGATTAACTTGCGGGTTAACTTTTGCACAGGTAGGTAAATGAAACGCCTTCTAAAAGCGCCTCCGTAGATTTGTGATGGCCGTCGGTAAAAAAAAAAAGGTTCGTCTCTTTAAGACCAGTCAGAGAGAGATATAGAGAGAGAAAGATAGAGAGATAGATGCTGCTTTTCTTCTTACAACCGAAACGAACCTGCCCGGCGGGCTTCGAACTAATTGCCGGAAAATGAGTGTTTTACCGCTCCTTTCGAGTCAATCATCTCAAGTTTCCATCCTTTTTCGACCCTCACTAGGTGACTTCAATAGAATCTTTTTCAAACGATAAGGTGCGTTATTTTCTCGAAAAACTGAACAAATCTCGATATAGGTATCTTTCCTTTACGAATATATATATATATATATATATATATATATATATATATATATATTCGTATTCCATTCTTCCGACATTCGTTGTACATAGGAGTAGTCGAAATGTAAGTGGGCCACGCGTGTTTATCGACCTCTTCAAGTCGGCACGGTGTTCCTCCTGCTGGCGTCGTTTCCTCCTGCCAACAGTGGCTGCAGCCTTTTGCCTTCGCTGCTCTTGGCCAAATCTCGACGACCTTCGACGAGTGGATTATCGGTGGAAAAGGAATTAACGAACGGGAGCACCGAGAGGTACTTCCATCGTCTAGCACCTCTTTGTGGCTTTTAGATAAGGTCTCTCCTTCTCTCCCTTTTCTTGCTACTACGTAAGCCTCCTGCTACTACTACCGCTGCTACTCCTACTGTTACTGCTGTTGCTGAAGTTTGCTGCTGCTGCTGCTGTTACTGGTACTGCTCTGTGAAAGACTATGTAAAAACGTACGTGAAAACTCCCGCGACCCTGATATTACGAGGGTTTCCAAGCAAAGGGTCACACGAGTGCTGCTCCTACGTCCTTAAAAAGTATTTTCTTTTTCTTTCTTTCTTTCTTTCTTCCTTTCTTCTTTTCTTTCTTTCCTCGTGAGAGAAACGCCTTCTTTTTTTCTTTCTTAAATATATATATATATATTAAAGAAACAAATAAATTCTCTTTCTACATAGGGAATATCTATGCTAGAAAATATCGCAGGAAATGTAACGAGCGATAAGAAAGATCGTGCTTAGATATGTTAAAATGTACTTTTGAAATTGAAATGAAATCTCGTTTCGAGCTTTGGTATAATACTACTCTATGGTGGATCGTTTCTCGTTGGAAACTGGACGCGATCGTCCCTACTTTCTTTTCTTTTCTCTTCTCTCTCTCTCTCTCTCTCTCTCGCTCATCTCCTCCCTGCAGCCTACGTACACACAAGTTATATCCCTATCTCGTTCAACTTTCTCTGTTTACACACCGCATCGTTGCGGGAGCGATGAACGGCCAGAGGAATGGCTGGGCGGACGAACGAACGAACGAACGAACGAACGAAAGAACGTACGAACGAATGTACGGACAAACGAACTGATGGACAAACGGACAAACGGACGGACGGGCGGACGGACGTACTGACTGACGGGCCTTTCCCTTGAAATAACAATTCTCCCCGTCCATCTTTCGAATCTTTCGTTCTCACGTGGGATACCACCGTGCAGACTCCCGTTTCTCGCCGTCGCGCGAACCAGGTATTTTAACGGAACCACGTACCTTCGTTTGCCGTTCTCTACTCTTCATCTTCTCTTTCTCGTGTTTCTAACAAAAATGAATTTCGTTAAGTACTACTATTTGCCAACGTCCAATAATAAATTCGTTCGTAACGTTCGACCTACGAACAATGGAAACGATCCGACCAACCAAAATCGATCGCCGACGTTCATTACTAAATGTTCGACGTTAGTCGAGATCCTTTCTTTTCGATTCGAGAATGACTCGGCGATTATATCCTTCGTAGAAAATGTCATGTGGTTTGAACCTTAAGAAGAAGAGGAGGAAAAAAAGGGGAAAAGAACAAAAGAGTAAATAAAAGATTTACGTTTTAGGTAACACGCGCGAGATGCATCGTACAATGGACGCTTTTTATAACACGTTACGTTATTCAAATTACGAAGCAATATTCATTAGCGATTAGAAAGAAAAGGATACAATAATCGTGTTTCTTCCCAAATGCGTATCATTCGGATTCTCTATCGTACTTATCTAACTTATATATAATTCTCTCTCTCTCTCTCTCTCTCTCTTTTTCTTTTTGATCGGCGATTATCCGCTTATCGCCTTTTTCATAATGTCGCGCATTGTTTCACTTTCAAAGAGGCGCGAAAGAGGAGAGGATTATGGTCGGAGATGCGAGAGAGTCCATTGTTTCGAAAAACGCGATCAGGACGTCCCTGAAACGCAGGGCGCGTAATGCGCCGCATTGAGCATTAGAACGGATTATAATAAGGCGATCCTGTCATAAGCAGATGCCCGGATCCGATCTCTCTTTACACGCATGCAAGAGCCACTCTCGCTCAACTAGTTTTATACTTTTTCCTTCTTTTTTAACGCTTATTCTCGGCTAATATCACCCAATTATTAGACATCAAAAAAATATATATATATATATATTTTTTTTTTTTTATTTCTTTCGAAAATAATTTTAATTTAACACGCTTATTCGGAAATGATAAACTATATTTTTTATTTCTAAGCATTCTTTACACTTTCTTACTTCTTCTTTTTTTTTTTTTTTATAGATACCTATCGCGTTCAATTACTATAAAAGTATTATTGGGGTTTTGCGATTTTTTTTTTCCTCAAAATGTTCCTACTCTGAATCACATAAGAAAAATGATGAACTATAGCTGCTATTTGTAAGAACGAGAGAATGAGAGAGAAAGAGAGAGAGAGAGAGAGAGAGAGAGAGAGAGAGAGAGAGAGAGAGAGAGAGTCTGCTTCGCGTACAATATTCGAATGTTAAATCTCTTTCGTAGAAATAACAGAGTTAGGAGGTGGATTATAGGACTTGGGGGATCACGGACGCTTATGGTACGCTTTAAAGTATTTTCTACAAAGGGTCCTCCCTCTTACGAAAGCATCGTGCTCCTTACCTGACGACAGATCGCGCCAACGAAACGTGCTCTTCTTGTTTAATCTAGAAAAAAAAAAGAGGAAAAGGGACGGGAAAAGTGTATCTACTTACTCAAAAACGTCACAAACTTGACACGAGATTATTATATATAGTGGAAATCATATAAAAACGAACATTTCTACCTCTTATTCTTTTCTCCTTGTGTAATTTAATATCTAGATACTCAGTAAAATTTCATTTGTTGTTTCAGGTCAAAATCTGGTTTCAAAATCATCGGTACAAATGTAAGAGACAAGCCAAAGAAAAGGCGATGGCCGAACAGAACGCTCAAAATCAGGTAAATTAATAAATATTTGTATGATATTAGTTTTTCGACGTGTGAGTAGATCCGAAGTTAAAAAAAAAAAAAAAAAAAAAGAGTAGGGAAACAGAGAAAGAAAAAAAAAGAACCGGAGTAAAAGAAAAAAAAACAAAATTGTAGTCGTTCGTTTCGTTCGAAATCAATCGGTTAATTTCGACGATATATTTTTTTTACCTATTTCTCGATGGATCGCTCTTCGGGGAAAAAGAAAAAAAAAAAAAAAAAAAAACAATTTTCCATATAACGCGACAGAGACGCGCATTGGGCGAAAATATCGAGCACTTTAGGATGAAACAGCTTTAAATGAAAAATACTTGGCGCCATATAAATCCGGGTATTCGCATTATATTTCCGTTTCAAGAGGGGACCACTCGGTGAACTCGAAGCGCTTCCGCATTCATTTCGTTATGCCATTCAAAATTTACGAGCGATGACGTTGCACTTCGCCCTGCAAAAAACACATGCATCAGAGAAAGAGAGAGAGAGGGGGGGAGGAGGGAGGGAGGGAGGGAGGGAGGGAGAGAAGAGTAGAAAACGATTTCTTTTTTTCTTAAATAGAAAATGTAGATACCAAAAGTCTAATATTTCGTCCAATCGTTCAATTTTGCATGTAATCGAAGCTTGAAAAGACGCGATATCCTAAAGAGATATCTCGATTGCGAGTTGGAAACGTGCCCTGTCTCGATCTCTTGTACGCATCAACGAATACGAATCGGTTGCCCCCTCCCCCAAAAGAATAACATTCAAAAGAAACGAAAAGGGCCTTGCGATCGTCCCGATATACGAAGATTCCTCTTTGAATATATTATTCCTTCACGTATGCGGGATCACGAAAATCTCTTCTCGTCGCGCGTTAAAATCAAATCGTTCTATCGCTATCTCCGAATAAAATTTCTAGCACGAGCTCAGTCGAGTATGCGTGTTTATGTGGTAGTAGGTATTTACTAGGATATAAAAGATTCATTCTCGATGCGACTCATGCGATTTGGCTTGGAAATTATTATTGTCAAATAATTTTTCTACGAACGTGCGGTATATGATTTGCAATATTTCTTTAACATCTGTGTGCCCATCGAAATGTCAGCAGTTACGTTTCCTGATAAAACGTAATTGACGAAGCGATTACGTTGTTCGCACGTGTCATGCTAAACGGCAAGCTCGAAGAAAATAATGGAGCGGGTAACAAATTCGTATCGACGAACGTTTTATGGTTTTTTTTTGTTTTCTTTTTTATTTTCTTCATTTGTTTTTTTTTTGTTACGTCTAAAAATATGCTTAGGATAGATATGCGACAGATAGATTGGTAGATTCGTATGATCTGTATATATATATATATATATATATATATATATATATATATATATATATGTATGTATGTATGTATGTATGTATGTATGTATGTATGTATGTATGTACGTATGTATGCATATGTAGCTATCTATACCAATGAGCCAGAAGTTCGAAAACGATTTTCATCGAAATTCGATGGCGATTGTGAAAGTCAACGGTTGGGAGAGTAGTAGGCGTCCAATAAAAATCCTCTTTTCTATCAGCCGCGTATCGCTTCGATATGAAGTGACGCTTATCCTCGCAGATTTTACAAAAATAACGTGTTTCCCGTGTGAGCGTTAACGAAGTGATTAAAACAAAGGGAATAACTCGGAAAAATATTTTCAGTATACGTTACCGCGTATGTATCATATTTGCAATTAAATAAAGATAATAATAACCGGTTTTGGATCGATTACAAATCGTCGATGTTTTCGTGCTTCATTCTATGGATAACTAATTCATTTCTTAAAAGAAAAAAAAAAAAGAAAATTCTTAAAAATACTACCCCAATACAGTTACAAGAGAAAGTCTTGAACAATTTGTTGATCTCTTTTAGAATTCAGAGATCTTTTGCTTCGGTAACGTTTAGGTAAAACCTTGAAATGTCCGGAGCCTCTTTCCTTTCAATGTAACAATAGAGTAGACATTGTCACCAACGAGCAGTAAACATCTATACAGTATTAATGGTGCTGAAAGTTATCTACTGACCCGATCTGTCTATCGTTTCTTTCTCCCCTAGTTGGAGCACGCAAGGCCGAGCAACCACCCCATAATTTACTCGTTAGTTTTTCGTACCCCGTGGGTTCTAAACGTTTGGTGGCCGTCGCCCCTCTTTCCTTTAGCTCTCTCTCTCTCTCTCTCTTTCTTTCTCTCTCATGTCCGACTCGATTTCAATTCACGGTTTGTTTACTCTTGCCTTCTCCTACCCAACGACTCGCGCTCGTATCTCGATCTGGCTCGATGATACGTGTAATTGTAGAACCGCCTCCGCGGCTACATCGAACGCGTCCATACGAACGAATAGTTTACAGACACAAGTGCGCATACGTATATACGTACACGTACGTATTTGTGACATACATAAACGTAGAAGGTTCTATAGCAAAGAGAGAAAAAGAAAGAGACCATCGGGCGTGGCCCTGTAGCATCGACAATGTAATCGGTTCTATACAATCGGACAATTCTACCGACGCGAATAACCTAAAGCAAAAGAATATATACGCTTTACGAGGGGGTTAATTTTATATGCTCAACGCGAGTTTATTACTACATCCATTATCGATGATAATCGATGAAAATAATATTGAAGGATAGAGAAGTTATATTATTTAGGTATCCGTGAATGAATTTATTTCAATTCGGACGAGAATCAAACGAAACGGGGAGAATATTTCAAGCAAATTTTAAATTATATTCAGGAAATGTACGTAATATATATATATATATATATAATAGTTTTAAGCGATTACTTCAAATGCAGAAATTCAGAGAAGAAAAAAAAAAGCGCAGCGGAATCTATGCTGAAATGTGCGGCGCGGAAAAGGAAGATAGAAAGGCCGCTGTAACATCGACGGTAGCGACGGCGGTGGCGGTAGCGGCGGCGATGGCGGCGGTATACTGCCGTCGGTTGGGCTCAGATTTTTCTCTTTTTTTCGTTTTATTCCATTTTCTCCCCTCGTAGCGGTAAAAAATTTCAAGTACCTGTGCGAGCGAGCGCAAAAGAGAAAGAGAAAGAGAGAGAGAGAGAGAGAGAGAGAGAGAGAGAAAAGAAAGAGAAAAAAGAGAGAGAGAGAGAGAAGGATAGAAAGAGAGAAAGAGGGGGAGGGGGAGGGGGAGATCCTGCAGGGGTGCGCGGAAACGGGCTCTCGAGTGCCGGTCGCCATCTTGCCGTTGGTACAGTCACGCGCAACACCTGGATGCGAATCGGGATTACCAATACGACCATTCACATCGATCGGGGCACCCTTCAGCTCTTAACGCGAAAAATCGTCGATCTAGTTCTTTCTGTTTTTTTTTTTTTCTTTTTTGGTTTTGTTTCGTTTCGTTTTGTTTTATTTCCGATTCGAATAGATTTACGAATATCAGGAGCAATAAATTTGGATAAAAGTGATATACGAAGGGTGGAGTGGAGATGACGGGGGGGAAAACATCGTTCGATAAAAATAATAATGATTATTTGACGAATCTGTTATCTTTTTCTTTCTTCTTTTTTTTTTTCTTTTTTTCTTTCTTTCAAAAGAAAGATTTCGTGACGGGCAGAGGCACTTTTGTAGAGATCGGGGACCGTCTAATGTAATTACATGTGCGGTAAAACAGCGGTTATTAGATTTAAAAACCACTTCCCCGTTTATAGAACCCATTGAATTCCATTCGTCGCGGAAACGAGAGGTCCCGGCAGAAATCTTTTAATATCCCTCCGCCTTCTTTGTTCGGCCGAAGCTTCTGTAAAGAGCCGAGATGGAGGGATGGTGAGGTAGGGTAAGGTTGGGTGGAGGTCTACCGGCGCAACCGAGGAGGTAGTTTTTAGTTAATTACATCAATTTCCACGAAGAGTGTTTTTCCCCGCAACACATTTCCTCGTCTGGAATCTCCGATAAATGGTTCGACTTGTTGGGGAAGAAAGGGGAAAAAAAAAAGAAGAAGAAATGCGTGTTCTTCCGCGATAGCTACAGAGAAGCCAGGTATATTTAAAGTCATCGATAGCTCATTCGCTCTTATTTTCCCACCCCAATGAGAAAAGTCGATCATGGAAATACGATTGTTTCCCGTTGATCAGTAGTCGCTCATCGTTGCTTGGGGCTTCGGGACTCATTATCTTCAATCTCTCTCTCTCTCTCTCTTTTTCGCTTCCCCCTCTCTCCCACCGTGTCTGTCTGTCTCTCTTTACCGTTTCTAGCACTACTCGTCTCCTAAGCAGAGCTATTTTCGCCGGAAATCGTTTAACGCGCGTTGAAGTGGCTAAAGTGGCGTGACGCGTGACGCGCGCACGGACCGTCATGCGTTTAACGTAATCGTCACTTTGTCAGCGTGAAGTGCACGGGCATGCCTGCACTTACGTCGTAACGTTCAACGTGTGTCCAAGCTAAGTTGGTAGCGGGGCTCTTGAGGTTCCTATCGACCTCGTAATTCTCTATCTCCCCTCTCCCTTTGTATCTCTCTCTCTCTCTCTCTCTCTCTCTCTCTCTCTCTCTCTCTCGCTTGAGTTCCTATCGCGACGTAAATTCCTTGGTAAGATACAAATGGAAGTTTTCGATCGGTCGTCGTTGAAGAGGAGTAGAAAGTATGGACGAAGAAAGAAAGAAAAAAAAAAAAACGAAAACGGAAGAAAAAAAAACGAAAAAATAAAAAAAAAAAAAAGGAAAAGAAGAGTTTTAGCTTGATTTTTTGGAGCGATCATATTATTAAAAGCGCGTAGCTTGGCCGTCCGGGAGATCGAAGAGGAATGTCGTGTAGCGAGTGTTGATACAGCTGAGTGGTCGTCTCGGCAGGTACTCGGTTGTTGGCTCGCTTCGGCTTCTGTTTGGCATGCCAGCGGTAAGCGTAAAACGTAGAGGCGGTCGACGGTAGCAGGAGCGTTCCGCTGCCGTAGTGTTTGTTCGCGAGGTGAGGTTTCAGTTCGCTGAATTTCGAATTAGTCGGTTAGCTATCCGTTGTAGGATAGCAATGGTCACGCAATAGATAGATAGATAGATAGATAGATAGATAGATAGAGAAAGGTTGTTGGAAGGTTGAAGGAGAATACAAGTGGTAAAAGACAATGCGCGTGTGTTTCAGAGCGCGAGCTCGCCACGGCGGGTAGCGGTGCCGGTACTGGTGAAGGACGGGAAGCCCTGCGGGAGCGGAGGCGGAGGCGGCAACGAGGGTAGCCGCGGCGGGCCTAGCGCCGCCCTGGCAAGCCCCGCACCCCACATGACGGCGGCCTCGAGTCCCCACGGCTCGCACCACGCCGCCTCCTCCTCGGTGTCGCATCATTCGGTAGTGGGAGTGAGTCACGTGATGACCTCTAGCCAGAGCCTCCAGCATTGCTCTTACACGCGGACGGGAGCCCAGCAGAGCATGCAACAGCAGCAGCAACCGCAGTGCGGCGCTTATCTGCCCTTGCAGAGCCGGGCTTGGTAGTGCGCGCCATCCGCGGCGGGGGCCGCGGCCTACGCCAATCCCTCCGTTACGGGCCCATGGACCCTCGCCGCGGATACTGCAGCTGCCTGGTACTCCATTCCCGACGACAGCAACTAAAGGACTAATGGAACGGACCGCGAGCAATCGTCATTCGTATCGATCCAATAATCCTCGATCGATTCTTGATCAACGCAATTTTTTTTATACGATTCTGCTACCCAGGCCTTACTTACGGGATGGGGCTACGAGATATAGCAGACGTAAGACATACGATTTTCGCGGCCCGCTCTTCAAGGACCTTATCCAACGATCTTGCCTCGTCGATATTCTCGGGAATGATCTATGAACGGAGGATGTGCGCGAATTATTTCATCTCGGACGTTTAAAGTCGCATGGTGATTTTAGTGGAATAATGGAAAAAATAAAAAATAAAAAGAAAGAAGGAAAAGATAAAGGAAAAAAGAAACGCCGAACCCGAAATAACGCGCGAGTGAACGGACAAACATAATAGAATATGTAATAATCGTTTACTTTACCCTACGCCTCTACCTTATCAATGGTTTCACGTGCGTCATCACCAAAGTTCGATCGAACGGCCGATCTCGTAGAGACTTTAGCCATCGATCGTTCGTCGATTATGTGAGATATTATTATACGGCGATGACGTGCCAAATGTAAATTTCGCTTAGACGCGAATGCAAACGTCAGGTCACCGTTTTTACGTGTACGTCGCAAAGGAAAAGCTTCGTTACAAGTCGACCTTTCAATCGCCGATTAAGAAAAAAAAAAGGATCTGTCTAATTTTTAAGAGCCTATCCCTTTAGCGTAAATTAGTTTTTTTTTTTTTTTTGATCTTTCTGATAAAATCGGAGATGTCGTAAACAAAGGAGCTCCGCATTCTTTAACGAACGATCGAAAGTTTTTCTTTCTTTTCTTTTCTTTTTTTTTTTTTTTTTCTTTTTTTTTTCATTCCGGAAAAGAGAGAAAGAAAATCCCACTCCGTATAACTTTCTTTTCCGTAACGAAGATTTGCAAAACTCCCCGAGGAAAGGAAGAACATATCCGTTTTATATCGCAATGTTCCAATTTACTTGTCTCAAAGGCACGAACGAAAGTATCGATTTCAATTACGCGAAACCGTACACCCAAGCGTCGGCGTACATTCACTGACTCGATTTCACCGAACGCGGAACGCGAGACGCACTCGTTTGACATTGTTGCATCGGTGAATACAGGAGTCACCCGCGCGAGCCTGTTGCCAACGCAACCCGTCCGCTGCTTTGTGTCGTTAATCGAGTCGATCTAATTGAAATCCAAATTTGCTTTGATTGTCACTCCAACGTTAACGGAGTTAACCGTTGGCGCTCATCGATTCCCCGCTCCCTCCTCCTTCCCTCTCCCCTCTCCCCTCTTCACCCCATCTAACGCTAACAACACGTATAAAATTACAGACATATAGTTTTTTTCTCTTTTCTTTTCAAACCACCCATCCCTCGCACATAACAAAAAAAAAAAAAAACAAAAAACAAAGATCTTTACGTCCATTCCGACTTATTTGTTATTCGAGAATTTGTTCTTCGAGCGAAAGAGAATTTTCCCCCCATTTTTTATTTATTTTATTTTATATTTTATATTTTATTTTTCTTTTTTTTTTCTTTTTTTTTTTTTTTTTTTTTTTTCTTTCCTTTCTCAACGAAATCAAGACGTCGATATTTTCGAGATACTATTCGTCGTACGAAATTCAACAATGAAGAAGAAGAAGAAGAAATTGATGAAGAAGAATAAGAGGAAGAGGAAGAAGAAACAGAAGAAAAAGAAGACGAAGAAGAAAAACAAATGAGAGAGAGAGAGAGATAGAGAGAAATGTTCTCGCAGAGGTTGAAGGCAAACTTTTTTTCAAAAGCGAACTAAGTCACCGTCGATCGTGGCCGTCGCGCGAAAATTTATTCGACGAAGCTTGACGCAACCGATTCTGAATATGTCTATTCCATGAGGGATTTCTTTAGAATCGCGTCTACTTCACATTTCACCTTTCCCCATCTCTTTCTCCCTTTTTCTTTCTCCCTAAAAAGCGCATATGCTCGCAGCCGACTACGCGTCGAAGAGAGAGAGAAGGGAAAGGAATCGCGTAGATTCTACGGTAGATACATATAATTTATTCGTTTCAACGGACCGCGTCGATAGAAACTAGAGAAAGAAAGGAAGAAGGAAGGAAAGAAGGAGAGAAAGAGAGAGAGAGAGAGAGAGAGAGAGAGAGGAAGAGAGAGAGAGATGTTCGCACTAACTCGCACGTTAACACTTTCCTTTTCCACCTTTTTTTCTTGCGAAAGCACACGTACGCGAGGTAAAAAGCTAGAAGAAGACAAAAATCCATCTGTTTCTTCTTTACCCTAACGAACGCGAGAGACTAGAAAGAAACGGGGAAAGAAATAGAAAGAGAGATAGAGATAGACAGAGAAAGAAAGAGGGAGAGAGAAGGACAAAGAGAGAGAGAGAGAGAGAGAGAGAGAGAGAGAGAGAGAGAGAGAGAGAGGAGGAAGGGAGGAAGAGTAGGAGGAGGAAGAGAAAGCAGAGGGGACGAGAACGTTTCGCGTTCGTGCCACGTACCGTGATAACGAGGTCACAGATGAGGACTTAAGGCGAATGTAAATATACGCTTAGGGAGCATAGGTACACGTGCGGTCGCGCGCACAAAGAATATACGGACCCTCATACATACGTAACACACGAACACGTACATACACCCACAGTTATATATATATATATATATATATATATATATATATATATATATATGGGCGCACAATTGTATACTTGCGAGCAAACAACCTAGGGCAAGCAAGCAGCAAGCACGCGAGAGAGAAAAAGACGCATATACATGTACACACACACACACACACACACACACACACACACACACACACACACACACACACACGCATACACGCATGTAAAACTGGGAGACTATCTCTTTCGCGGTGCATAACAGAGTTGACAATTTTTTTTCTTTTTCCAACTTTTTTCTCGTAAAGATTTTAAACCAACTTACAGAAGCGCGTCATTTGCACATTGTAACAACGAATTTCAGAAAGAGAGAGAGAGAGAGAGAGAGAGAGAGAGAGAGAGAGAGAGAGAGAGAGAGAGAGAAGAAAGAGAAAATAAATGAGAAGTTTATTATTGTATTAATGAGAAGTAATTAAAAAATAAATAAATAAATAAATAAATAAATAAATAAATAAAAACAAAAAACGCTAGAAAACGAGCATTATCGACATTAAGATAATTGATTTAAATGAAGCAAAGAAACAAAGCAAAACAAAATAAGTTAAAAGTAAATAAATAAATAAAAAAAAAAAAATAAAAAAAAAACAAAAAAAAAGAAAAAAGAGATAAAAGGGGTACATCGATCGATGATAGCAAGTAGAAGAGGTGTGACGGTGATGAAGATTTAGAGATTATTATAAAAAAGTTTTGTAAATAAACGACAGAGATATTAATAAAACGATACTTATGCAAACATCGAAAATATTAAGTTTCTTATTTTTTTGTCACCTTGTTTGTTACCTTTTATCCTTACACACGCACACACACACACACACACGCACGCACGTAAACACAGAACAGTGGATCGAAGAAAGAGGAAAAGAGATAAAACGAGAGATTATTAAAGTCGATGACAATATTTCTTTCGTTAATCGTTAAAAAGAAAATGAAATAAATGAAGAAAAAAAAAAAATAAATAATAATAATAATAATAATAAAGGAAAATAAGATCGTATTCATTAAATTTCACGCAATTTTTCAAACGGAAAGTCATTCGAAAGAAGGCATCGAGGAAGTAACACCATGGAAACGCCCTTTTTGAAAGAGAGAGAGAGAGAGAGAGAGAGAGAGAGAGAGAGAGAGAGAGAGAGAGAGAATGAGAGATCTCATCGAGTACGAGTACGAGGACGAGAGCAAAGCGGCAAGAGAGACTACAGCAACACCGAGAGAAAGCTTAATGCCGTGCACGCTGTTGGCCTCGTAACGTCGTAACCCCCTTGCTTAAAGAGAAAAGGGCGCTTCGTGGATAGGTAGGTAGGTAGGTAGGTAGGTAGGTAGGTAGGTAGGTAGGTAGGTAGATATGCGTATCCACGCTACGATTATTAAGGTAAGCCGATCTCCCCTTCTTGATAGGCGGCGAGGAGTTTAATACTTCGAAAACAGACACAGGAGATACAGGTTGTTGGGAATTATCGGAGTCAGTACGCGCTCGTGTGCTCGTTATTGGATATTTTCGAAGGGCTAGGGACTACGGGAAAGATTCTCTTCGAATCATGATACCGATTTTATTAAGTACGTCCGTGTCTAATTGCTCCATTTCGAGGGTTCGTGGATCACGGCTACATTCTCTCTCTCTCTCTCTCTCTCTATCTCTATCTTTCTCTATCTCTCTCACACTTTGGAATTGAATGAATCACTCGAAGCTTCGGTCGAGGACAAAGAACATATCTATTCGTCGAGCTGAAAATAGAACATAGTTTCAAAGTTTCTTGCTGAGAGAAGCGAGAGATGAGAAGATCGATCGCGAAGAAGGTGATGTAGTTAAAGAAGAAGAAGAAGAAAAAGAAGGAGAAGAGAGAAAGAGAGAGAGAGAGAGAGAGAGAGAGAGAGAGAGTAGGCCCATAAGAGGGAGAGAGTTGCATGGCAGAGGGGAGGGGGGTGGGGTGGGAGGTGGATAAAGCTCGAGCCACGTGCTGCTGTCACTGGCATAGATTATATTATATAGGAATGGCAGCGAATAGGTGTAGATATAAGCACCAAGCGGCAGTTAATAAATATGATAATGGCCGGAGAGATATAGAGAAAGGGAGAAAGAGGGAGAAGGGTATAGGGTGCAGGGTGCCATACGGGATATAGCAGTGTATAAGAGTGACCAGCGGAAGCGGTGGGCTGTCATCGTCAGGACCTCTCGTATGTCACGCGTGCGACGCGCGCCTATGTGCGCGTACGTGCGCATTGCGCGCATGTATATACGTGAAAAATGATGCTTTCGATCTTCGATGTCCCTTTTCTTCTTTTTTTTCTTTTTTTTTTTGTCTTCCCCCTTTTTCCTTTTATCGGAAAAATGATTTTTAACGAAAAATAAATACTCGTTTATTTAAAATCGTACGTTTGAAAATTTAGATCAAGCAGTTGATTAAGGTTAGACGCAACGAAAATTTTTAATTAGTAACTTTTATCGTTAACGTTGAAATAAGTAAATTTTTTGAGTGTATATACGTATTTTATTTTTTTTTCTTTCTTTCTTTCTTTCGCTTTTTTTGTTTTTCTCTCTCTTTTTTTCGTATTTGCGTATAGGCGTATATGAATGCCACACGACACACTTTTTCGCGATTCGTTCCAGCAATTGCGAATTCATTGGGAAAGAAAAAGGATGCCACGATAGAGATCCCTCCCAATGTAAAGGCAGCACGTTCATGAATACGAAGGAGTGACGAAATGACGGGGCGGGACTACGTTATCGCCCTAAAGACCTAACAGCTAAGACGTTTGCCCGGGCTAGTACTGTACTTAAGCGGGAATGCTAATGTCAAAGTCGATGCCTCTGTTTCTCTCCTTCCCCTTATTCGAAAGGCAAGCCTTTTGCACACGCTCGACGAATAATGCATCGTAAAGGGTTTCCCGGTGATTCTCCTCTCCGATGGCAAATCGTGCTCCTTTCTCATTCATGGCTCTTCGTAAATCGTCGTCGTTGTTGTTGTTGTTGTTGTCATCGTCGTCGTATTCGTCGTATCGATGAAAGTCTCGACATAAACTCGTAGAAGAATAAAATTCATGATCTATCTCTCTTCTCGTTATCTCGGTTAACAAGGTTACCGACGTTAGCCTCCTAATAAGTTTGCGATTACGTATGAAAAGAATCGAAAGAAAATGTGGGCGGGGAGGGGGGAGGGGTGGAAAAGGCATCGCGGCAGAATAACGTCGTCGTTGAAAAATGTCGATCGTGGACGTGACACGAATCGAATAAAAAGTTTTGAGCCGAACGGCAGGGGCTTCTTTCATTCGAAATAACGAACAGTTTCGCGAAACGAATGAACGAACGAACGAACGAACGAATGGAAATTCGAACGAGGCAACGAACGAGCGCAAATGGAAATGCGGATCGTCGGGCGGCGACACAAAGCATTCCAGTCGGGATAACCGAACTGGATAACGGCTCCAGATATTGCTACTCGACTCCTCGTTCCGTGGATAATTGCTACGGCAGAATGCCTTCGACTATATATGATCAGAGGAATTCGCTGGCGAAGCGTGCGTCAGGTAGGTAGGTAGGTAGGTAGGTACGCGTATATCCGAGAGTCGTATTATCTTCTCTACTCTTCACTCCGCACAAACTGTATTTAATTCCTTTGCCAGAGAGAGAGAGAGAGAGAGAGAGAGAGAGAGAGAGAGAGAGAGAGAGAGAACTCGAACACGTTTCCGTGTATGTTCTTTAATTCGAACGAATTTATTTCGATGAGATCGGGAAATAAAATGATAGAAAATTTCGATAGTTTCATATGCCATTTTCTTTTCTTCCGTACAATGCAATGAGTATATAATATTTTTAAATATAAAGCATTCTATATCTTTCGACGTATATACATGGATAAGAATTAAAAAAAAATAAATAAATAAATAAATAAATGAATGAATGAAAAATAAAAATGTGTATGATCACAGATACTCGATGATTATTACGTTTAACGATCAAGTAATGATAACGATCAAAAGTAAAAATATATATTGTTGGCACCTATCAAAACTCGTTTTAAAATAGTCGCACCCAAATCCGGATGCATCGACGAAACGATTAGCGCGGATCGTTTTCTTCCGAGCCGTCGTTCTTATGTCGAGTCGCACGATCTCTCGCGCACACGCGCACAAGGAAGATGGAGGAAAGCGGTTCCAGAGTGTGTGCTGAAGTTAGGTGGGGTAGGGTGGTAGTGGTGGTGGTAGTGGTGGTGGTGGTGGTGGTAGTGTGGAGTGAACCGTCGATGTTCCCCGGGGTCACGTTGATGGCTCCGCCTACGTGAAAGACGGACGGAAAGGGAAAGAGAGAGAGAGAGAGAGAGAGAGAGAGAGAGAGAGAGAGAGCGAGAAAAAAATGAGTGTGTGTGTGTGTGTGTTGTGTATGAGAGAGAGAGAGAGAGATCATAGTACGTCAAAGCTCCGCCCATCAAAGGTCACGCCCCTTATTCTGTTGCCTCAACGGCGACCCTAACCCCTCTTCCAAGCTTGGCTGGTCTAAAAGCTAGGGAAAACGGGAAAAGCTGCCTACTGACCGAGACTCGGTACGTTTCTTCGTAATAGTCGTCTACACGCGATAGACGTCGACAATTTTAACCTTGAAAATGAACCCGTTCGGAATGCGTTATTATCGGGAGACAATTTGTTTTGAAAAAACAAAGAAAAAAAAAAGAAAAAAAAGGCAAAATAAAAGCAACACATCGTCGAGACGACAAACGTAATATAATATAATCGTAATGAACGGAATCGAACGGGATAGTAGTAGTACATCTATGCCTCCTCGTATACGATACACCACCCGTTAACGATACCCAGAGCTTTCGTCGATGCCGATTGAAAAAACAGTTGCTAGGAAACAAAAGAAGCGCTTCGGGTGGGCACGTTTCGAGGACGAGAAAAAGGACGGAACAGAACGGCGGGCACTCGGCCGACACCGCCGACGGTTCGACTCGAAAATGTCATAAGATGGTATTGTAAGGGAGAACGGACCGAGGTC
>OU964961.1:20064936-20067436 GCA_918808275.2 Dolichovespula sylvestris
ATATATATATATATGTGTGTGTGTGTGTGTGTGTAGGTAAATGCGCTTGTACTATATAGCTGCCTATCTGGCATGGGTATTGGATTGGATTGGATCGCCGCGTCAGCAATACAAACACTCGAAACCTCGATGTGGGTCGGTCTCTCTCTCTCTCTCTCTCTCTCTCTCTTCCTCTTTGCCATTCCTGTTTCAAACTGAAATTACACTTTCCTGTTCCTACCCAACTTTTCCTCCCCGCGCTTCGATATTGCTTTGCACATTTTTTTCTCTCCCGCATTTCTCCCTCCTTCTCTTTTGTTCTTTCACCGAATTCGTTTCTACGAGAAAAAAGAAAAAAAAAAAAAAAAAAGAAAAAAATAAAACAGTAAGCATAGATTATGTGGATTTACGAAACGATTGAAACTTCTCTAACGTAAGTTGTAAGCTTTTCGATATTCAACGAGGATAGTCTTCTCTATCTATGATCTATTAATTTGCAAAGATTTACTTTACGAAGTCGACGAAGAAAATCATACATACGAGACAATAAGAATTCATTTTCTAGGATAGAAAAGTACGCGGCTTCAAAACGGATAAAGAGAGATGGCAAGTACAATAAGGGGGGTATGAGTTTTTCTTTCTTTCTTTTTTCTCAATTTTTTTCTTTTTTAGTTTTTTAAATCAAGAATTGGAATTCTTTTATTGCATCTACGTTGAGAGTGACGGAAAGAGAGAGAGAGAGAGAGAGAGAGAGAGAGAGAACTATGGCCAACCGACTAACTCGAATGAAAAGCCAGACATTGCTGGTTAAGAGACACTTTGTACACGCTTCTCCTAGCGCGTATCCGAGCACATAAAAAAAAGAGTTAGAGTAAGAAAGAACAGAAAGAGGAAAAGGAAGAACGAGAGAGTGAGTGAGAGAGAGAGAAAGAGAGAGAGAGAGAGAGAGAGAGAGAGAGAGAGAGAGAGAGAAGAGTCGCTTATTTAGCTTACCTTTTACTTACACGTGCTGTACAATGTTTACTTACACCCACCTAAGCATATAAGGCCAGAGGCACGACTCAAGAAGAATAATGTTTGTGTAAGACGAAAGGATAGCGATTTCTATAAAAAAAAAAAAAAGGAAGAAGAAAAAAGAAGAAGAAAAGAAAAGAAAAGAAAAGAAAATAAAAATGAAGGGGGGGGGTAGAAGAGGGAGCGAGGTAGAAAGCGTAGGGTCAAGGTTAACAAGTTGCTCGTATGTAGATCAAACGAAATTATAGATAAAAGTAAACATTGACGTTTGCCAAGCCTGATCCCTAACTCGAGGTTATACATTAGGAATTATTTTTCTAGAAAATTATCGGCATTTAAAGTCCACGATAAATCGTTGCTTCCGTCTTAGCTCTAACGCGTCCTTGAGGAAAAACGATAGTTACGGCGTCAAAATGGCGTACCACTCGCGCGCGATTTCTGACGTCTTTGTTCGCTAGCCCTTTCGTCATCCTTACCCCCTAACCCTCCCCCGCATCCATCCACCCACCCTACCTCCTCCTATCCCCTCAACTCCTCTTCCAAACTATACTTTTCATCATTCGCGATTCAGCAAATTCGATGGAACACGACGCTGTCGTAAAAGCGGCTACAAGCTACTGCCGTACGTACAGGCACGAAAAATAAAGAGAGGTCTTTTCCCCATGAAGCCAGTTAACTTGCCAGCCGACTCGAGAAAATAATTCCTCTTTCGAGTCTCGTCCTGGGGCCGACCTTTTTTAACTCCACGTCCATGTCTCTTCTCCTTTCAATCTTCTTGCGCGACTTTTCGAAGCGGAGGAAGAGAGAGTGGACGAAGAAAAAAAAATGAAGAAAAAAGAAAGAAGGAAAGAAATAAAGAAATAAAAGATCCTCCCCCCCTCTCTCTCTCTCTCTATCTCCTTCGCTCTTTAGCCACTGGAAACGAAGGCCCTTGAAGACGGCCCTTCTAGCGCCTCGACGAGTCAGCCAGCGAAACTAAACGAAAGGAAAGGAAAAAAGAAGAGACGTTTACCCTCTCTCTCTCTCTCTCTCTCTCTCTCTCTCTCTCTCTCTCTCTCTCTCTCTCTCTCTCTCTCTCTCTCTCTCTTCTTCTCTTTCTCTCTTTCTCTGTTTTTCTCGTAAGCGCTCTTTCGACGAAGTGAAACGCTCAAGAGAAAAACGCTAGGCTGCGTGCAGGAGAGCGCGCACTCTTGCTTATTCTTTCGCTTTTCTATTCGCGACGCGTATGCCGAAGAACAAAACCAACGTTTCCTTCCAGCAAAATTGTTACGGCTATTCGATTCAATTGCCGATAAAATTCAAGTGAGAGAGGGTAGGAAGGAAGTTCTCCGATTTCTACGCATGATCACCATTCATGGATACTTTCTAACTACTTTATAGACTATATACATAGACGTATATATACACATGTACCTACATATATAGCTGATCATATACTTTGAATTTTTACACATACAAAATTCTTATCGATCGGTTTGCAAAAGAAAATCGACGAATAAGATTTTTT
>OU964961.1:20072436-20132436 GCA_918808275.2 Dolichovespula sylvestris
TAGGTACATTGCGAAGTAGAGGAAGAGACCGAGGATGGTCCTTATGCACCGAGGACCCCAGGATACCGGCAAGGAGTATCCTAGAACTGTCGAGGATGCTTCACACCCATCGTCCTCTACCTCGTGCCTCTTCCATGGCCACCCCCTACCCTCCCTTCCTTCTCTCCTACCACCATCTGCCTTCTCCTCTTTTCTCGTTGTAAATATGCCCCTCTCCGCGACCCATCAAGATCCGCTCTTACAAAGAGAATCGTCGGCGTCGTCGGCGACGTCGCTACCGTCGTTGTCGACTTCTCCTCCAAACGCTACAACACCGAGAGGGATATCGCGTCTCGCCTCCTCACTGCCATCCTCTTCCCTCCCCCCTCCTCTCCCACCCACTTTCTCTACTCTCCTCTCCTCTCCTCTCCTCTCCTCTCCTCTCCTCTCCTACTCTACTCTTCTCATCCCACGTCTCTCATCGTTCTATGTACCGCGAGACTTTCGTACGGATTGCGAGATCAAGAGCTCTTCGAAGGTACTGGAGTTAAGTTTGAGTGCGGGTGTGCACGAAGGCGGTAGTTTCTCTCTCTCTCTCTCTCTCTCTCTCTCTCTCTCTCTCTCCCTCTCTCTCCTTCCTTCCTTCCTTCCTTCCTTCCTTCCTTCTTTTTCTTCCGAATCGAGAGAGTCGTTCTTTTCTTCATTAATACCAAGATACGATCTTCTCCTATATTTGTTATAGATGGATAACTCGCACCATAGTTACGAGGGATTGACGTGGTTTTGAGAGAGAGAAAATAAAAAAAAAAAAGAGAACAAAAATAATAATAAAATAAGAGATAAAGACAAAAGAAATAAAAAATAAATAAATAAAAGTAGATGGCCGAATTAAATTCTTCTTCTACAAAAAAAAAAAAGAAAAAAGAAAAAAGAACATCCTATCCTTGAACAGGATCGACGGCATTCCATGAAGTCCTGCGGGTAAACCTGTTGACGAGCCACAACACCGTTCGAAGGCGTCGAGTCGTAGAAACGATGAAATTAGATCCTTCGGAAGGAAACGAAGACGATGGGTCAACAAGTCGTTGGGACGAAAACTAGATTGCACTCTCTGTTCTCTTTGGAAAGGACGGAGAGGTAAAAGAGCTTGTCTGGATCCGTAACCCGATACCGACCGCGGTAATCGAGACTCGGTCATGGATCTGCCAATCGAAGAGAGCGTGCCTCCGGTGATTGTACTTCCGTTTCTTGTCGGAACCATGTTCTACCAGTAGGTAAGAGGAGAAGAAGAGGAAGAAGTAGCTCGAGATAAAAATAACTTTTACCTTTCTTTCCTTTTTCTTTTTTTTTTTTTTTAAATTTTTGTTTTTGTTCACGCGAGAAATGGAGAAGAACGTGGCTTTTGCAGAAAAGGAGATGAATATAACCCCCCCCCCCCCCCCACTCTCACCATCATTTCTCCCTATAGCAATAGGAATGACGTGGGTAGTGTATGGAAGGAGGGCGCAAGCAACGCCTAGTAAATCCGATTTGGCTGGATCATCCTAAGCAGTTCGATGCTCGGCAAAAGGCATAACGAGGAAAAAATCGTGAGAAGAAAAAGATGAGGAAGAAAAAAGAAGTCGTATTTTAAAAAGAGGTAGTGGCGCTGGCCCAGAAGGTAAGCTCTCGTTCGTTCCCTCGGTTCTCGCGGAAATGAGGTGGAAAACCGCACCCTCGGCACCCAAAGACGGTTCACCTTTTCTTCAAAACCTACTCCCTCCGTCCCTCCCATCCCTCTCTCTCTCTCTCTCTCTCTCTCTCTTTCTCTCCTTCCCTCCCTCACCAGAAGCAAACCATACGCGACCCGGCCGAACTACAGAACTTGGATTTCGAGTAGGTACCACTTTCTTCTGTGGTTTCTCGATATTACAAATGCGCTTCGAATACTCGAGCAGGCTTCTAGATCTACCCGAGCGTGAGGATATCGTCGGAAGATCGGAATGTTACGTACTCGGGAACAACTTCTTCTTCTTCCTTTTTTCTTCTACTTTTTCTTTTTTTTTTTCGAACTTTTCCATAAGAGTCTTCTCCTTTGGAAGAAAACATGAAAACGAAGTGAACTCGAGCCTCTTAATCACAAGCGCCGCGTAACGCTTGGGTGTTTTACACTGAGGTCGGAAAATACGATCGATAATGTCCTTCGATCTTTGGGAGAAACGAACGAAAACATAACTTTTCTTTTGATTGTGATTTCTTGTTTTTCTCTTTTTTTTTTTTCATTCTTTATTTCCTTTCTTATATATATATATATATATATATATATATATATATATATATATATATTTATACATCGTCTTTTTCTTCTTCCTCCCTAAAGTGGGAGGGGTAGAGGAAACGGATGGTTCAAAAGAAATCATAGCTTTGTGCGCTTCTTTGCTTGTTGCTCGAAGAGAGAGAGAGAGAGAGAGAGAGAGAGAGAAAGAGAGAAACTGTTCGCTGTCTCCTTCTACTCCATCGTATGCGCGTGCATGCGTGTTGTACCGAGGGAGGAAAAAAAACTCGTCGTCGATTCTGAATTAATCTCATTCGACTGCACCCTTTATACGTTGGCTCTCCCTCGCATCCTGCGGCGAGACTCCTGGCCGCTTCGTGGCTTCAAGGTTAATTGGAATGAAAGCGAAGAAAGGGAAAGAAACAGGCCGACGGAGAAAGAGGAAGAAGAAGAGAGGTAGGAAGGAATCTTGATCGCGACGATGATTTTTCTTAGCGCAATGAGATTCGCTTAACCGCATGTAAAAATCGCCCCCCCCCCTCTCTCTCTTTCTATTTCCTTTTATCAAATAAGACTGGAAAACGAAAGAACTAGTCTTTCAAACGAATACTAATGTTTCCCCTTTCTTTTTTCCTTTCTCTTCTTCTCTTTTAGTCGAAAGAACTGACTACTTTTTGCGAGAATCAATTAAAAAGTCTGTAGGTACGTAGTTAGTACTACCTACTTTTAAGGCTGGATATCCCATTACGATCGTTTTTATATTCATCCAATCGTTATCGTATTTTTCTGTTTGTCTTTCTTTCTTTCTTTCTTTCTTTCTTTCTTTCTTTCTTTCTTTCTTCCCTTCTTTTTTCTTCTAATCCAAGCATAGAACGATTTTTATCGATGGAATATCTTTTATCTTGAAAAATCTTTTCCTAGTTTACGAGAAAGAAGAAAGATATTACGCTCTCGAAGAGTAAGAATCGTGCAAACTTCATTGCGCCACTCTGATCAAACATCGATGATACGAAGAAAGGAAAGCGAGAGGATAATGGGGGAGGGGAGGGGAGGGGGGCAAAGGAAAATTAGAGGTTAAAGAACAGGTGTACCGCGTGATTCCTGACAATAAGAAATAGAAGGAGAAAGTTAGATAGAAAGAAAAAAAAAGAAACCTTCAGACATCCCCCTTCTGTGTCTCGGAAATACGCACCATTTACTTCTTATATATGGTATTATAGATTAAAGAAGGTACGAAAAAAGGTCCGCTATTCATCCGTAGTTGAATATCAACGAAGAAAGAAATGGAAGAGCGTTCGGACTCTTTACAATGATGCTGATGCATTTCCATTTGTGTAAAGTAGTCGTTTGCAAACGTATTCGAGCTAGGTCACGGGGATGTAATTCAAGATGACGCACTCGTCTTCGACTCTTTGAGCCTATTCGAAGGTGACTCGACCGTTTAAGGCTTGTTTTGAGTGGCATTATGACTACCCCATACTATACTCTATTCATTATAAAACGATCATTGTTTTCAAATTGCATCTCTTCATTTTATTTCATTTGTTTGTTATTTATATATATATATATATATATATATATATATATATATATATAAAATTATTTTTTTAATTATTAAAATTATTTTATATATATATATATATATATATATATATATATATATATATAAGTAAATATTATCCATCTCTATAAAATGCAATGAAACGTTAAAAGTATGACGATATAGTTAACGGTTGAATACCTCACGATAAGTTTCCCCGTCGTATAACAATAATGATGACGCATATGTAATAGGTAGGCATTATAATAAATCAAAGTTCGATGAGATCGATTTGACGATAGGGGTGGAGAGACAAGTTTAGGGTTTAAGTAAAAGTCCAAACGAATCAATCCGTTGACCCCTTTAGATTCTATATATCGAACGTTACTGGGGTTGAGACGTTCACTTTCCATCCACCACTACTAGAAATCGCGCGAACAACCCTCTGTTCTGTAAATCGAGACGGTTTAATAGAATTTCACGCTCCTCTAGGATTGACCAGAACGAGAATCGGTGATTGCTCTTGCGGAATCTGAAAATCGGTCAGGCGAGGAATTGATAATCAAAGCGACTCTTTGTCGTGCATCCATCTAATCTATCTATCCATCTATCTCTTACTTTCAGTTTCTTATTTTTTTTTTTTTTTTTAAAGAACCATCGCGTTTGTATTCATCAATATATATATATATATATATATATATATATATATATATATAAAATGAAAGATCAAAAATCGATCATTTTTCAAACTCTCCTTTCGACTATACGCAGAGAGACATAACCGTGTTAATAAGAGAAGTACCTCTTCGAACTTTACACGGAGAACGAATGAGAAAGAACTTTTCTAATTGCTAATACTTCTTCTTCTTCTTCTTTCCTTTTTTTTTTTTCTTTTTCCTTTTGCACCGACGACTCCAAGAGTGTCGCAGAGGTCTCTACTTGCCTCCGCTTGTTCCGGAGGGAGAAACAAATCCGTATCTTTGACGAAGTCAAAGAGCGAGCAAGAGAGAGATAGATAGATAGAGAAAGCAAGAGAGAGAGAGAGAGAGAGAGAGAGAGAGAGAGAGAAAGAGAGAGAGAGAGAGAGAGAGAAAGTAGTGGGCGTACGTGTCCTTAAGCGAGAGCGGGCTTCCACGCTAATGAGGCGCGGCGTAATTAGTGAGACTGTCTACGCGGTGGACCCTTCACGATAGGGAAGATCCCTCTCGACGGGACTCGAGCCTCGGTGTCTCTCTTCTTCTTCTTCTTCTTCTTCCTCTTGCACTCTCTCTCTCTCTCTCTCTCTCTCTCTCTCTCTCTCTCTCTCTCTCTCTCTCTCTCTCTCTCTCTCTCTCTCTCTTGCATTTAATCCTTCCCTCTCCTTCTCTCCCACCCCCCTCTCTCTTTCTTTTCCTTTTCTTACCGCTTCGTTCTCGACGCATCCTCCAGCTATTTCTTATTCTTAGTTGATGCTACCAAGCCATTAAAAGTTTCCAAAATTTGGAAAAAATCTCGATCGGTTAATCATGAAAAAATGTCTCCTATACGGTTTTGTCTACGTGCGTATGCATGTACACGTTGTCTCTCTCTCTCTCTCTCTCTTTCTCTTTCTCTCTATCTATCTATCTATCTATCTATCTATCTATCTATCTATCTATCTATCTATCTATCTCTTCTTCATATATTTAATACATCTCTCTCCTTCTTGCATCTAACCTAATCTCTCTCTCCCTCTCTCTTTCCTTGTCGCATCGTTTTCAACGCATCCTCGAGCGATCTCTCTTATTCTAAATTGATCCAACACGAGCCATTAAAAATGTCCAAAATTTTGAACAAATTTCGATCGGTTGATAATGAAAAACTTGTTTTCGTAACGTTCCCTCGTTGTTACGCATTCTCGACGCATTCCCGTACGATTTCTCATTCTTAACCGATCCAAAAGGAACCGTTAAAAGTTATCAAAATTTCAGTGTACAGATCTCGATCACGGTTGATCACGTGGCCGTGTATGTGCGCGCACACAAACACGTTATGCCTGGGATGCTAGTTTCGGTAGGTGGCTTAGGAAAGGCGGAAGACCGATTTAGAGCACAATGCGGCTCAATGCCGGGGAAATTAGCCGCGGCGCTGTCGGTGACGCCCGTCAGCCCCACGCTAGGAGCGAAAAGCATCGAGCTAAAGAGGGACCACCATATACATCCCCGATGCCGTCAAACCAAAAAAGAAGAGAGCATAGGCTGCCGCCTGCACGAGTAGTATTATCGATATCATCGTGCGACGTTCGATCCTATCTCGATCTGAATCTCAATCTCGATTTATGATCCTTGCTCCTACTCGACACCTCGACTTTTTCCGAGTAACCTTTAGTACCCATAGAGATTTCGAACTCGAGTAAGTCCTAAGGGGGCGGGGAGGGGGAGAAAAAAAAAGAAAAAAATTGATGTACGTATTAGACCGAAGATCTGAGAATCGTGTCTTCGTTTTGATCCACCTTCGCGAAGGTAAATCACGATGGATCTTCTATGGCTTAATAGGCCTACCATAAAATAGCTACGCAGGTAGGCCTCCACTCGAGTAATATGAATAGGCTAAGGATGAATGGACGTTTAAAGAGGAAGAAAGAGAGAGAGAGAGAGAGAGAGAGAGAGAGAGAGAGAGAGAGAGAGAGAGAGAGAGAGAGAGAGAGAGAGAAAACTACGGACATCTACGTCGCCTTTATCTCTCTTTCTTCCTGTCATTCGTGCTATCTCTTCGATGTAGTCTCCTCTCGCGATTGCTTTCTTTCTCTCAGTCTTGTTCTTTTTTATTTGTCTTCTTTTACTTCCTCCATAAGTAAAAAAAAAAAAAGAAAAATAAGAAATAGAAAGAGACAGAAGAAGAAAAAGAAATAGAGGGGGGGGATATAAAGGAGCTACGTTCGTATCGCACGGCCCTTCTGGATTCGACCACCGTTGAATTCACCGTCGAAGCACTAATGGATGGATAATGGCGTGTAATGGACGACGCGTACATTACGGGTAATACCTCGCGTAGGCGTTTTTGTAGTTTCTCAAGAGACGCGAAAAGAGAAAGAGGGAAAGAAAAAGAGAGAGAGAGAGAGAGAGAGAGAGAGAGAGAGAGAGAGAGAGAGAGAGAGAGAGAAATACGATAAGCGGACTTACTCGCCCGGTAGTTAAAGAAATAATCGATGAGGTGGTAATTTTTACGAGACATATGCATCCGTAAATACAGATATTATTTAGAAGAACATTTAAAATACTAACTTCGCATCGTTTTCATACTTAACTATAATTTACTAAGGAAATTGAATCGTCGATTTAATTTATCGATGTGAATTAACGCGCAAGCGAACGTTTTAGAAGAAATGAAACGAGTCGCGTGAAATGGATCTTACACGATTGAAAGGTAGGGGGGGTTTATAAATTCGACGGATCGAAATCTAAACATCGAAGAAGAAGAAAACGTGGAATAATGATTCTCCCAATCAATGCCTAAGTAATCGTTTGAGTAATTTGGTCGTTCGTACGCGATACGGTAACTCTCTCTTTCTTCTCCCCGTAAGAACTTTAGCTCGAAAGACTCGTCTTGCTATTGCTCGCGCGTTTCAAATTTCGCTGCTGTTTCTACTCCTGCTAGCTACTACTGCTGGTGCCGTTGGTGCTGTTGCTGCTGCTGCTGCTGCTGCTGCCGTCGCTACCACCGCCGCCGCTGCTACCGCTGCTGCACGAGTGTTTGCAGTCCACTCGAAACCAGTCCCGAACGAGCTCGCGTGAGACAGAGAAGAGAGAAAAGGACGTATGAATAGAGACAGAGAAACGCTCTGCCACCAACGAGGCGAGAGGCCAGGAACGTAGCTTAATTTGTCTAACGAGGGGCCCGGCACCTGTCATCCCGACGACGAGAAGATGGACGGATGGACGAGACCCTTCCTCTTTTCCTCTCTCTCTCTCTCTCTCTCTCTCTCTCTCTCTCTCTCTCTCTCTCTCTCTCTCTCTCTCTCTCTGCACTCTCTCTTTCTTTCTCTCTTTCTCTTCTCATCGCCTTTCACCCCTGCTGAAGAGAGAGAGAGAGAGAGAGAGAGAGAGAGAGAGAGAGAGAGAGAGAAAGAGGACGCACACTTTTGCTTGCTTACACGAAGCTTGTTTTCTTGACGATCCGTCGACGTCGTACACAACCGATAAAAATTATTCGAAAATTTTACGACGTCGTATCTCGAAGATACTCGCATAAGATACGTACCAAATTTCTACCAAGATCCTGAATAAAATCGATCGAAAAAAGAAAGAAAGAAAGAAAGAAAGAAAGAAAGAAAGAAAGAAAGAGAGAGAGAGAGAGAGAGAGAGAGAGAGAGAGAGAGAAGCGACGCAAAGCCGAAAAAATTGTGGAAAGAGACCTACTTTAACACCTTTGTTCGCTCGAATAAAGCTTGTTTTTTTTTTTTCTTTTCACAATCATCGTACACAACCGATAAAAATACTCGAAGAAGATTTATGGCAATGTATCTCGATGAATGTTTCTCACGTAAGAATATATCTGTAGGTATCAAATTTCGAGTGAAATTCCGAAGAAATTCAATCGTGAATGGAAAAGGAAAGTATAAGTTACGCGAAGCCGAAAAATTTGTGGAAAGATGAATTACGAGAGATGTTTGGTCTTGACACCGTGACATTCAGAAGAGGCGTGACCTGCAGAGGAGACACGCGCGCGCGTGCCTATATCCGGCGGACTCGAACGTAAAAACAAAACGTTACGCCGGCTGCGGGCAAGCGTGTGTGATTGATTTACCGAGGGATGTAAATGCCAGAAACAGTGCCGCATGCCGACCACCCGTAGAAGAAAGTGACCAAAGATATGATACCGCCGCGATAGCCGTTCTTTCCCGAAAAAAAAGATTACATTCCTTTTTCTAATAAAAACGTTAAAAACCTTATTATAATTGAACCGGTAATTATAAATAATAATAATTATAAAAATAATAATTATAAAATATAATAATTATAAAATATAATAATAATAATTATAATAATAATAATTATAAAAATGATCCAAGTCATCTAATCTTTCGTTTTGAGATATTTTGATGTTCGGGTATTGAATTATTTATCATAAATTATTTCTCTACAATGACCATATTGTATGTAATAACGAAAGTCATAATAAAGATTGGATAAAACATGCGTCGAAATTTTAAATAGACATTTTCATAAAAAAAAAGAGAGAGAGAGAGAGAGAGAAAAAAAAATCCTCTTGAAATCAGTCCTGTTAATCGGTTGGTACTATTAATTCATTGTTAAAGGATCTCAATAATTTTTATCGTAAAAAAAGGTTTCCTAGATGAAAAAAAAAATCTCTCACAGAGTAACTATCGTATATTTAGTTACGCGCAACATAGCTATCGTTCGTGAATAGTTACTTTGAAAAATAGTTCTGAAAGAGGGATACTATACGTTGAAAAAAATGTTTTCTTTTTCTTTTTTTTTCTTTTTTTTTTTTTTTTCAAGTATTCGAATAACGATAACGACGTGGATAATGGCGAAAATGACGATGACGAGTCGTCACCATTTGTTTCTCCTTTTACCAACGGCGGATAGGACTTGCAGCTCAACGCAATCGACGACAACGATCGTGACGTGGAATGGGGGATGAGGGTGAAAGAGAGGAGTACATCCGCTAATTGGATAATTACAGAGTGCACCGCGTTTGTTTTATAATTGGGCGAAAGCCGGGGAACCGTTGCTTGACTCGACGTGCCAAACAACGAAACGGCCGGAGTCACGCTCTACGTGACGAACTACCCTTTGAGCTAATCCGGAACGAGAACCCTCGGCCTTGCAATACCCCCTTCCTTCATCCCTCCCAGCCTGTTCTCCGAACGGATGAGTCGCGCGCGCGCACGCGCCCTTCCCCGAGAACGAGACTCGACTCGACTCGACTCGACTCGACTTTGTCTCGACTTTAAAGTACATCTCTTCTATTTTATTTTTGTTTTTCTTTTCTTTTCTTTTCTTTTTTCTTTTTCTTTCTTTTTTTCTTTTTTTTTTTTTTTTGTAAATCTCCTTCCTCTTCTTCTAGTTCTTCCTTTACCTTCCCCTCTTCTTCCATCGTTTCCTTCTTTTAATCACGAAAATGGTAGATAAATTCTCTATAAATTTGATCATCATCGAGACGACTGAGGGATGTCGTCTCCCCTCCCTTGTCCAACGTTAGAAAGGGGCAAAACGTAAAACAATAAAAGAGGGCCGATCGTACGAGTACGACGACAGCCATGAGAAGAGGGGAAAAAAAACAATGTGGGGTTCCTTACTACTACCCCACCAAGCACATAACACGTGCCTCCTCATCTATGACGACCGGACGTTTATAAAGTACTATTTTCATTCTACTACGATAATCTCAACATCGTTAAACCGAAGAATACTCGACGGCGAGTATCAACGCACACTCTTCACGTATGTCCGCGAAACGCAACGTTAGATTAATGATTATCAAGCAATAAAATCAAAAACTCACCGTGGTGCTGCTGGTATTGTTGTTGATGTTGATGTTGATGCTGATGCTGATGCTGGTGTTGATGCTGATGTTGATGTTGATGTTGATGTTGATGTTGATGTTGATGTTGATGCTGATGTTGATAAACACTCGGAGGTGGTGGTACGTGGCCATACATCGGTAGTGCTCTATTGAAACCCGCGTGATGACTAAAAAGAAAAAAAAAAAACAAAGAAAAGAAAACAAAAAATATATTTTATATGATCGAACGATCGATGGATAGAAAAATAATCGATATTTGGGATTGCGAACTCACTCGAGCATTCGGTGACCAGCTTCGCTTAAAGATGCAATTCGTGTCGATGGAGTAAAACCGATTTGTGGCCTCCATTGATTACCATTGTTACGATTCATTTGTTCAAAGTCTTGAGGTTTCAATACTTTTGGTGGTTCTATAACACCATCCAATTTTTTTGTAGAGAAGACGTAACTACTACTGTATTTTGGATCCCGGAAACGTACACTGCACGAATACATATAACGTAATATTAAAAAAGATCGTGATTGTTAACGATTAGAATAAAAAAAAAAAAAAAGAAGATCATTAGCATTAAATTTTAAAATAAACTTACCAATATACTTTATTATTTCTCACTGGTAGTCCATCAATTGGTGAAAGTAAAGTAGCTCCATCTCCGACACAATCCTCTGCCAACAACACTATACCTGTCATACCATCTATACGTATTGATGTTTCAGTCTCAAATCCCACTCCATTTATATAAAGACCTTTTACAAAATTATATCCACTGTTTCCCATACCAACGTACAATCGATCGTCTCCGCGTACGTTTCGTTTTTCTAAAAAAAGAAAAAAGAGAGAAAAAAAATTCATCGTAAGATAAATATCTCTCTCATATTCTTATTCTTATAAATATGTATTATTGTATAATAAATATAAAAATATGTAAAATACAATATATATGTATATATATGTGTGTGTGTATAACATTTACTTTCTGCTTCTGTTAAGCTGTCGTAATAAGGCTCTAAAGCCTTAAACAATCTTTTTTCATCAACAAAGGGAAGCAAAGCTACGCCTTGCCAAGCAAACTTTTTGCCGTTAAGATCTATCTTGAAGTCTTCTGGATAAAAATCTATGATCGGAGATTTCTAAAATTGATAGGTTTTTATATAGAGAATTGTTACAATATATATATATATATATAAAATAAATTTTATATAGAAAAATATTTTTAAATTTGTCTGTCATAGACAAAAATATGTAATAGCTATAGTACTCACTGGATCACTCATTAATTTTGCCCATGGAGGTGGCACGTGCATACTACTAGCTGCTGGAAATACACCCATCAGCTGTTCTAAAGGACGAAACTGTAACAATACGATATTGTATAATATTTATTTATATATCAATATTGTATAACATTTATGTATAAAATTTATGTATATATCAATTGTTTAGCTGCCTTAACAGGTAACAAGTTCAACTGAAGTTATGCCCACATTTTCTGAAACACCCTTTATATATAAGAAATATACGTATATACTTACTGGTATGGTATCTTTCTCAAATTCTGTAGAAAGACCACCTATATTAATAAAATCACTTGCAAAAGGTGCGTAATGATATGGAAAATACCATTTCCATGAAGCGCAACCTTGATAATAATAACGTAAAACCCAACATAAACCACGTACATACTGTAAGGCCACGTTGTTTCTGTAAAATTAGACGAAAAATTATATTAAATTACTGCTTCCCATTCGAAATTATTCTCATTTAAATTATTTATTACTAACGAAATTATTTGATTACCTAAATGCGAGATTGTCGGGAGATACGTCAAACTTCGACTCGTAATAACGATCTTTAAAACCATCTTCCCAAAGTCTAACTTCATCGTGCACTTGATCTTCATCATCAGTATCATTTTCTGATACCTCGTCGATTTTGCGTTTCTTTAACTCGTTTTCACCCTATTAAAGAATACATACAAAAAATACTGTCAGTATATTCGATACAAGATTACCAAAGCGAGTAAAGGAAAATAAAAAACAATAAAAATATATATATATACCTCAAGATGCAGCATACTCTCGAACGCGGTGGTATTTGCACCCACCGATGCACGTTCCGACTGCATAATCGAACAAGTGCTATAATTCTGATTTTGCATGCGCATTTGATAAGCTTCATGTCGTGCATTTTCAACTGGTTTGATGGTTTGTCCCAATGGCTGGAATATCCATAATAACAAATATTTATAATTATGTTAAAAAAAAAAAAAAAAAAAAAAAAAAAAGAAAATAAATACAAAACTCACTTTAGGTGCGAATTGTCCTGTAGGAATCCATTTGGGCTTATAATTGCTAAGTGCTTTTAATCTTATTTTCTTATCCTTTTCACGTTGTTTAAAAGCCAATTCGTTTTGTTGCCTTTTCTTAAAAATTTCATCCTCTACATCACCAAGTTCAGACATTATCATTTGCACTCTATCCAAATTAACGTCACCACTATCCGTTAAGAAACCCTGCGATTTTTATAAATATCTGTTAAGTAATACTTTTTAAACGTATGTTTTCAATATTTATAAAAAGAAAACATTACCGCCATTGTTTTTTCGAAATCATTTATAAACCTTTTTTAATAGCAAACAACGATATAAAACGTTTAACATAATTTAAATAGATGATTATAAACTAATGCTAAGTATCTTCCCTATTAACTTTTAATCTTTAGTATATACATTAAGAATTATAGAAAAAAAAAAAAAATAGATATACATACTCCTGTTTTATACACAGCTTTTTTGTACAAATTTACAAGTCTATCAATAGCTCCTTCTCTAATTTCCAATGACGGAAGATGAGGAAGAAAATCATTTCCTACAAAAAAACACATAAAAACCCAATCGTCTATAGCACGTTCAAAGTCATATTTAAATGGTAGATTGGGCATTTGCAGTTCTCTCTCTAAATATTCTCTTAAAACATTTAATCGCACAAATATATATTGACATTCTGCAGAAAATGCATTGTCTTCTTCTTTTTGATTAGGTTTTGCGCCAGTACATTCTTGCATTTCGTGTCCTAATTGACCGCATATATCGCATGGTTTTGGTTTATTTGGTTTAAATTCTTCACGAATAATAGTAAAATTGGGTTCATGAGTGGCAAGACCCAACATAATTAAATCAGCATCAGCACCACACAAAACATGCTGTGTATTTGGATCGTGAGAGTTTTGACCTATAGGGGGGGAAAGAGACGATTAAGAAATAAATTCATCATTCATTGATCATTTGATTTCATATTTATATGAGATGTTCTGAAAATATAATTGTACCTCTTTGTCTTCTAATAAAATCCATTATTTTGTGTTCTCCTTCTCCTGGAACATTTGCATCACTAAGTATGACTTTTATGTTCCTCCAACCAGGATCGTTATTCAAACGTTCATGTATATAATAATGTAAACATTTTGATAACCTTGCCATAAATGGAGTGCCCTATAGTAATAAATTATTTTGTGTCTTTAAGTTGTATATCAAAGAGATATAATAATTTTTATAATAATTTTACAGACTGGAGTAATGCAATTGCTATCAAAGTGCTCTTCTTTTGGTTTTTCTGGTGGTAATACAGCTCCTTTTAAAGCTAATTCAGTGCGCACCCTGTGAATTTCATCAAGTTTTTCACTTGTTTCTTTAGATGCGCGGAAACGACGTGATCTTTGTTGATTCATTTTAGCTCTAGGTGCCTGCACAATGATAGCACATTAAATGTGTCAGCAAATATTAATATGCAAACATTCCATATTAATTATATGTCAATACTCACAACTCCATCAATAGCCATATAAAGTAACTTCCTGGGTCTGACAATACGAAACAAACGGTCAATACATTCAAAAATAGCCTCCATCATTTCTTCCTCATTCTTTGGTGCAGGTCTATAACAAAATATCAAACATTATTCAAATGAAACAAAGTGAATATTAATCCTTTGCGATCGTAACTATTCTTATTATTTTGTTCCAGCCAATCCAAGCTTAGTTGGCCACTTTCAGTCCATATCAAGTAATTTGATATTTTAACATCTAATATAGCACAACATATTTATATAGATATATTTATATTAAGTATTTACAATTCTAATAAATAACTAGGCACAAGCTTTATTAGAACAAAATGTGATGTCTTTGAAATCGATCTGTAATCACAAAGGATTAATAACTTATAATTAATATACTAACTGATCTACTGGATGTGTACATGGATGAATGATTCCATTCATATCCAAATATAAATTATCAAATTCAACACCATTTGGATTAGGATCTGCAGAATTAACAGGAACATGTACTCCATTAGAATTTATCGGCTGTTAACATAAAACGTAATATTAATAATTTTTAGTAATATTAATAACTTTTAACTGTTTGTATAAAAAAAAAAAAAAATATACAAGCACGGAAAAAAAATCATATGATCAACATCTCGATAAATTAACATCATAACCTAACATTCTACCTAAAATTCGACAACAGATTTTTCATCCTAGTTTTGGTAGCAAATGCAATAAATTTCGAGTAACAAATAATAATCGTTACTTAATAAACGATGTTAATATATTGAAATAATTGTTATAATTAGTTAAATATGAACAAGAACAAATCATTTAACCTACCTTTTGTTCTATACACTCAACTATCACGGAAGGATATTTTCGGCTTAACCATCGGAAAAACGCCGGGACACCCATATCGTCATTAATATTGTTTTATGGTAGAATATAATCGTTGAATTTTGATACCCTTTTACAAATTACTCACTACAGGAAAACAATCTTAAAATTTATTATACGCACTAAACGCAATATACATACGAATGTTCGAAGTATATGCTGCTTAAACGCTACATAACATAGAATGCAGTAGTGTGTATGCAATAGTAGCGACTAGTGTCGCCAACTCTCGGCACGTTGTGTAAGCATAATATTTGACAATTTCCTAGTCATAATCAGATGTCGCGTCGAGAATTGGCAATACTGGTTTCTACACCAACCAATAGCGCGCCAGTTGCTGAATATTTTCTAATGCAAAAAAAAAAATGGTCAAATAATGCGTATAATTTAGAATCATATATAGAATCAAATTCATATTAATTATGTTTTTTTTATTACAAATACATGAAAAAATTCAAACGCTTCATATGTTATTCTTCCATTAATAATAAAAAATTACGAGAAAAATTCAACAAAGAATTAATTGATTGTCTTCTTCTCCGGCAAATATGTGAGAATTAGATAATTGTACTACCCAGTTTTCCACTTAAGTTAAACTACTCTTGTATTTAGTTATATATTCAGTCTTACATCTAGCTTATTTGAAAACATTCCGTACAACACAAGTGTAGATCTGTTATATATATATATATATATATATATATATATATATATGTATGTATGTATGTATGTATGTATGTATGTATGCATGGTAAGTATTAGATATAATATATATTATCTACATAATTTAGACAAACAACTTATATTCGAAGTTGTGTTGTTACGTACTCAAGGACAAACAATTTTTTTTAGCGCTAAACCTTTGAATATTTGAACTCGAAATAAATAAGCAAATATTAATATAACAAATATTTTTGATGCCAATATAATCCGGTAAAAATTCAATACATTCGATATAAACCCGACTTCTTTTATACTAATTATTTTTTATTATAGTATTTATTATCCATAAAATTCAGTGATTAATACATTATAAATAATTTATAGGAAAGAATATAATATATAACATGGAAGACAATAAAAATATATTATGTGGACCTTCTTCTACAAAGGGTTTAATACACAACAGTATAGGAGAACTGCTTTTAAATCAATTGCATACACATGGAACTAGAATTGCTCAAGTAAAAATGTTTATTTATTTAAAAATAAAATATTCTTGAATTGTCAAAATTTATAATATAAATAAAACAAATTCTATTCTTTTTCTAGATCAATGCACACACTGGAGAAAGACAAACATATCAGCAAATTCTAAATGCTAGTAGAAAATTAGCAACATATTTTAACAAAGTAGGCTTGAAAATAGAAGATCGTATAGCTATATGCAGTGAAAATAATACAGAGTTCTGCATTCCTCTTTGTGCTGCATTATTTTTGGGAATTACAGTATGTCCCTTAAATCCAATGTATTTGAAAAGAGAGTTCTGTCATGCATTGACAATATCAAAGCCCAAATATATTTTTACCTCGTCGATGGCGGTAAATACTTTGCAGGAAGTTATTAAGAAATTGCCTTGGTCACCAAAACTAGTTGTATTAACTGCCTATAATAATTTACCTAATATGAAAGATTTAATATCAAATATAGATACCAATGAGATTAACAATTTTCAAGTTTGTAAAATTGATGTGAATAATAATGTAGCAGCAATTTTATGCTCTAGTGGAACTACAGGACTTCCAAAAGGAGTTATGCTGACAAACAAAAATCTGTTAATAGCAATAAAGCATTTCAGTAATCCAGAAATTGGGCCGATGCATAAAGATACAGTAGCATTATATATGCTGCCATATTTTCATGGTTATTCATTTTCTGCTCTACTTGTTGGATTAATAGTAGGTGCCAAAGGCATAATACTTGCACGTTTTGACGAAAAACTTTTTTTACATACAATAGAAAAATACAAAATCGAGACCTTAACTTTGGTGCCACCACTTATGATTTTCTTGGCAAAACATCCTTTTGTTGATCGATATGATCTTTCGAGTATAAAAACAATATGGTAAATATAAATATAAATATATACAATTAACCCTTCTCAATTTTTTAATTTTTTATGACAGTATATATATATATATATATATATATATATATATATATATATATATATATATATATATTTAATATAAATAAGATAATCTTATTTATAGGTGTGGAGCAGCTTCTTTACCAGAAGAAATTCAGAAAGCTGTAGCTAAAAGATTAAATGTTTCCAATATAAAACAAGGTTATGGACTCACAGAAACAACTTTAGCAGTATTACAATCACCACCTAACCATAAGTATGGTAGTGTAGGAGTAGTTGCTCCCGATACTTTAGGTAACAAATTGATTGAAATTTTGTTTCTCATCTAAAAAGAAACATAATTAATAATTGTATTTAGCAAAGGTAATACCAATCGATGAGCCAAATTCAAATAAAGCATTGGGAGCAAACTGCAAAGGAGAATTATGTTTCAAAGGAGATCTAATAATGAAAGGCTATTGCGATGACAGCAAATCAACGGGCACAATTATCGATAAAGATGGTTGGCTACATACAGGGGATGTAGGATACTACGATGAAGATGGCTTTTTTTATATAGTTGATCGCTTAAAAGAACTTATCAAATATAAAGGTTTCCAAGTACCACCAGCAGAATTAGAGGCAGTTTTATTAACTTGCCCTGGAATAAAAGATGCTGCTGTAGTTGGATTACCAGATGAAGAAGCAGGAGAATTACCACTTGCTTTTGTTGTGAGGCAAGATCAAAGTAAAATAAAGGAAGATGAAATCATTAAATATGTTAATGGTAATACTAATAATGTGATTTTACTATATAGAGAAGACTCTTCTGTTTAAATAATTATAACGTCATTATATGTTTTAGAACAAGTATCCAGCCATAAAAAACTTAGAGGTGGTGTCAAATTTGTGTCAGATATTCCAAAAACTGCTTCTGGAAAAATATTACGTAGAGTATTACGTAATATGATAAAATCTAAATTATAAAAGCAAAATATTTTACCGAAATAAGAAATTATAATGATCTATCAGTAATACTTTTTCAAATTTATAATTTTTTATTAAAACTGATGAAAAAGTGCTATCATTCGATAATTATGTGGTAACATATATTTATTATGTTTGACTGACTTTTCTTCTGTATCCCATTGAAATAAGGTTTATACATTTTTATACACAATTGTGTAATACTAATATTACTATAAAAAGATTTTATATAAAATGTATTTTATTCTAGTCTCATCAATATGAATTAATTAAATATAAATTTGTCCAATTGTTATCAATATCAAGAATGTATGTAATGCTATTGTCTACATCTTATAAAGTTTTCTTCATATTCAATTATTTTATTACAAATAAAAAACCATATTATTAAATTACTTATTATTGTACTATTTTTAATTAATTTTTCGATTAATTACCATAGAAATAGATACTGTCAACAGAAAAATCATAAATCATCTTTAATAAATTTTCATTTTTAATATCTAAAATTTGGTGTGTATGTGTGAGTGTGTGTATATAATATGAATGTATGTATATAAGTTATACACATACATACTCAGCAGTGGGCAACTTCTTGGCAACACCATTAATCAATCAATTTACCCACTACTTAAGCTTATTAACTATAACTCCAGGTTTACAAACTAAAAGCTGTTAAGCTTATGGGGAGGTCTTCTCATCTAATACCTTTCCTAGTATAGAATAGAGACAAATAGAATATAGGTAGAATATGTGTGATTATAAATCGATTATTCATAAAAAAAAAAAAAAAAAAAAAAAAAAAAAACGAACAAACAAAGAAACAAGAACTGTGCAATTCATGAGGCAAGGCATGTCAAATGATGGAGTTTACCAAAATAAGGGCACGGACCAAATGTGGCCTGCAGGTTGCCAGTTGTCCCCACCTCTGACATACATAATTCATAAATATTTTGTTTTGTAGTTTATGCTATATCTACAGCATAAATAACTATCCTAATGTAGAATAAAATATTATAGATTATTAATGTTCCGTACCGGATCAATATTTAATGTCTTTCCGTTTAGACCACATTGATCACCTTCATATTATGATTAATAATTTTACTTCTGACGTATATTTTTAATAATACAAAAAAATGTTTTTATGCCCTCTGAGAGTCAATGACCCACTGTACGATAAATACACTACGAATGTTATTCAGTTAGATATTATTCGATATAATATATTAGAACAAATTGACGAAAATGCAAGACGGTGTGAACGGAAAGTCCTACGTGGAGTGTATACGACCCAAGGAAAGTGTTAATTAAAATATAATAAGTATATAAACAGATGCATTAAGGAATGACATAAAAAGTGTAAAACTGAAGCTAATTACTTGTGTTATTGTAAATTCTGTTTGACCTCTTCTGGTATATGATTTAAATACCACTGATGTGCCTCTCCAGGAGCAGTAGCTAAAACACCTCTTAAATTTGGACATATTGTTTCTGCGTGATATGCATATTTTTCTCCATAAAAATCAGTTAAAGTTCCACCAATTGCATGCAACACTGCTTCGGGTGCACAAGTATCCCATTTTTTGCAACCTTTACTGGCAAATACATAAGCATGTGCTTTACCTTCCAAAAGTAGAATTACCTATAAGTATACCAAAAGTTAATAGTTGATTACAAAATTATTATTAGTATATTTACAATCGAATAAAAAATTAATTTGCATAACTTTAAATTATGAAATGAAAATAACTTACTTTATAGCCTGCACCACCTACACGAATTACCTCATCTGGGCTCAAAGCATCTATAGCAGCATTAACATTTTTATTTGAGTGTGAACTATAATATAAATTGTATGCATTATTGTTTCTTTTTAATATATTATAGATATAATAGTTTCCACATAGTTCATTTTTCTTAAAATAAATTTACCGTGTGGTTGTAATAAATCTCTTTCCATCAGGAGGTGAAGCTGGTACAAATCCACCATATCCTACTCCATTGATACCCCATAATGTACGACCCAATATGCCCTTTTCATTATCCTTATAATATGGTTGATGAATCACACCTCCAATTGCTCTTTCTCCAATTGCTACTCCCACTAATACTGTAACGTGCTCTACAAGTCCTTGTGTGTATTCAGATGTGCCTGAAACAATTGTTTCAGATATAAAAATTATTTTTATTCCCATTTTCAATGGCTTTTAATGGTTAATAGAAAAATTAATTATTGATAAATATTACCGTCTAAAGGATCTACCCAAACACACACATCTTTCGGATTTATGTTTTCAAGATACGCTGGTAATTTCAACTTCAAAATATCTTGATCTGCTTCAGTAACAATCCAATCAGACGGTATTTCACAATTATTGGGTTCCTCTTCTCCAATAATAGTGATGTTTGGAAATAGTCGACTTAAAGAAGTTATAATACATTTCTGTGCACACCGATCGGCTTCAGTTTGTAAATCATTTTTGCCCTTTTCTATTATTTTTAAGCCTCCTTGACTCATAACATCACGAATTATTTTACCTGCACGTATTGTAGCTGATATAGAAGTGGCCACTATACGTGTTAACAGAGATGCACTTTGGGCCATTGTTGAATAATTATTTTGCTTGTCCTAAATCTCTTATGTTCTTGTGTAAAAATATGTTTAATAAGTATTACTTAGAGTAAGAAAAGTAATTTTCCTCATATTACTGCTTGCTTCCTATGAGATAAAAAATTAGAATTCTACTAGTCAAGGTTATATCTGCTAAATTATAAGATAAATAAAAAGTTTTAGGAGAAGGGATATCTAAATTCTTACTGGTATTAACTCTTTCAAATCTTATAAGATATAAACATACATTTTGTGTGTATGTATATATATATATATATATATAGTGGAGGATTTACGTATTGGTACAGTAATAATACATTTCATGTGACAGTAGTATACATATTCCTATATGTAATAAAAAGGAGCATAATTTAACCAACAGCAAAACATCAACAAAAATATTAATTAATTCAACTGCTTAATCTTCCTTTAAATAAAGGTGAAACGAATTTAAAGAAAAAGTAGTTATTGTGATAATATGAGATTATAAAATACCACAAAGTAATATGATTCTTCATAAAAATTAAAATCCTTATTCTCAAACATTAAATTAGTTAATTTACAATACATTAATATAATAAAGGAGAAATCAATATGAAGCAAAAAAAAATTATAAAATAATTTTTAAACAAGGACGATTGATTTTACATTTTAATAAGGTTAAAAAAATACAATGGACATACAAGAGGATAGTACCTTAAAAAATTTAACACTCGTACTCACATAAGAGACAATATTAAATTTTATTATAAAATAGAAATAAACACGGTAAATAGCAAGAAATCATTTATTCAAAAATATAATAATTGTTATTAATAAACTGACTAGAGAATTTGCGAAATTTCCCTAGAGAGGGAGCGTGTGACAGAATTTGGGATTGTACGACGTATCACGACGTATTACTAAAAAGACTGTACTCTTAGTTGTAATATAAACTTTGTTATCCTTCTTTAGCAGTCATTTTCCTTCACACAACGAAAGGATGGGTTATTGCTATGTTTACGTAATGTTAATATGATATGTAATGAAAAATATAAAATCTATGTAAAACAGATATATACCAGGTAAGTGAAAAGCATGAAAAAATGTAAATCAATGAGGAAAGAAAGTTTATTTCGGAAATAAATTATATAGATTAATTAAATTTAAGGAAATATATTAAAAAATCTTAAAGAATTATTAAAGATGGGTTCTGGACAGAGCACTCGCAGATTAACTATATCCAATGAAGAAGAAATAGGAGTGATTAAAGTATCTAATGCAGTTGTAGAACGATTAGCTCAAGGAAGCAACAAAGTTTCCACTGAGACCGTTAAGGATGTAAGCTCATTTACTCCAACACAATCAGCTAATCCTACAGTTCCTCTATCATCACCACAAACTGGAAATGTACCTTCTGGATATCCAGTATACTATTATCCAGAATTAACATTATCTGCTCTTGAAATGCAGAATAAGAAAGAACAAGAACTTCAAGTTCAAAATCAGTATTGGCAGAGACGCTTGCAAAACATGGAAAAAAAGCATTTAATGATAGATCGCATTTTAGAAGAAGAATACAAAAAAACTGTTGATGAATTTTCTTCTGGTAAAGTAATAGGTAAAATCAAGCTTTTCTCATTTTAAGTATTTTAAATTTAACCTATTTTAATAATATTACATTTTGTCCTTTAATCAGGACATTTTCTTTTTATATCTATAATTATATCAACCACTATTATTTTGATAAACTACAGACTAAAATTACGAGCATTATCTTTTGAATTATAAAAATTAATGAAAAATTTGATGTGAAAATATTATCGCACTATTCTTGAATATCTTGACAAATATCTTCGTTGATTTAAAATTAAAATATTTTATGAATTGAATTACCATTATTTAACAAATTTTATTTTGTCAAAGTAAATTTTTACTAGTACTTATTTTTGTGAATAGGACAAAAAATGGGAGGTAATCTCAGCGACGAACAGCTGTGTACTGCAGGAAAAGAGAAAGTACTAAAATGCTATCAAGATAATCCTAAGGAAATACTTAAATGTTCAGATTTAGTAGAGGAATTCTCTAACTGTGTGGATCAACGTAGAGTAAATTTAATTACAACACGTTCTTAACACAATAAATTCTGTTATTAGTTGTTTAATAAATTATTGTGCTTTTGTAGAATTTCCTGTTTTATGAACAATAAATTAAACTATTCATAAATTCATATATATCTCTTAATTTATATTTAATATAATAATTCAAAAGAAAACAACATGCTAAACATTTTACAGGTTTTGACAGAATATATGTGTGAATTTTATCTGATGAAAAAAATTTGATGCTACTTATTATGTATATTATATAAATGATTTTAAATATAATTTACAAATGATAACCAAAATAGATTAAATATTTTTAATCAGTTATTCATTGCTTCCTTGTTTGTTAGAATATGCCTAAGATAGACCATACCATAATAAGTTTATAGAGTTCATTATTTTAAGGCTTTATGCACACAAAATTCTATTCTTAAACATATATCATTTATATAATCAATCATTATTAAACTTGCCATAATTATCAATAATACAAAAAACAATCAGAAAAATTCGTATAAAATATTAATATTTAAATAAATCTAAATGTGTGTATGTAATATTTTTTTTTACTGTACAGTAATGCAAGCATTGCTAAAATACAATTATATTTCTACATTATATTTAAATCATTGTTCTAAGAAACATTTATCACTTCTTAAAACAAACAACCAAAGTAAATATAACAATGTATTTGTGATGCATATTACATTAGCAATAATATGTATATACAGGGTTTTTGTAAACAATATAAATAAATTGATCCTTTTTTTAGTATTAATAAAATAATGTAGTGTGAAATTAGATAGAACATAAAAAATATTTATGTAAAAGATAATGAATTATATGCCTTTGGCATTAATGGTAACGGAAAAAGAAAGTAAGCAACAATTTAATCACTTTTTTTATCTCCGCTTGACAGTAGAGTTTTTGCATGTTCAGCACTCAAACGATCATATTCTTTTGTTAAAGATTCAGCTTGAGATTTGATAGCTTCTTTATCTTTCTTTTCTTTTGTCAGCTCATTCTCAAGTTCAAGTTTTTTTGCCTGTAATTCTTTAATTTGATTTTTCAATTCTGAAACAGCTTTATCATGTGCCTCATTAGAATCATTTTGAGCGCTTTCACCACTTGGTTTCTGAGAAAGTAGACTTCTTGCCGTGGTTGTAGCAGATTGTGCTTGTCTCATAGCAGCTTCATTTTGAGCTAAAAGCTGAGCTTGCGTAGAGATTAATGTTGACAGACGTTGTATAACTATGCTCAAAAATAACGAGAATCCAGATATGTAGAAGTTCCTTTGCGCTCGGAAAAGTTTCATGTTTCCTATTGAAGCAGAATTGAAAAATATGAAAACATCTGTTGTATTTTACCACATATATAATCACACCTAATTAATGGAATCAAATCTTTCTTTCAATTTATCATAATTTACCTTGCATTTCTGCATCTAAATGAGCATGTTCTCCAGCACGTTCTCCAATCGTCGAGTATTTAACTATCTCTCTGACAGAATCCAACCAAAATAGGACTAATATTACAATTATTATATAAAATATAGTTGATGACTGATAACTTAAACTTTGTGCAAAGCGTGATTTGAAAAATTTCTGCCATCTTGTTGGTGACATTATAGGTAATACTAGTAATAATACGATTATCATTTCTATATATAAGAAAGAAGCAACCAGTGACCACTGCAAACTCATCTTTCTTCTTGATATATATGCGTAGATATCTTTATGTATCTGTAACACAAAATCAATAAAATTATTTTCCAATTATAAAAATTAACAACGTACAAACTATTCAAATAATAATTTACTTTATTACAAGGTATACTGTAGAAATATAGTTGTATATTAATTTATTCCGTTTTTCTGTCAAACAACAATATCTCAGATATGTCTTATATGTGTCTGTAATCAAACATGTAATGTATTTTAATAAAAATCGAAGACTGATGCAATATTCGTGTATTTAACGGCGTACAAACAATTCCGATATACTGAAATGTATAACCTTGCAATAATATTTACAAGAAAATGAATGTTTCCACATAAACGACACGCAACAAGATGAGTTTAAAGAAAAGATAATATATCACAATAAAATTGAAAAGTAGTTTTTATCTTACGAATGAGTAATAATGGATATGTGACACGGCGGATTTCCGAATAATTATTGACACGTAAGATTAATGCAATAATATTTTTCACGGAGAATATCGCTATGTTCACGCGGCAATAGTACGAAGCACTAATTAAAAAAATATAAGAAAAAACAAAAAAAAAAGAAGAAAAACGGAACTTTGTCAAAGTACGTTAAAAAAAAAAATTGAACGATCAAAAGTAAATGTAGGATATTAATTTTAGAACAAGATTTCTATTCACTTTACACTCATGCAACCTCCTTTCTGATTTACCGTATCAGTACTTTACAACGATGTAAAATTCAATTTGTTATTGTTTATTCCAATGTTAATATCTGCGTATGGACGCTCATAAAACGTTTCCCGAAAAAGAAATGACAATTATGCGTAACGATTAAAGTATATATATATATATATACACATATATAGTATGTACGTATATACTTTATATATACGTGTGTGTGTGTGTGTGTATTATAAATCTGACATACGTACAGTCACACAGGTATTAAAATGAGTTCAAAGCTCAAGAAATTATATAAATATACTTGGAAATGACGTCGGCATATGATTGGGTAGCGAGCCTTACCACAGACTGCCAAAGACTGGGAAGAAGAAGACTACGAGATGAGATCTGATTGGCACACGTACATACCTAATACGTATGTATGTGTGTATGATACATACATATATATATATATATATATATATATATATATATATATTTGTGCGTAGATGCGTACGTGCATCTAGTAGATACACTTTTGGTTGTTTTAGATTGATTTCCAGAGTATATTTATAAATCTATATACATACGTAGATGCAAGAAAAGCGAACAATTGAATTAACTTCGTATTATTAGAGATTATTAGAGAATATTATTGTTACTCCCTATTGTTACTAACATATAATTCTTTAATTTAATCGTTATATATTACAATTTTATATTACGAAGTAACGATTTGATATTTTTTTTCTTATATTTTATTGTATCTATAATATTTAAGAGAACTTAAATAGATGAATTGATTTTAGCTTTTTTTTTCATAATAAGTATATATAGTAAATACAGGATGTTTTGTTTGTCTCTCTCGAAAAATTGGAATATCTCGTGAAGAATTGGATCCACCGAAAAATTTTGTTTACGAATTTATTTGATATGGAGAGGCACATATGATATGGTGCCAATTTATTTTTGCAGGCTAAGTAGTGAGGAATTATATACAGTTACTCTCATAATTATATACATTTACTCTCATAATTATATACAGTTTACTCTCATAATTATATACTCTCATAAATATTTGGATACCGTAGTGGTTGTAAAATTATCGCTACATATACTTATTTATCATGCGTTTACCGAATTTAATTTGTTCTAACAGGTTAAAGTACTTATTTCAGTACACATACGTACAAAAATATATACTTTATTTTTTATTGTTTTGAACATATTAAATTTTAATAAAAATTAAACGCTGTTTTGGGGTCTCAAAAATATCGGGACATTTAACAATTCATAACTATTTAATAATACATAAACTAAATTATAACAATTTTTTAATATTTTGTTGGTTGTCCCTTTCGTCTAATTACTTTTCTTAAACGCGTAGGTGTATTAGAAATTATTTTTTCTAAATAATTTTTGCTTCGTGTCCCAACTCTTCTATTAAACAAGGTTTTGAATGTTCTTTTATTTTTATCGGCGTTATTCTAATGTTGCGATCCAATAAATCCCATAGGTTTTCTATAGGTTTAGTGAAGTCCGATGACTATGAAGGAGGATGTTACACTTTGGGGCAATTATATAATAAATATTCTTGAATGGTCCGAGATTTGTCAAGATAAACTGGACACCGTGTATATTATGCATACATACAAATATGCTAAAAAAATTCTGAAACTAATAAATTTACCTTAGAATACATAGGGTAACACAACATTAATCATTCCATTTGAAATAGCTGTATATATACTTTTCTTTTTTAATCAATCAATTTTTTATGATTAGATGTACGATTCAATTTGTGTTAATGTACAATAGAAGTTATAATTTAATATTCTGTAGAACTATTCCTTAATTAAAAAAGGATGCAATGTATATTAAGTGATCAATTTGATATGATGTTAACTTTGGATGTATCTATAAACAACAAAAAATTAGAATATAAAATACAGAAGTAGATGTATATAATGTATAACAGAAAGATGAAGTATCAATTCTTAACAAACATACATGAATATATTATAATTTAAGTTGTTGTCTGCTCCTTCGTTGTGGATGAAGTATCAATTGCACCTAATTCTATTAATAATTCTTTCTTTCCTTTAAAGTATTCTTTATACCATGTAATGTGACCAATTTTTTCATCTACAGTCAAGTATGGATTTTTAGAAAGACCTACACATACAAGTTCCATAAAATGACGTATTGGACCACTTTTAGGACACCAATCCGTCAAATGACGTTCTAGAAATACATGTTCTGAGAAATGCACATTAGTTTCTTTTTCCATTCCTAAAATGTATATTTTAATTAAACATATGAGAAAAGGTTACTATCACAAATTACTATAACAAAGGTTACATCACAATACGAGCTTATACATTACCAATTTCATTATCAATAGGAAATTTCCATAATATTCCTAATTCAGTCCATTGTATCATTTCTTGAAAAACATTTATGGGAGATTGATTAAGCAGTAAATCAAGTTCTCTTTTTTCTAATGATTCCCACATGGACAATTTTGGTAAGTTTGTCATAGGTTCCTTTATATCTATAAAACTTTCTTTTGCTTTTTCAATTTGTTTTCTTTGCTTCTCAGATTTATCTTTTCTTTCTTTCTGCTTTAATTGCCTGATAATACTTGGTTCAAGCATACGTTTCTTCTGTTCAGGTTTATCATGAGATTTTAACTTATGAGCAATATTAGCTTTGTATTTCCATTGTTTATTACTATCTATATGTTTGCTTTTTTCAGATAATTTATGTTCTGATACGATCTTGTTTAATACATTACTAAAAATATATAAACAGAGATAAGAATTAATTTACTTAATTTTATTGTTCGCTAAAAACAAACAATAAACATAAATAATATTTTGATTATTAAAATTAAATAATTGATTAAAGTCACATTAAAAATTCTACGAACTTTAAGCTCCCATGTTTTTTATTTTTATGATCGTTCTTATATATATTGGATAACCTATCTAATAATTGTGTCTTTGTTTCTCCTTTGTCTAGATTAAAAGCTTCTGTTACATCTTGGGCAGCTTCCATAAGTTGTGCTTCTAAAATATAAAATTAACTAGCAAATGTAAATTCAGACAAACAAATCTTATTACAAATATAATTTTACTAACCATATGATTTATTTGTTTTCTTTATAGATGATTTATTCTCTTTAATAATTTTTTTCACAGGTATAGCAACATCTATTCCTTTTTTATTTTTCAACTAAATATAACAGAAAATTGTTGTAAACATGATTGTTCAATTTGATTTGAAAATTTGGAATAAATTTGGCAACTTATATTTTTTACCATTAAATTATCTACAAGACTATCCAATGATTTTGTAGATGCATTTGCAACTGATTTTTTTTTCTTTACTTTTTCTGTATCAGAATCAGAATCAGATGACGAGTCTGACGATGAATCTGATGATGTGCCAGACGAGGTAGAATACATTTTAATTAAAGTATTCAATCTTTGAGCTGATACCAGAATTCGAAACTTAATCCCTCTGTAAGAATTTAATAAATTAATAATTAATAAAACATAAGAATTATTATATGTATAAATGATTACTATATGACATAATAATAAAATAAAAAAGACATTCATTCAATGTTTTACATTAGTATAATTAGTGTTTCACACCATTTCTACAATATATAAATAAAAAAATGTATGTATGTGTGTAAATGTTTAATTCATTTAAAGAATTATTCTTTTAAAATTAAAAAATACTGTAGAGATACTAACATTGAAATTGCACTTGTAATCAGCATATTGCAATGATTTTACGAAATATGTAACTGAACAAATACAAAGCAAAATAACGTTTATCTCTCAATTTTTTTTAAGTGCAAATTTAAGTTTACAATTCTGTAGTACAATCAATATCTAATACATTTTACGAATTATTAGTTTATCACAATCATATGGTCTCGATGCGTCTGCGCAGACTGAAGCTAAGTAAATGAAGGTTAATTCTCAACGTAGAACATCACTGCATTTAGAATATGAATTTCGAGGCAGTGGAAAAAAGATAATGAACGAAATAAATTCGCATAAAAATAATAAATTTTTTAATTATATCATATTACTATTTCATTAATGGTATTTGTGGTAAAAACATATTAAAAAAATTTGTTCGTTTAGTTTACCAATCGAAATCCAGGGTTGATCGTAGTGCTATCTAGTAATAGAATTCTGTAAATTTTACCATTGGTGGAAAGTGTATTTTCCATTTTTTATTGGTGCAAAATTTATTAATGAACTATTAATAACTCGTCAGTCTAGTACTTTTTTTTATTTAAAAATACTAATAATTTTATCTTTAAAAATTTACCTCTCATTTATGAGTTATAATCAAAATCAATTAGAATATGCTCAGTAAGTTTAATTACGTACAATCAATCGCACGTAAAATGTTATCGTTTAACATATTATGATTATCTTTGTTTCATAAGAATTAACATCATCATTTTAATAGCAATTTCTTGACTCGAGATTTTCGATAATGTGAGATATGCATTTACATATATATACACATACACATATGCATCTTCAATAAATGATTCTGAAATATAAAACATTATGACGTAAACGAAGATTAGCCTCATTGACTGATTATGAGTCATGATAAAGCGGTATTTATATATACATCAGTAGGCGATTCAATCGAAATTTAACAAGGCCTTATGTCAAGATTTTTTGTAACGTTTCAGAATCAATTTTCCACACACACACACGATTTATATATATATATTATTTATATATATTATATTTTTTATCTTAAAAATTTTATTTTAATTTTACACACACACATACACACACACATGTTCGTTTTATTTTATTTAGTTTCCTACCTTTATTTACTGTATTAAAAAAAAAAAAAAAGAAAAAGAAAAAGAAGAAAAAAACTTTAAATTGAAAAAATAAAGTATTAATTTTATATATACATTTATATTTTATTATTGTGTAAAATATGAATTTAAGAGAAAGAGGATCTAGAAGAAAAACTGAAAAAATCCTCGGGAAGAAAAATAAACGTCTGGAATTCATTTGAAATCTTTTATTTAATATTATCGTATTTAGATAGATAGTCAAAAGGAAACTCGAAGCTGTACTAAAAATTCGTAGGGATACGTTTCGATGGTATTTTTAAAAGTGACTAGGTGGTGGGAGCGCAGCTCCTTCCTATAATTTCGCTTTTACATGTTTTTTTTTTTTTTTTTTTTTTTTTATTACTGTACAGATATATATATATATATATATATATATATATATATATGACGTAGGCACTTGAATAAATTCGTATCGTTAGAATAATCTGTGCCGCGCGAAAGCATTATGATGCTATATTATTTACGCTACAGTCGTCGTGTCCTAAAATATCGTAATACAAATTTCTTTTCACAGTTTCGGCTGCAGCAGGAACGTTGGTTGGATAGAGGCTTATCTTTATACATCCTTTTGTTGGTTCTTTTCACTCATTTTTCGTGTTTTCACATGACTAATATAGTCATCAATATACATTTGCCAAATTAAACATTTTTACCTCTTCGTTAAGTATTACATTTTTTTTGTTCCACGTTTCCACAATCGCACATTGCATACACACGCACGCACATATACACATATCACATGCACCCAGAAAATGCATACGACATAAAAACAACAGCAGACATACATATTTACCAACAGCATACGCCAAAAGAAAGATCTCGCTCAATGTCTCATCGAGAAGCCACGTTTACAATTTGGCAAAGAAACAAATGAGCAATCGATGGAGTTCCAGAGAAACGAATATTCTTTTCTTCTTTTTGTTTTGTTTTTTTTTCTTTTTATATATATATATATATATATATATATATATATATATATATATATATATATATATATATATATAAAGGGCAAGACAACAACGTTTTCGAATATTTAGCTGAAGCTTTGCGTTGCTGTACAAATTAATTACAATAATACGCAATTGAAATACCGTAGTAGTTTAGCAAGTAGTGCAGACTCAATATGAGTCGTAAATGTTTATTATTAAAGATCTCTTAAATTGGTCTAAGTTTGCTACGAAATACTACACACTATTCATGGTATTCTGTTCGTCAAAGAAAGAAAAGGGGGGGTAGAACAATAAAAATATAGAGTGCATTTATCTATCTCTCTATTAAATTACAACTTTGTTCTGATTAATCCCCTTTCATTCTATTTTCTACATACCAAATAGCGCATAGACGAGCAACAAGATCAACACTATGATGAACGTACGACTAAACCATTTGTCACATTAACATTATACATGTACATATAATCGATTGGATTGTTTCGAATTGAATACATCGTACTATTTACAACAAAATTAGTTAGAGAAAATGAAATTTGTAATTAGAGAAAAGAAAAAATAAAACTCATTGGAATTAGTCGTACGATATTGAGGATATTTTGATACGTCAATATGATCGTAGCTTCGAAATCGTTTAGATTACGCCATCGTTATTTAAAAACTACATACATCTAGTATTTACATTAATGACAGAGCTTTTTTTCTGTTTTTTTTTTCTTTTTTTTTTATCAGTTTTTTTTTCTTTTTTTTTTCGAAGAGACACGTGCGAGAGAAGCAGGAAACGCTTTTAGGAGATTTATCCTTCTTTCCTTTTTTCTTATCTTTTCTTTCACCTCTGATAATATAGCTCCGCTCATCATATTTTTGTTTTTGTTTCTTTTCTTTTTACATATTAGATATTAGATATATTTTTCAGGTAATAATGTTAATACTAATGCGTCGTGAAAGTGATTCTTAGTTGAGTGACTCTCTCTCTCTCTCTCTTACTATTATAGATCAATAGTAAAATACATACACAGACAAAAAAAAGCTACGATGTAACTCGTTTTGTCGTAGCTCTTTTAACGTTTTTTTCAGTCTCATAAAGATTCTTTTACATCGCTTAACGAAGCTCTCCTTCCTCATATTTGCGCTCAATTTATAGTCCAGATATTTCAGCGCGTTACGATTACTCGAACGATGGGAAGACGACGCACGAGTATTATGTGCATACGAGACGATGTTCCGTGTCCATTCGAAGATAAAATTATCGAGAGCGGGATTTTAAAAAAGGCACTTTTCGGTGAATGGAGACAGATGATCTGGTCTGGAATACGTGTTCGGGTTTCCACGATATATACAAAGTAGAATAAGAAGCATAACATCCTATAGATATTTTTTTCCGGCCATTTTTTCTGATATGTTTTGATTTAAACATTTAATTATTCTGTCGATAATTTCACAACAATAACTCTGATTACTTTTTACTTTTTGTTATCCCGAAATATCTAACTTGGACTAACAAGAAAAGTCATCCCTCGCTCGATGATTCATCATTCATGCGGATAGGGTCGAAAATTCTCAGATGATATTAAAAATCAATTACTCTCTTTTGAGATTTTTTTTAGGCTAATTTTTGCTCCCCTCATATCGCAGAACTACTACAAGCCTAGCTTGTAAAATTATAAGCCTAACTGCAAGCCTAAAAAAAGAGTAATCGACAAGAAGTAACTTTTCGACTCGTCCTGCGTTTCTTGTTCTTGACATCTTTTTTTCTCTTCCCTTCATATTTTTTTCCTTTGTTCCTTTCGATCTCCTCGCTTCGTTAAACAATCCTTCAAATTCAATCCCTTAATGTTATAAATCGATATAACACGATGTATCTTACGAATTATGATACGAAAAAAGCGTTTGTTTTTTTTTATCAGATTGGAAGGTCAACGGTAAAATGGAGGTACGATTTGGTATCATCTGTACGGTCGGTCAATAAACGTATATCGTTTTTAGCTGATCCTTAAGTTCTGGTGGAATGGCACAAGTCTCGGTTTCTGGTTTCCTCTTGACTAAACGACGCCAATGTCCACCAAAGTTTTTGCGAAAGCCTTTTGCAAATCCCGGCCTACCGCCCGCTGGTAGCGTGTGTACAAGAGCATCCTGTAAAAAAATAAAAAAAAATCAAAAAAGATAATATTAACGATCGAATTTAATATATCAAGGAGAGGTAAAAGGAAGCGACGTTATGTTTGACACACACACACACACACACACACACACACACACACACACACACACACACACACACACACACACACACACACACACACACACACACACACACACACACACACATCTATATGTTTTCGTCAACTGATCACTATCGAGTAAATGACGTTCTTCCGTACTTCGAACTAATAACATGTTTCAAAGCGTATATACATATATATACATCTATAATATAATACGTATGTGTGTGTGTGTGTGTGTGTGTGTATATATAGCATATAGTGGAGAAGTTAAATATTCGTAGAGTAGGAGTACGGAAATATATTTCTACTGTACGAATACTTAAGTATTCGATTATACATATATGTGTGTGTGTGTGTGTGTGTGTGTGTGTGTGTGTGTGTGTGTGTGTGTATGTATACGCAGTACACGTTACATCATCACGAGCAAGTAAATTCGTCAATGACATATAATTAATTCGTCATCGAATTTGCGGGGAAACTCTTATCATGAATAAAGAGATAAATTACGTAGTAATCTTATTTCGCCTTATTAAAATGATATCAAAACGCGATCGTAGTTTGTATAGAAATGAATTATCGAAATGAATAATCGTGACCTTTGCTTCTAAATTTAATAAGATCCTACTGAAATAGAATACTAATGTCAAAGTGTCTTTCTACTTCTACACCTCTACCTCTCTTTTCCTCTTTTTATCTTTCTCTTTCTCTCGCTCTCTCTCTCTTTTTATTTTATTTTTTACTTTCTCATTATTTTGTCAGGTAGCTGACAGCTGTGAGAATGGCAGCCGTTATGTCGATTCAATGGATCGACCTCGCCACTCGGTATACCGTCCACCCACGTTAAATTTAGCAACAAACTCGAGGGCGCGCCATGCCGAACTTGGACAGGGCGATGAAAGAGCCAATTCGAGGGTGAAGTTTCCTTCAAAGTGAATCCTTTTTGCATGGAAAATCTTTTATTTTTATTTTATTATTATTTCTTTCTATCTCTTTTGTTCATTTTTATTTTATTTTACACCACACACGCGTGCGCACGCACACGCACACACCATCTATCTTATTTTCTTTTCGAATTTATTTTACAATCCGGTAATTCGTTCTTATGAAAAAACGCGAAAGAAGGGAAAAAAAAAACAAATAAAATGGAAAAAGAAATAAATGTTACAATGATAGCAATATTTTTCGTCGTCATAATCATTATTATTGTCGTAAAATATGTGGTTTTATGTGCTAGATTTAGGATGCTTCAAAGAGAAATATCGCCAAGTCGTAATGCCACAGTCTCATCGGCATTACGAAAGAAGGGACGATTTTAGGCTGGCAAACGCATGTGTCTCGCGAGACATCGAGATCTATTTAAAATTTGAAAGCGAAACGATTAACAAGTTTCAAGGGTAATGTCGACCTCGAATCACTTTGACGATCACACGCATCGCGAATCGCACGCATCCAAGGCGCCGATAAAAAAGAACATTTATGTGCAAAAGAATGATTTAACTAATTGGAAATATCTTTTCGTGTTCTTCCCGAGGTCAAACGATATCATCAATGATAACCATTGGATTATTATGAATCTTGAATTTCTACGAAACAAAAAAGAATAGGTTGTAAACACGAAATTAAAATTAAACCTAAACGAACAGAAATATCGATTAGGCGATAAGACGAATTTGTCCGATCGTTAGATTAATTATTTGGAAAGATTTGATAATAATTTAACGATATCGCATGTAACGATTATATAGAATCGAGTGTATTTTTTTTTGTCTTTATAAAGGAAAAGGCAAAATGTTTAGGAATTTGAATAAGATATATGAAGTAATAGTAAAATGAAAGGATAATATTGTCGGGAATTTTTCCAGCGGTCGATAAAATTTCTCTCTATCCGAATATCGCAACCTCGTGATTTCGTTCGATAAGCAACAATGACCGTTTTACTTGCTCGACCATATACCATATATGTTGTCCTTGCTGAATCAATAGTATTGATGGTATAGTTGTTTTATTAATCATTGGAATAGTTAAAGACTTTACTTGTCTACTTTATTTGCATACTTCGTTTCTTGAATCTAATTAACTATTAATAAACAATTATACGAGATCGTGACCGACAGTTACTAAATAATTTTAAAAATCAATTACTCCTTTATTCGAGAATTTTTAAGTTAAATTAACAAAAAAAAAAAAAAAAAAGTAAGACCTCACATTTTGATCGTAATTTTACAATCAGAAGAAAGAATTATCTCGAAAAGTCTCGTAAAAGAGTAATTGATTTCTAAAATTAATAATTTAAGAATTTTCGGTCGATACTTTATTAGATATTCGATATTATATTAACGTTATATTAATTGAATTATTTGATTAATGATTTTTTAAATTTGCGCCTTTCTTTTCGAAGTTGCGATAATATATGTAATATGTATAGAGATGCAAATGCAAGAGCAAGTATTAAAAATAGAAGCAAATGTGACGTTGAGAAAATGATGATATATATTTATTAATGCCTTGCAATTTCACAAACTAACGTAAATGTTTATACCGGCAACAAAAATCGTCATGGCTATCGAAATATCAATCTATTTTTACTGAATTTACATTAAAATTCGTAACATTTTTCCATCTGATTAAGTATTTTTTATGTATACTACTTGGTAATATGGCATATGAATACATTATGCTAACGCAAATAGAAAATTAATGCAAATAGTCGAGTTATATATATATATATATATATATATATATATATATATATATATATATAAAAGAAAAAAAAGGATTGACGTAACTTATTTACATTCCCTTTTTTCTCAAAATCTTCGAACTCAGAATACAGAAACGTTGTATTTATTATTAGACGTGGAAAGAGAGAGAAAGAGAGAGAGAAAGAGGGAGAGAGTTTTGAAGGAAATGAGAAAATAGAAAAAGAGAAAAAGTAAATAAAAATAAAAATAAAAAAGACAGAAGATACGAAAGAAAGAAAAAAAAAAGTTCAAAAGATAAAATATTCTCACGAGAGATAGTTCGATCGTCACAAAAATAGTACACGCAAAGGTATAGGAGAGGCTCGGCAATGATAGAGGAAGAGGAGGAGGAGGAGGAGGAAGAGGAAGAGGAGAAGGAGCCATCACAGCGCATCAGGGGTCACTGTCCTTGCGCTTCGTTGTTTTTTTTTTACACTGTTAAACGATACTCGATTTTACGAATCATTCTTCTCTTACGGTAGACATACTGGCTCGAACTTGGAAACTACGTAAGGTTTCTCTCTTAGAGAATCACCATCAACGAATTAGTAAATAATAACGCAAGTGTTTCTAGACAGATGGTGCATCGACGTTCATTGTACAACCGTATCGCATAATTATAACGTAAACGCAGCTAATCAAACGTTTAACATATTTCAACGTTTATTGCTCGTGTTATTTGTTCTTTCTTTCTTTTCTTCTTCAAATTCTTCATATTGAAGTAATCGCTCGATAAAAAAAAAAAAAAAAATAGAGAAAAAAGAAAAAAAAATTCTACGTACAATTTAACGTCGCAATCGGTAAGAGGTTAGAGAGGTCGATGTAAACACTTTGTAGATAAATAAAGGCGTACGATATATTTTATTTAGTAAGATTAATATCATCAATCGAATAAGAGGTATTATAGTAATACTGAGGGATTATTAGTGAGGAGAATATTTCGGGTTTAACGAATAAAATTTGAAAAAGGGTGTGTAAAGGTTGAGAGAAGAGAGACTTACCTGATCGTTATAGGACAATGTATATTGCTGTGGCGGGTAAGGCGGCGGGAACTGCCAGACGAATTGGTCCTGCGTGCTGGCGATCGGATAAGCACCGTCGTGCTCGATGCTCGTAGCGGTGGTTGTAGTGGTGGTGGCGGTGGTGACCGTTGTTACGGCGGTGGGGGAAGGAGGGGAAGTACCATCGCCGGTGGTCACCTGTGCCAAGCATCGCTCGTTGCCCAGCTGAGACGATGGCGGCGTAGAGACGATCGTTGAAATCGTCGCTGAGGATGCCGAGACCGTTGCCGTTTGTACGACAGTGGCATTCTCGGGATGAACGACATTTGAATGATGCTCCTCCCTTTTTCGTAGTTTGCTGCGAACAAGCCGTATGGCTATCATCGTACCATTGCTTCCAACCATCTTTGATGTCTTTCTCTTTCACACTGTCTATTTCGTTCTGTCTCGTTCCGAGTTCCGTAGAAAATCGGTCGTCAGTCTATTTCTCTCTCTTTCTCTCTTTCTTTCTCTCTCTCTCTCTTTTCTTATCAAGTCTACGATTTCAAGCTAATTTTTTGAAGATGACATGTTGCTCGGTTCGAAGCCACGATACACATATACGAGGGTGCCCTTTAGCGTTCTTTTTCTTCACTCTCTTTTTCTCTTTCTTTCTCTTTCTCGCTTTCTCCCTCTCTTGTTCTCCTCTTAGAGACACGATACACCTTCCTCGAGCACTCTTTTTACCACGCGATGAAACATGGAACGCATAGAAACGCCTTGTAAAGCAGTCAATGCTCGAAGGAATACGTATATATATATATCTGTATAAATATATATGTATAATATTTTGTACGTATACGTTACACGCACACTCCCTTATTGTTATTTTTTGTTCTTTTATATCTCCTCGTTTCTTCGACGGCAAGCGCGCACGCGAGCGCCCTCGATAGACACACTCACTGCGAACCAGCCGACGACTCGTTCTCCGTCTCTTTCGTGTTTTGAGTCTGAGCCCGAGAAGGGCGCGTAAGCCTCTTATATAGAACGCTCTGACGTCACGCTAGACGGTTGTTCTCATTGGCGCAACGAGAGAGAGTGATAGTCGTTATCGTCGCTACGCGGCGCTGCTCTATGAAATTCGAACGGTTTGTCGCGCGCGTATGACGTTTTTTTTTCGAAGAGGAGAAAGAGAGAGAAAGAATATGAGCAAGAAAGAGAGAGAGAGAGAGAGAGAGAGAGAGAGAGAGAGAGAGAGAGAGAGAGAATATGAGCAAGAAAGAAAGAGATATAAAGAGGTACAGCTTAGCTGTATATATATGTCGTGTGTGTATAATACGACTCGATGCTCCTTGGGGAAGGCCACGATCGGGTGAACGAGAAAAGAGAGAGAGAGAGAGAGAGAGTGGCCCCTTCCAAAATGCTCGTGCAACGTTACGCTTGGAAACAAGGAGCGTTGCCTTTTACCTTCATATGTATATTTATATATACATACATATATATGCATACATAGTATATATATATATATATATATATATATATGCATATAAAAATAAATATACATATACATATATATATATATATACATATATACATTCAACATAATACATACATATATATATATATATATATATATATATATATTCTTTCGTATGTAATATACTGGATAATCTTTTCTTATGCTGTACATATGTCGTGCGATTATTATAATAGAAGTAAACAGTTGGAAGAGGAAATTTCGAAAGAATAATAAAACGTTAGAAACGGCTGCTAAAAGTCATTTCAAATTTGTTGTTCTTCTTCAACTAGGCGTTATGTCAACCGGTATATGCCGACTATTTTTCATAAGTCAATCGAATATATGGGTAATGTATGAAAGTAAAAACATTGTCAATTAGTAAACAAGGAAATGATTTTTGATGTTATTAATGAAGGAACGATATTTTACGTTTCTTTTCTCTTTTTCCTTGTATTCTTTCTTTCTTTCTTTTTTTTTTCTTTTTAACACTACAAACAAGGAAATACGCGACAATGGCTATTATTGCTAACTTAATTAACGGACCATCAAAATTGATTCTTTCGTGGCGACCTCGTGCGAGACATATCTATTACAGGCCACAAAATGTACGATAAATGTGGCTGGTTTAATTAAAGTCTATTTCTGTTAGCAATGAATGTGTATAAGTGTATATATGTGATCGGATCCAAGAGACGCGGTTCATGCGCGAAAGTGTGTATGTTTGCCCTCGCGCGTGTACGTGCTAAATACACCCATTTGAATAATACTTTTGAAGATAAATAAAAATATTCGATCAACATAATAATGTTCCATTGGATATATAAAAATAAAAAATTGCTTTGTAGATGGCAAATAAGATAAAATGAAAGAATACAAAATAACCGAATTTTTAACACGTATGTAGTGATGATTAAAAAAGAACAAAATAAAAGAAATAAGAAAATATAAATGCGTTAACTGTTACAATCTATAATTATATATCTGTTAAATCTCGAGAAATCCATACATTTTATCCTTTATTTCCGCTCTCACTCTTTCTCTCTCTCTCTCTCTCTCTCTCTCTCTCTCTCTTTTTCTTTGTCTTTACGTTAATTGATATATAAGTATCTTTTATTAATAACTTATCAGTGCTGATTTGAGTATTTCTCGATATCGCGATAAATGAGTCACAATAGACTGTGAGAATCACAATCGGTACATGTTTATAAATACTTGTGATCAGATGATTTTTTTTTTCTATCGAACTGTATAAAAGTACGAGAGAAGATCGAATTTTTCGTTGCAACGAATAAGAACGATACTATTTTAAAAATGAGGTGTGTAATAAAAAGAAAAAAAAAGAAAAATAGGAAAGCAAAAAAATAAGGCTAAGATAACAACCAATAGGCGTCCTCGTGAAATTTTTTTTATCGAGTCACGAATTAATTTGGAAATTAGCACGTGAAATAAATACACGATAAGTATCTATCCTTCGTAGCACGCGAGTTGTTTTAATTAAGTTAATGGCCTAGATAATAATAGTATTAAGATATTATCGACGTGTTAGAATACATATGAGAGTAATTTCGATGATAAAGAGGCATTCTAATAATGTTTATTAAGTATGAAATAATTATGAGCAGAAACATGCTGAAAGCGTCACGCATACCATTTTTTAATGATTTTTTAAATCATTAAAATTCAAAATTTCATCAAAATTTCTATCGTTCATAATTATCGAATGTTACGGATAAATGAAATTAGGATCAGATTGCATGTATTTGTCATTCATGCTGAAGATCTATATATATATATATAACATATAGTCCTGTCTAATCCTCTTCGAGAAATAGAATTGCAGTGTCTGTTATTTTTAATCGTTTCATTTTCGCGTTCTTATTTTTTGTTTATCATTGTTTCTCTTTCTCATGCACACACATACATACTCACGCACATACTCACACGCATATTGTCATTTTAGGAGTAATCGCAGCTAAGCTTCGAAACTAATCCTAATTACGCTTAACGAATCCTATTGAAAATATGTTTCTTTAGAAATGTTCACACGTGCATACAATAGAGATACTTTAGATTTCTGAGGGGTAAGTTGGTATCCGTGACGCAACGTTAAAGAAGAAATACGTCCATTGAAAATATATATATATATACACTCTATAAAGTCGAGGACGATGACGTGATATATTGTATAAAGTAACGTCATCGTATTATCTGTAACGTAAATTGTCAAAGAAACCGAATGTGTAGCATGGTGTAGTCAACCGTACCACATAGCTTTATCCTTTGCTCTACTACAAAAATAGGATATCATAGAATAATAACGTCATCAAGCTATAATATCGATAGTTACTCTTAGAACGGGTTGCCCTTTAAACCTTTTACATTGATTAACTCAATTAATAATTCGAAGGTTAATTTGTATAACTATTGGAAAGAAAATAGATTTCGATCGATCGTGAAAAATGTCATTCGTTCAAAAGATATTGTCGGAATTAGAAGAAGTAAAAATAAGTAAAGAGAATGCCCGGGGATTCGTTAGATGTTAAATGTCATTTATTCAAAAATATCGTCGGAATAAATAAAATTAACTGAAAGGAAAAGGAAATCGTCGTTTGACGTAATGTTTCTCGAAAATTGTTGTTAAACATTGCGAAAGTTAAGTCATTTGTCACGTTGATGGAAATTCTCTCAATAACGCGGATAAATTGGATTTTTCATCTGAAATATGCTAACCATCGATCATTAGTAAGTAAGCGTGTCTTTATGCAAGAACGATAGATACGCATTAATGACTCTTATCGTCGTCTTACATACAAAAGTACTTCTAATATATATATATATATATATATATATTAGACATTAGACATACATATATATATATATATATATATATATATATATATATTTCTTGTATATATCTATATTGTATATATTTATATATTATATATCTATAACGATTCGTGGGATACAATGCAGACAACGTTAATTGACTGTACCGACGATGTGGGATCACTTCGTGGTTGACCCTAATTGGGTATAGACTTTTAGCAAACGGGTACACGCGATTTGTCTTCAATGATCGTGTAATTAAGTGACAATTACAGAATGTTATCGAGCAAGGAAATATTTTTTTTTCTATTTCAAGATCGCCGATTATTTATATGTTATCATTAATTACGATATCTAAAGGAACTTCTTTTTTTCGTACATTTTATTTACTCATTAATGACGGTAAACAAGTTATGATCTATTGAGTTTTTTCAATGATCTCAGTGAACATAGGATCAGTTTGCTATTAGGTCGATAAAATTAATTCGATTAGAAACGCAACGTTCGATCGATCGAAATTATAAATTTTATTTCATGTTTTGTATATTGAAACTTTTGGTGTAAAAATAGGAAAAAGAGGAAAGAACAAAAAATATGAGAATATCGAGATGTTTGTAACTCGATTGTTATAAGGTTAATTTCTTCGTGAAAATCACGGCGAGTCGATAATTTAATTCTACCAAGAAAGAGAAGTAATCGTGAAGGTTTCATCACAATGTATCTACTGTTATTATTTGATTGTAAGAATTGTGAAATTTAGCAATGTCATATTATTTTAATGTAAATTCTATATTAGGAGAGTCCTTTTTACCTGATTGTTACGGCAAGTAGGACGATGATAACACCGACCAATACCATAGCTATCAGCACGCCACATATCATATAAACGCTGTCGACCGGCTGATCTGAAAAGAAAACACAAACATTACTTTATTGAATTAGCTGTATTTTGTATTGGACAAAGTAAATATATATTTAACGCTTGTTGAAAAAAAAAATGAGGGATTTTAAATTTCTTCTTTTATAATACAATTATCAAAATTATAATTATTAGAGCATAAAGAGTAATGTTAACTAACGGCTCTTACTGCTTACTTATCATTTTAAATTAAATCAAATTAAAAATAATAACGATTAGATTGGAATTCTCTCTTTTTTTTTTCCTTTTCAGTACATTTCAAATTGATAGATAGTGATAAAAAGTAGGTTATAGTTATAATATTAAAAATAAAAAATAAAATAATTAAGCGTATTGTATCTCAAACGTTTTTTGTTGTAATTGTCTATATTCACATACTTCTTGTAATTATAGACCTATAGAATTTCGCATTATAATTTCACATTACTTTTTATTTGATTTACTTCATGATCTTGGAATTTTCTACTCGTGCACCAAGAGTATGTGTATAGCAAGTAAGCTAGTAACTATTAGCTAGCTATATTTTCATAGAGTGCACATATACGGTAAGAGTCGACAAGATTTCTACCCTCAATTTTGATCGATCGATCAACTATATAGGTTATTCGTCATCGTATGAAAAACTTTAGTTGCACGTCGTCGAGATCTCGTAACGTCTCGACTTTATTTCTTTTCAAATATGATTAATTTAAGATTATACAGGATTAACAAAAAAAAAAAAAAACGAAAAAGAAAAACATAATGCTTTTCGATAGAACGTCGATTTGATGAAATATCGAATAAATGAGAATGGATGTCGATATCACAAATTAATGGAAATATATATCCTGCGAATAGGAATTACGAGCGATTAAAGATTATAATAGGATATTAAAAAACAAATCAATATTTTAGAATCGTTTTAGAAACACAGTCGAAAGTATTTACGCGTAGCAGCAATGGACACGCATTTCTATGTATATATATGTATGTATGTAAGTACGTACATACGTACATTATAAACTGACCTGCCTAAAAATAACGATCATGACTGTGCTTTCTCTTAAATTAGATTGACAACATCGGGTCGACACTATTTGTTTTGACACTACTACTATTACACGAGGCTCTGTCATTCTTTAACTTTTATTAAATAAATTTTGTACGTAATTATCAGAAAAAATCTACAGATTCTTCAGGCATCTCCGTTAATATGATAAAAAAAAAAAAATAAGAAAAACATGCTTCAAGCAAAATGTAATCGGTGCTCGATTATCAACAAATTACAAAAGTAAACATTGCGAAAGCATTACTCTTCAATAAAAGTTTTGATGTAACAAGAGTACTCATGACAGAAATATTTTGTCGATGAATGTAAACGATAAAAAAATTATGTTTGCACCAGGAACGGTAAGCGCAAAATAATGGTGTAAGGTATGCGCAGAATACACGTAAGTACGTGAACACGCGAGTATGCGAGTATGCGAGAGGCGCATAAATTGCCATCGATAAAAAATGGTTCAATAATTATTTCACTTTGCGTCGATTGTACTACTTTCATTAATTTTTTTTTTTTTTCATTGTAGATCACGTAAAGTGATCACAGTATTTGCGGTTACTTCTTCGTATTGAACGACATTTGTAATTTTTTTTTTTTATAGCCTCAGTCACGAGATATTTCAACATTGTGAGTTAAAGGAAAGACATCCTTTATATACATACGTGTATATAGTTACATTTATATCTAACAGACCTCTCGTATAAGATATAAAATATATATATACATATAGAGTATATAGTATAGTATATATGTAACATATTAACAAGGTGTTGAAAAAAATATCATTCCATATTTATACGTTAGATAGGACACAACATACCCAATAGAAAATCTATATAAACATAGGTCAAAAGGTCAGCCGTTTCTGTGATACACACATTTTTATATGTTAGCTTCATGATCGACTTATTGCTCGATATTTACAGAATATGTTCCACAACGTGGAACTTCATTATGTCATGTCCTCCTTTTATATACTACGCATGGGTACTACTTCTTAGTCTTTCAAAAATTCCAGGTCTCTGTTGAATTATTCGACAAGCAGCATGTTTGATTCGATCACGTTATTCTTCTAACAATGAATCATTTATCGGCGAAGATCTATCGACATTATGCTTTTCAAATATCCTTATAGAAAAAAAAAAAAAAAAAAAACATTCAGGGAATTTAAATCGGAGGATTGAGTGTGACATGCGACCGATTCACCACGTCCAATTCACCTTTGACCGAACACCGTGTCTGAGTGTTCTCTCACATTATTTACTAAATGCATTTGGACTTCCATCATGCATCCCAACAGATCGATAGTCTTTCAGACAAAACCATATGTTTTAAGAACAGAAGTAATGTATTCAACAAAAAAATTCTTATAAGCAGCCCTCAGAAAATCTATTTGAGAATGTTACAGGGTCAATGAGGTGACCTCATAATGCTTATCCCAAAAATTTAACATTTCAACGAAAATCGATGCAAGGTAGTGACATTTTCAGCACGATACTATGTAACTGTGTAATCATCAAATTTGCAATCGCCAGTTAATAAAAATGCGTTTATACCTTGAAAATATTTAATTTTTCGATCCATATTTATATGAGATATTTTACTCAGTACGGTGTGTCCGATATATCATATTAATAATATGGAATATGGTTTTTTTTAACATCCCGTATATAAAAGTCATTGAAAGTATACATAAAAGCACATTATGTATATCATATATATGAAAGTTGTCATTCGTATATATTTTTTATTATGCTTTTGTATATACTTAAACAACTCTATTGTTATATTATTTATATAATATTTAATGAAGTATATTATATACCTGCATAATTTTGTAATATTATTATATAATTTATACATAGAATTATATATATATATATATATATATTATAATTTGGGAGATTAATGTTTTACATAATTTCATAAAAATTTCTTGAAAGTGATAAAGAATCGTATTAATTTCTCTCTTAGAAATGAAATTTATATTTTCCGTATTTGCACACGAGGTATGATGATGTTCAATACACGAGGACAAGATAAAGCAATAAGTAAGAGAACACGTGCTGAGAATAGCCAATGTGAACTATCTTATTTTTAACTCGCTATGCGGCAAAACTTCTCTTCTTTATTATTGGACTATAGGTTATATACGGATATATGTACTGAAATATTTCAATGACATTTAAATGCATTTTATCCTAATGCTAATTAATGTCGAATAAGGCGACATTAAAAAGAGTCAAGTCATTCTTTATAGTGTTAATTATTTTTTTTTTTTATATATACGTTTCGTTATTTTTAAGTGAAAAATATCTTACAATTGTAGATTACATCGTAATTTTATCCTAAAACCGGACAATTTTAACTTTATAAATAATAATCTTTCATATATTATAACTCAAATTATTATTTTGTAATTTATTATATAATTATATGTAATTGTATCGAGACGTGTAAATTTAGATGTTTATTTGTTTATTTTTTTTTCTTTTTTTAATGTCGTCAGTCATTATCAAATGATCTGAACTCCGTAAATAATTCGCATAAAACGGCTAATACATAATTCGAAACATCACGGATCATCATTGATCTCTCGATTGATCTGTCTTCTGTGATACTTTAATGCGATCAAGTATAAATCTATATATGAACTTTCAATTTATCGCGTAATTTTTTTGACGATTAAAAATGATAAATAAACTAGTTCTCAGATATCAATATAAATGAACTGTTAAACGTTATCTTTTATCGTCCAAGTGGTCACTTCCTACGTGCCTCAGCACCTTCTTCGAAGGAGAAGCAGCACGCCGTTGTTTCGTGATAATGACACATCGTCTTTTTTTTTATTTCCTTTTTTCATTATTTCAATAGCAATAAAATCAACTCGATATCGTGACTCGGTCAATTCCTTTTATAATCCATTAATAAAATGATTTAGCGTGAAATTGCACGTTGGGCACTCAATCGATTTTGCATAAATCGATTTATTCATATAATATCCCTTTCCATAATTTTTTTTCTTTTCTTTGATAAAATAAAACAAATTGACTTTTCCTTATCGATACTATAAAAGAAATTTGAAAAACATTACGATTTCATACAATTGAACTTTCTTCAGTATCTAAAAGATTATATTGTCGATAACTGTACTAAACAGTTTTTTTTTTTTTTTTTTTTTTTTTTTTTTTTTTTTTTTTTTTTTTTTTTTTTTTTTTTTTTTTTTTTTTTTTTAATTGAAGTGTACTCTTTATACGAAGTAATATAGTATTCATATAGTATATTTATAAAGATACAAACTAAAAATTAATTTTATGACAAGCAACCAACTTAAGTAAGATATTAAAAAATATAAAAAATACAAATATATGAATATATATTTTCAAACTTAAACGATGTCATAGAAAATAAAATGAACTCCATAAAAATTGAGTACCAGTTGTACGTGAACGCCTCTGATCGGCATTCAAAACGAACGCTGAGGAGGAAAACAATTAACAACTTTTAATTTCTGAGAAATGTTTAATGTAAAAATATATTAGGGAGTAATATCAAGTTCGTATGTGTAATATACACTCTACAAAAGTATAGCAGTAATTGTTGTGGCAGTGTGTATGTGTTTGTACGTAAACATCGATCTATGTAAAATACATATATAGAAGGTAAGAAACGAGACGATATTGACTCGTTATTGCTCAATATTATGTGTGTGTGTTTGCTGTTTGTTTGTGCGCGCGCACATGATTCTTCTTGTGTGTGTGCGTGTGTGTGTGTGTATATTTCCTTCTCGTTTTTCTTTCTCCTCTCCCTCTTTCGTTTTCTTCCAACCATTCTTGACAACTTCATTGATCTTTTTCTTTCTGTTGTTCGTTCGCTGGGGGTCATTTGTCGTAGATAAGCCCAATAGATGCGAGTTATGCAGTTCAATGCGACATAAAGATAGATAGATAGATAGATAGATAGATAGATAGATAGATAGATAGAGAGAGAGAGAGAGAGAGAGAGAGAGAGAGAGAGAGAGAGAGAGAGAGAGAGAAACAGTAATATTGAAACGCGATTTACGATATATTTTCATTTGTTTTATTCGCCTTTGTAATAATCTCGTTCTTCTTTTTGAAAGAAGAAAAAAAAAGAAAGAAAAAAAAAAATAGAAGAAAAAGAATATATTTGAAGATTATCTCGTCCAACTATGCTAGGATCGATATACGATACGAATGATATAATATGTATGATAAAGACACGTAATACCCAGACCTTGAGATATTTTGATGATACAGATTTCTTGCATTTCTTTGAATTATGAATGCTTCTATATTAAAGCAATAATACGGGGCGTTCTATAATTCTGAACTTATTCTTTTTTCCACTCCTTTTTTATTCTCTCTCTCTCTTTCTCTCTCCTAATATATGTAATAATAACTTCGAATTTCTGTGAATTGAGAAATACTTAATTTTGAAGTTCATGAATTTCTAAGAATGTAGAAAAGCGCGATGTTGGTTTTATAACGTGGATCTTTTTAATACGCCTACGTATGTGTATAGTAATAAAAGAAACAAAAGTGAATGAAATAAGAATAGAATCAGTAGCAAGAGAGTTGTAAGGTGTGAAGAAAAATCGAGAACACATGAATATAAACAATATAGTTTTAGAGTTATATATAATATGGACAGGGAAAATGAGGAGAAAAGATCTAAATTGGAAGAGTAGAGAAATAAATACTGTTGGAAGAAGGGAATAAACGTAAAGTATTTTGCAAAAAGATGCACGGGAAATTGAAAACTGACAAAAAACCTTGGTAGAAAACAGAGAGAGAGAGAGAGAACAAATGGCGGTCGTAATAAGATAAAATAATGAGAGAAAAATACAAGGAATTAAGGGAGAAGAGCAAAAATATGAAAATGAAATGTAGAGAGAGGGATCAATCGATCATAGCGAGATTCAAACGTGATAATGAGGAAAAAGATGATAGATTTTGGGAGAAAGCAGAAGGGAAGATTTGCGGAATCTTTGTGAATAGGGGGAAATAAATGATCGAGCATTTAACAGAGGGAAAGCAAGTGCAAGGAAAAAATTGGATGAGAAAAATAGTGGGAATATAATAGAAAAATAATAAAAAGAAGAAGGATGGAATTAATCGTAAGTAAGAGAGGAAGAGAAAATATAAATAAAATTTTTCGAGCATTTTAAATACTGTAATAATTATTTTTCCTTCGAAATATTGGTATTATAGGATATACAGATCACATGTAAGCACAGACACGTGTCAAAATTTAAGAGCTAAAGATAAGAAAAGATAAAGATTTTTTATTTTAATATACTTAATCTCTCGAATAACGCGGAATAAATGATTTATACGAGCTGCAAATGATTACATATAACGTTCGTGTAATTATGTTGAACCAATACCTTTACAATACTTCACATATTACAATTACTATAACGATTAGCAGAAAAAGTCATCAAATTTAACGTTAAGGGCCATAAATATGATAATGTGTTGCTATAATTATAAAATTATTTTGATGACCTCCGTTTATCGTTATCGTCTTTCGTCACGGGAAGGAGAATCAATGAATACATTAAATATTCAGTTTTGAGTAACGTAAATACATTCTTGTTACAATTGTTATATTTTAATGAAAATTAACTCGATCAATGAAATTGACTTCCCTATATCTCTCATTGTTAATAAAAAAAAAAAAAAAAAAAAAAAAAAAGAAATAAAAAATAAGCGGTGATTTTATAGATCCACAATAAATTGTAATTTTTATTAGATATATACGGTAATAATGTAAATATATTTACATAAATATATATACATATAATATTTTTATGTATACATATATACAAATAATATATATATATATATGACTTTGAAAATTATACATATATATATATATATATATATATATATATATATATATACACATGTTATGAACATTGTTTATGAACAAGGAAGGGCGTCCACGTGGAGCAATTAACCACATGCGCGTGTGCGACACACACACACACACAGAGATATGCATATAATACCAGAGAATGAGCAATAATAGAAACGAAATTTGTTTAAATCGATAAAATTAAGCATATTTTTAGATAAGTACATCTAAATTGTTTTAATTATAATAGACCTGAAAGAAGTACAAAAATAAATACATCGCTTTATACGATAAAATATTTTTGCAAGTATTAAGTAATTACTACTAAGCAACCAAGGACAGTGTATTTTTGCACTATTTATGGTTGCTTTGATAACGGCAGCATTTCGAACAGAATAATAATAATAATAATAATAATAATAATAATAATAATAATAATAATAAAAAGAATAAAATCTAAAAAAATATATATATAAAATAAAAAAAAGAAATAATAATAATAATAGTGATAATAATAATAATAATGTGAAATATTATCGATCAAAAAGCTTTCATACTTAAGTATATAAGAATATCCATAGGAACGTTTCTAATGATTTTAAAAACAAAATTATAAGGCATAATATCGAAATTATACTTTGTGCGATAGTTTTTAGGAAGTTACTGTATCGTTTACTTGTGTTAATGCGACACGTGCAGAGTATGCTGATTAGCTAAACTCATAACTTGAATAGATGACGTACTACGATGGATGTTAACAACAATGAATTATTAAAACGTTTAAATGACGGAACAAACAACGGTAACGTGCGTACTTATGATACGAATATGTCTATCCACGCATACACGCACACATATTACATGTGTGTGTTTTACACACATATACATTATACACAAACACATATTACATGTACGGAATATGTACTATGTATATATATATATATATATATATATATATATATATATATATATATATATCATGTTATCTATTGTACAATGTCATATAAATGTAAGTTACACACTTATACATATCTTTGTATTATTTTGTAAGCTTCATTTTGTCGCGACGTTAATTATCATTTTTTGAACTGGTTGTTTTTCATTTTCCTTTTATATCTTCTAAGTAACCATATGAGTTATTGTTAATGTAGTATAATAAAATTGTTATAACTAATATCATAACTTTTTCATATTATATAATTTTTTAATAGATATGACCAAACATTAAGTTATCAATGGTTAATATGTATAAATATAAATATATATATATATATATATATATATATACACATATATATATGCATATATATGCATGTATTTATGTATTATGAAGTTATGTGGGTATATTAATGTATATTTGTATTAGGAAATCATGCGAATATGTATTAGTAAGATGTATAATGTGAATGTGTATATTTATGTATATTTGTATTAGGAAATCATGTGAATATGTATTAGTAAGATCACAGACAAATAAAGGCACGTGCACATAAACATAAAAGAGTAACTTTAACTATCTCATGAGTAACCGGACGAGAGCACGTTAGCGCTTTGCATATGCCGAAAGAAGTTAATAATTGCTGAAAGCGCGAAGTCACCCCTATAACAGATGTCACATTATCCGTCTACGTATTCGTAAAAATTACCGACAATAACTTATGGCTTACGTAAGAGGGATTTACGTCATGTTAGACACAATCGTTCGGAAACGTCTATGCGCATTAGAAGAGAGATCGTCGTATCTTTTATCGTTTCGTTAACCATCAACTACGCCTTCTATTTTTCTTTTTTCTTTCTTTTCTCTTTTTTTTTTTTTTATATTTATCATCGACGTTTCTAGTTGACAGTATTGCGTTTCTTTATCTTAGAAAAAAAAAAGAAGAAGAAAAAAGAAATAAAAAGAAAAGAAAAGAAAAGAAAAAAGAAAAAGAGAAAAAAAGAAGAAAAAAAATAGACGCAAAGTCGAAGCAAAGTTAATTTTAGTTACTTGTTGAAATTTCTAAAGAACGTTTCTCTTTTGATTTAAAACGAGAGAGAGAGAGAGAGAGAGAGAGGGAGGGAGAGAGAGAGAGAGAGATAGTGAGAAAGAGAGATAAAGAGATAGAGATAGAGAAAGGTAGTGGTAGAGGTATCGAGAGCGAGAGAGAAAGAGAAAGAGAGAGAAAATGAGAAAGAGTACCGATACACTTCGAACATCGGCGCTTATAAATAAGTATGAATTATAAGAGGGATGTTCTCCATCTAAAAGTCTGAGCCCACATACATATCTGAGAATTTTATCGGCAATGGTCTGACGCGTTGCTCGACTGTCAAGTATATTTTCGGCACACCGCAGCACGTACTGGAACATACAACTGGCTGTACCGGCTTATGATCGAGGTGTAAACTAATAGACTGTAAACGAGCCTGGTCACGAGGCCCCGTTGGCCTTTACGACACATGAAAATAGAGCGCCCGTCGAAATTCGAATAACCTAGCCCCAAGATCATCTTATTCGATCGTAAACGTCCAAACGTTGGTTACATTATGAGTAAGCGTGCCGCTTAATTTTAGGATTTCGATTCTAAACTTCTTTTTATGTATCGAACAAAAGCAGTCGACTTACCGACAGGTGACGATAACTCTGAGGAATCTGAAATGATAAATAAAAAGAACAAAGTTAATAACGTGTTTTGATTAAAATATTTATTTGTTTACGTAGACAGAGAGAGAGAAAGAGAGAAAGAGAGAGAGAGAGAGAGAGAGAGGGAGAATGTAAATTTATTTAATCTTCTAAAATGTCATGCACAAAAATTTTTAAATCGCACGGTTGCATTCGGTGGTCCATAAGTTTCTAGGTTGACTCAAGGCCGACGTAAGAGATTTAAAAAATTCATTACTCCTTCTCGAGACTTTCTTTTTAAGATCGTAAAATTACAAGTATAGCTTGTAAGTCTAGCTTGTAAAAAATTTGCTTCGACAAAAAGTAATTGATTAAAAATCAATCGTCTGGGAAATTTTGGGCCATCCTGTATATTTGTATTTTTTAAATCTTACTTCATATTAATTCTTATTAGAGGATTGACGATCGTTAAGTACAATGTATAAAGATAGTATAAAACTATATGGTATAATAGTAGATATAATGTACTGAATATATTAGACTATATTATATATAACGTACAGTTATATAATATAGTTATATTACAAGTAATATATATATATATATATATATATATATAACAGTAATACTTCGAAAATACAGTATCGTTTGTTTAGATATAAAATCTTGTAAATTTCGGTAGTAGACCTAATTATATTATAAGTTTCTAAAAAAAATAATTTATTTTTAAAAAGAAAAAAAGATTAAATGAGATCGATCTATCAAAGGAAAGTTTTTGTCTCGAAACGAGTATTATCGTTCGATCCATGAATGCCTTTAACAATGATTACATACATATTTGGTACGTACACGTATTTGACACATGCGTGCACACGCATGTGTATGTATGCAGGTATAAAAATGTATGTACGTACATATATATGCACAACCACGGATTAAAGTCTCGCTCGAAGCTACCTTTGTTTTCTACAAGGTTCACACGTGCGTACGATATCGTAGGAGGTTCGCCAAATGTTAAAAGAAAAAAAAAAGAAAAAAAAAAATAAAGGAAAAATACTCTGTTTCTTGGCGAGAATGTTCTACGGATTTCTCAACAAAGGGCACTTTGACGCATAGTTTATATCTAAGTTTATACAGTTTATATGTGTTCTCTCTCTCTCTCTCTCTCTCTCTCTCTCTCTCTTTCTCTCTCTCTTTTTCTCTCCCTCTATCTCTTTCTCTTTTTTTTTTCTTTCTCTCCCTTTGTCGTTCTTCTTTCTTCTAACTCGTTTATTTTATTTCCTTCGACACATATAACATTGTTGTTTCTCGCACATTATTTTCACATTACAACGAAGAAAGAATTAATTTGTTATACGGAGAAAAAAAAAAAGAACGAGTTAACTCGTCACGAAGATTTAACTCCTCTCCCGTGTGATAAAAAGAATGAATAAATTACTTGATACCACTGAGAAGAAATTACACAGAGCGAGAGAGCGAGAGAGGGGGAGAGAGAGAGAGAGAGAGAGAGAGAGAGAGCCAAGGTTTTTTAGGTGATCTTAAATATCAATTAATCTTTCTCGAGACTCTTTGGTCTAATTTTTTTTTTCATTTTCAGATCATAGAAAGATTCGTAGGCTTGTAGTTTTAGAATCTACAAAAAGGAAAAGATGAAAGAAAATATTAGGCTAAAAATTCGTGATAAAGAACGACCGTACGATAGATTGATATCACCCAGGATCCATCTGGTCCATCCTGTACATCTTAATTCCTCTTTTAATCGTATGCAACTTAATTCATCTAAATAATTTCCGGTCTCTCTATAACTTTATTCTTCATTGAAATTGACTTCACACACAAACACTGAGTTGCAACGATTGTTTTTAATATTAATTGTTATTAAAGTTATATTATCTAAACGCAAGCATCGTACTTTCCAATTATTTTTGTTTCTTTTTCCTTTAAACGATTTAATAATTTATCAAAAGTGTTTTTATCTGTGTACCCATCTTATTTATAATAATAATACATTCTATATATATATATATATATATATATATATATATATATATACACATATTCATGTTCACTGATAAATTATCTTTCAGGTTAACAGGTTAAATTGGTACAGATGAGAGATGAGAAATATAAGAAAATACGAAAGATAGATAGATAGAGAGAAAGAGAGTGAGAGAGAGAGAGAGAGAGAGAGAGAGAGAGAGAGAGAGAGAGAGAGCGCGAGCAACGCGTCGGAGAATTGCATCTGGGTTGCGTATGCTTTGAGAAAAAGGGGATAGAGTTTGAGAGAGGGGATGAACGGGGGAATAGGGGAGACTCGGTCTCGTGCGTCACGACGCGTCGCTACCCCAAATCTTTGGAGGTACTATTTTTGAATCGCAGCTTGGCTGGTTGTCTGCGGCTGGCCGACGGCTAGCACGATCAAGAGCCATCGACACCTCGATATGCGTCGTCTCGAATGGTCCATCATTATTTTTCATCTATACCGTGTGCACCGATTTAAAGGAACGTCTCATGAAATCATTGAATTCGTTATAACGATTCTTATTTATACTATTCGATTTTTGTTTTGCTATCGATATCAAATATAAATGGAAGATCTTCTGTCGTTAATAATTATAATTATAAAGGATTAAAATGATTATGCACTTATTGGGACACGTAATAACGATCCAATCGTTTGATGTTATAAACAAGTATTTAAAATAGGGATAATATGAATATATGAAATGTGAAATGTTATATATAAAAGAAATCAGTGAATTTACTTAAATTCTAAATTGCCCGATGATATTATTATGATATAAGATCGAGATGATTATAATAATATAAGGTGGAATATGATAATGGAGAAAATGATTAAAGGAGTAAAAAGAATTTGTGGAGAAGGAGTCAGCGAGTTTACACGGAAATCGGATAGAAATTTTTCATAATTTGTATATGCTCTCCCAACTGATAATTATTATTAATTTATATTAAAAACACTATGCATACGTGATAATAAAAAGAGGATATATTAATGTTTGGTATTGGTCATAAGTTGCTCAAGTTGTTTTTTAATTGCACTACGGTCTACGAAAATCAGCTGATCGAAGCTCGTGATCGTGTTTGAAAATAGTCTATTACTTTGGATATAATTACACTTGTAAGATCATAAAGAGATCTTAGCGAATTTAGAAATACGTAGATTAAAATTTGCCAAATAATATTATTATAATCTAAAGACAATATATATATATATATACACACACGCACACACACAAAACAGAGAAATATAATAATTACAATAAAAGAAAAAAAAAACATTCGAATAAATAAAAGATAAAAATAAAGAGGAGATCGATGCCTTGATAAAAGAATATGATATTTTACATATAGTTTCTCGAAAAGATCAAGCATCAATCGTTTAGATTTCACTGTCCTCCAATAAATTACTATAATTTCATAGATCAAGGCCGATATTGACGTTAATGATTTACCTATCAGAAAGATCTTTGAAAGTTGTTGTTTACGAAGTATAATATTAATTTGCTTTCATGAAATTCCATCGAAAATTATTTATACGTATGATAAATTTTCTACGTTTAATTTATATAATTGCATATAACATTATCGATTTTCATTTTTGAATTCGTTTGAAGCGAGCATCCGCATCGATCGATTACTTTATTCATTCGAAATAATTTCGTTTTTTTGTTTTTTGTTTTTTTTTTTTTTTATAATTTCTCTATTGCGATCATCACTGAGATTATAGATATCGTAGAAATAATCAGGGAGTAGCCTGACTCGTTGAAACATTTAATGTTGTATTGGCATCGATAACGGCTTACCTTGTCTCTAGAGTTCCGATCGTGGCGAAAGAAACGATTGTCCGAGAGTGATCACGCTATTACGTCAACGAAAAGCATGATTTCACGTCGAGATGGGATCGTTCTCTTTAGCCATGAGAGATTTCTTTTAGGTTTTCTCAAGCTCTAAACAACAAGTACAATTCCTCGAAGCCTTTTATGATCACTTGCGATTGGGAATTTACCGTGGCTATATCTAAACGTTACGAGTTTAAGATTTCTGTCTCAAATGTTTCTCTTTTTTTCTTTTCTTTTTTTTTTTTCTTTTTTTTTCTTTTTTTCTTTTCAAGCTTATCATTTCGCGACATTACGAAAAGGAGATCGTTTTTACACCAATTTGTTCACGTCAACTTTTAATGAAACGTTCGAGAGAGAAAAAAAAAGAGAGAAAAGAAAAAGAAAGAAACCGACGAATAATGGAATTAATTGATTTCAATACAAAAAACCGTTCGTTAATTCTTGCCGTGAATATATACTTAGAAAATTGTAACCAATAAATTACATGACAATATGAAATAGTATTATTGAAATGAACTCAATATAAATGTATAAGCTTTTGCGAGACGTATCGCGTGTATGGATATCGATTAAAAAAAAAAAAAAAAAAAAAAAAAAAAAAAAGAGTAAAAAGAAAAGACACAATTTTAAATCACTTCGAAATATGTTAATCGATGATAATGAGCTTATGAATCGAAGTCCATAATGTTTGTATATTGAAGAAAATTTACAGATTTAAAAAAATATAATACCAGAGCCCCCCAAAAAAGACAAAGAGATACAACATACGAAACTCCTGTTTGTCATCAAATGATTTCGTGTTAAAAAGAAGAACAAAATGGGGGGGGGAGAAAGAATATGAGGTAGGAAAGGAAGATGTAAAACGTGTGTTTAACGAAGAAACGATAGCTCGATTTGAAGTGAGCTAACTAAGATACGCCTGATGTAGAGAGGATGAACTTTCAAGCGTATAACGGTCAAGATCACCGCTTACTGGATATCCTTGAATTTTGCTGACAATATGCGCACCGGAGAATCCTCGATAAAAGTCGCGATTTCGCTGGCATTAAACTCTCTTTCTAAAATTGTCTACACTCGATTCTTCGATTTCTTCGACAAACTCATTTTAAATAAACATAATGCCATTATAATCGACAATTCTATCGCAAATATGATAATTCATTTCCCAAGGAAAGAATAAATTCCGATAGGAAGTTTCCCATGGAAGACGATTCATCTTTATTTCCTCATTGTTCACAACTTTTTCGTTATTTTTATGTACACGAATAAGAAACTTATTACAATGGAACGACATTTATTTATAAACGAATTCTATGACTTTAACGAAATGACAAATATGAATTCTCTTAATAGCAAAAAAAAAAAAAGAAAAAGAAACAACAAACATCTTTGATTGAAAACCAATTAATTAGTCTTCTTTCTATTTAATTGTGACAATTAATTTTTCTACAGGTATATAAAGACGTTCTTATTAGTAATCAGTAGATTAGAATAAAGCTGTTTTTTTTTTTTTTTTTTTTTTTTTTTTTTTTTTTTTTTTTTTTAATTAATCAAATAACATTTTAGTGAAAGGAAAGGAATGGATCACGATTGAATGGAAAGAAGTGGAAAAGTGAAGTTTGAAAGTCGAAAGTAAGAAGGGAGAAGAGAGAGAGAAAGAGAGAGAGAGAGAGAGAGAGAGGGAGAGGGAGAGAAAAAATCGAACGTGTTTGTGTCGATAAAGAGATTTCAAATTTTTCCATTAATCTCCAATGAACATACTACGGAAGTATCGTACACAGAGGAAAGGTGACGTAGCGTAGTGACCGTTGGATGGATCGATTTGATTAAAAATAGATTTTCCCAGGTTCGCGTTATAGTACGTTGTTCAGTGAAAAGCTTTAAAAGTGACGTCCGATATTTCTTTATAGTTGTAGAATATTGACGTTGTAAAAGTGACGTAAATAACGATGACGTGTTAAAATATATGTTAGAGGTCCTTCAACGTTACAGGGAACGTGTTTTCAATGAAACTTTCTTGCTTCTTCGTAAATCTTATAGAAAGAGAACAAACAAACAAACGCGAAAAATAATATGTCGAAAGAATGTTTTCGTTATATTCAAAATTTTACGAGGATAAAAATTAACATAATCGTGAGCGTGTATGTATCATCTCGAATGTATAATTCGTACGTCACCAAAGAATTTTTATCGAAATTGGACGAGTACAAATATACGATTGGTAAAGACAATTTTTATTTCAATTTTTTTTCCCTGTACTTAATTGTACGTTACAAATATACAGGGTTCCGCATGTTTCCACGCTAATTTTAGATAATATTAATTTACCATTTGGATCGGTTCCATCACGTTTTAGGATGTCTGTCCCGAATAATAAAACGTTTTATAGTTAGAAAAGCTGTCTCCTGCAAGTCTATCTTACGAGAGCAATCGGAAAAATATGCGACTTCTTTCTTCTTTTTTTTTTTTTTCTTGTAACACATAAATTTCATTTTAAAAGTGAAAAAACATCTTAAAGAGACTATAAAAGTCGCGTACTTTTTAATATCCTCTTTTATATATGTAAATAATAATAATATATATATAAAAAAAATAAAATATTTTTCTTCTCGTTTCTATTAAATCAATCGTTCTCATTAAGTCAACATTAATTATTTTAATTCCTTTTAATCGATATACGCGGAAATCTCACCTTTTTTGAAAGTTATTTTCTTTTTTTTCATAAGAAATAGTAAACGATATTTCATTTTTTTTTGTTTTGTACATACTACGTTACGTTTTAATCTAAATTATACATTTCTGTTCTATCGTAGAAGATATGGCTATTGTGCATGCCAAATACGAAAAACGCTACAATTTTATAAATATATAGGTATAGCACAATTTTGCATTTTTTTTTTTTTTAATTTTAATGAAACAAAGCCATTCTGCATTGAATGTCAAATAATGGATGTCTTCGATGAGTTCACACACAACACACACGCGCGCGCGCGCGCGCACATACACACACAAGGATGATTAGATGTGCATGTGTATATTGAATGTATTTATAGGATATGTATATATATATATATATATATATATATATACATATACATATACATATATATATATATATATATGTATACATATTTAAACGTACATTGCGAAAATAAAAGTTTCGTATTTCGTACAGCATTACTCGGGCAGAAACGCGTCAGAGTAATATTTTCTTTCTCGTTCTGCGAAAGGACACGACACGAGTAATTGTCGTTAAAGCGAGTAATTATTAGACGCTTGTGACCAACTCATTGAATGTGAAATCGCCTTTTTTTCGAGATAAAGAAAGAAAACAGAAAAAAGAAACAAAAAAGATTGAGAGAAAATCAAAAGGATAGAAAAAATAAAGATGTCCGAAATGTTCTAAGTCCGTTTCAAATAAAAGATAAAATATATGAGACCGTGAAAAATCGTTATTTAAAAAATACATCTTTTAACGTGTCAGTTCGCCTAAATATTTTGTGACGGGAAGCAGAGTGGTAGAAAGAGAAGGATAGAGAGCAAGAAATAGAGAGAAAGAGAAAGAGAGAAAAAGAGAAATAGGATGAGAGGCATATGGCGCGTGTCGTCCATCGTGTGCCATTGGCTGACAGTGTAAGAGTCACGTGTCCCTTCGCTCGCTTTACTTTACGTACTGGCCAGGAAGCAGCTGGCGGTAAACTAATGCTGATTGTCACATAAGCGAGAGGTTAACCGTTGATTGAACTATGTCGGTTTATGTTGATATCAGAAAATGATAAGAAGATTCAACTTATATTCTAGAACAATTTTCATTTGAGTTTAGCAACCTAATCGATCGTTAGAATTTTTATTTATGTATTTAATATTATTTTATAGATCTTCGATAGACGGTTAAAAGTTATTCTACTAACTTAAGAAGTACAGAATATTTTTATACACATTCATTACCATTTAAATATCATTTGTTAATTTTACCAAATTGTTGATATTATTTGTCTGTCTGTGTGTGTGTGTGTGTGTGTGTCTGTCGTAATTATATATAAAATATAATGATTAAATATACAAATGTGTATGATAATCGAAACAACGAATGAATCTTTTCTAATACAAGTCAATGGATAGGTGTAACCAACGGTCGGTATTTATTATCCACGATCAATAATTAACGATCAATAATTATCGCTAATGGTGACTACCTACCTATAATAAGTTACTAAGAGTGAAATAACAGTTCTACATTATCAACATTAATAATGTTACCGATGTTAACTGTTTTATCAAAGTTATCGACAGTACCTACATTACCGATATTGCGTAGGTTACCGACACAAACGATGGACAAACCACAGGTACCATCTTTTATCAACTCGTTGTACCAATAGTTTTCACTCTTAAAAAAAGAAA
>OU964961.1:20137436-20154936 GCA_918808275.2 Dolichovespula sylvestris
AGGAACATTTATTTTGAATATAAACAAAAAAAATTGAGATCCTCAATATTTTTACTCAATATTTCTTTACTGCGTCTCTCTCTCTCTCTCTCTCTCTCTCTCTCTCTCGCTCTCGCTCTCTCTTTTTTCTGACATATTCGAAATGATTTTTCTTTTCTTCTTTTTTTTTTTTTATTTACGAGATTGCTGCAACAATTTGATTGATGAAATTGAAATACGAACACGAGTAACTTGCCAGATTTAATTTGTAAGAAATTAATTTTAAATAGAAAAAAAGAAAACGATATTTATCCTTCACCGAAAAAAAAGAATGATATTAATTTTCAAATTATAAATATCATTATAATAATCATAAACGTCGTAATAATGAAAATAATATTTTCAAGCAATATCGAGAAAATAGATTTTTTGTAACAATTTAGAAATTATAACAAATAAAAATATAATCGAAGCCTCGATGATCTTACTTGACATTGTCAACACATGTTCGTGGTTTCTAGTGCGGTTTCGTTGCTCTCTTATGTGCAAATAAAAATAATACGAATGAATATTTTTGATATCGTTTTCATGGTCTCTGAGGTTAACTATAAATCCATCTATATTAATATGCGCATAAAAAAAAAAGAATATGATAATTTCCAATGTGGTTTGAAGTGTTATTGTAATATTCGTAAATATTAATTTTATCCGTGCGATTGCGTAATAACGTATAATAATTAATTTTACCGATGTTTAGAATAAAAAGAAAACAAAATTTTTTTGTATGAAAAAGATCCGGTATAATATTTGCTTTTTCTTTTTCTGAAGATTTCTAAAGAAATATAAAATCATAACACATTAAGGAGTTAACAAGCGCAAAAAAGGATTAGACAAAAAAGAACGAAAAATTCGAGGACCGTAATGGTCCATTCTAAATGGCAAGAATGCGTAAAATAAACGAAACTTCCACGTGGATTCAGGATCGCGCTTATCTTAATGCGTAAAAGAAGAGAAAGCCATTTCTCCTTAACGGAATATAAACGTAAAAAGTTGCATGTTTACTTCTATATACATATCTATATCTATATCTTTATCTATATATATATATAGATACATATCAAATGATGTTCAATGTCTGAACATTGGAACTATTAAAATCGTCCAAAAGATGAATGTCAGAATCAAGTTTGTCTTCCAAATATTAAAATAATTATAATTATCACATAAAACGCTAACGAAAGTCTATTTTTTCTTTATTTTGTTATTGTACAATTGAATATATTACAAAAAAAAAAAAAACAGATAACGAATAAAGGAAAAATAGCAAAATGTTTTATACAATATATCTATGAATAATATTGTAAAATTATTTTATTATTTATTTTAATTCACTTCAATTATTACAAATCGCTTGATTGACGTTAAATTTTATATATAATACGTCTATAAATAATATTATAAAAAATTATTTTATTCTATTTGGTTTATTTAGAAATGTTTCTAAAGAATATTCCACGTGTATATTATAAAAAAAAAAAAGAAAAGAAAATTAATCGATAATAGTACTTTTAATTATTTGACTTTTAAAAAAAAATTTTTAAGAAACTACCCTTCCTTTATTCCTTGTAACGGTAAAATTTTAGAAAAAAATAATTAATATCTTGTTTTGTATAAAAGTTGCGTAATTAGATTAAAACGAATTTATTTCGGTATTTCAAGATTTTTCTAATTATTACTTTCAATGTGATTTTTTTCTTTTTTGTTCATTGTTGTTTTATAATTTCTAGCAATCGTACGAAGTTAAACGTACTAAATCTTGGAAATAAGTGGGTCGGAGAAGGCGCGTGAGTTAGTGTTCAAGATGCCGCAAGGTGTTGGGAACCAAAGGGAAAAGAGAAAGAAGAAAAGTGAGTCAGTCGCGTGATTCTCGAGTCTCTCCATATTTTCCGAGAGCGTCCCACTGCTCTTGTACCTCGGAAAGGCCGGTATGTTCAATTGAATGATAGCGATGACTTTATTGCACGTAGTCAACTCTATTACACCGACCTTTTATTCTCTCGAACGTCCTCGAAGCTCTAGTGTGTTATTCGTTATGAAAAAATATGAAAGAAAAAAATAAAGAAAGAAAGAAAGAAAGAAAGAAAGGAAGGAAGAAAGAAAGTAAAAAGAAAAAAAGAAAGAAGTTACAACGAGCGATTATCTACTCTTGCTAGATAACAGAGATTTATAGTGAATAAGTGCAAGAATAAAAGTAGAAAAATAATAGTAATAATAATAATAAGAAGAAGAAAAATGTCTTTGTACGTTATTCCAAAATTAATAACTTTTTATAGACTATAATAAAGAACACGAAATTTGTTAGTATACATATAAATATAAATATAATACATGTATGTATATATATATATATGTACACACAAAAATTAATTAACATTATTATTGTAAAATACATAAAATATTTTATAATAATACCATTATCGTAATAATACATTTGCAGAATAATAAAATATTTAAAATATATATTTCATATAATATAATTGACACTAAAACTATCAAATTCGATGAAGTAACGAATTTTAAGTGTCTTGGTTTATTATTGAAATTATAATTACCACAAAAATGTTAAACATATGCTGTTTGTGTCAAGCAAAGTAGCATGTGTGATAAAAATATATTGCTAATACTAATGTTTAAAACAAAAATAGTGTATTGTTGCAACAGGAACTAATAATCTTGGATGGAAATTTCTTCTTTAGTATTTTTATGAAAAAGAAAACGAAAAAAAAAACAAATATATTTTTACATTTTGTAAAGCTGCCTTGTTAATCATCTTAAATATCATCAATATCATCAACATTTATTTATTCAAAATTCATTATTTAATCTTAAAAATCATGTGGAAGTGTCGTATTTTACGATACATGGTGACATATAACAGTGATTTTATAATTTCTTAAATGGGTTATTACGATTTTTATATTTAGTGAAAAAAATCGGAATACATTATAATATGCATATATATATATATATATATATATATATATATATATATATATATATACACGGTATCTCATTTGAAGTTTCGTGCACAAATTATTTCCCAAACTATAGTTCGTGCAAAAAAAAAATGTTTCATATAGAATTTACCCTGCTTCGAGACGGTGTCTTATAATGATCACAAATCTTTTCTAGGCAGACCTGCTTCCGAGATTTCAAGGTGACCTTTGTTTTATTATACGGAACTTAAATTATCTTAAAACATTAAAGCGTTATAGCCGATAAATAAAATAAAAGGTAGAGCCGGTTGAATAAATATATACCTAAATACAATATAAACAGTTCCATATAAAACAACAAACGTTATTTTGAAATCCAGAAAAAAAGAAAAATCAGGAAGATGATTGTGGTCGTCATAAAACGTCCCCCTTACCATCTTCTTCGAAATAGATTAGGATTTATTTGAAACATTTCTTAAAACTTTTATATTGAAATCTATTGAAATTTATATTAGTTTTAAGATTATTTATTTTTATATTAATATATATATATATATATATATATATATATATAGATTTATTTTAACTATAATTAATACTTTACTTTATTAAAAATTAATATTTCATTTAATAAAAACTTTTTTGTTTCCATTATTCTATGTACTTTACACGACACATCTCTTTCAACATATTCATTAAAAAAATACCAAGCTGCTCGTACGGTCTATAAAGTTATTAGATTTCTAATGATATGCGCGTACTGTTCACTCTTGTATCCATTATAACTTTTCACAAGATATTATACTACGGAGAATAAATATAGACGAGGATCCATCGACGAGTAATAAAAAAAGTCACAAGAGTATTTAATCTCCGAGAGAATTCAAACAAATCTACGACTTTGCGTATCGCGACGTAAAAGCGCATAAAATTTAATCCTTCGACCGTTGTCTCCTTGTTTACCCCAGTCTTTCGAAATTGCAGAAAATCTTTCGACTCTTATCATTATCACGCTGAATAAAACGCGAGGATATACACCGATGTGATGCTGGTATTGAAATTAAAATGAAAGTATATATAGAGAATGTATTTGTGTGTGTGTGTGTGTGTGTGTGTGTGTGTACATATATATATTTATATATGAAATTATAAGTTGATAAAAACATTAATATTTTCTGATAAAATATTATTAAAAAAAAAAAAATAAATAATTATTGGTAATAATCTCTTCGCATACATATACTAATACCAATCGTAATAATAATAAACTATTAATCTTCCCATCGACTATTGTTCGTCGTTTTCTTTTTCATCTATTAAAAAATATTTTAAGACCCGTTTTAAAAAAAATATTGACGAGATAAGTATCGTTGTTCGAATGTCGAAATTAGAAATACGAAGGCCGATTTGAAAAAGAAAGAAATACTTGAAAATATTGACACACTGTGTCAGCGACATCGTTGAGAGAGAGAGAGAGAGAGAGAGACGTTGCGTGTTAAGCGCGTTAGCTACTCGGAGAACCAACCGGCCAATCAGCCAAGCATAACTGTCCATAATCCATAAGTACCTATTTACAAATACGTAGAAGTGATAGGTACATTCATATGTATGTACATATGTCTGTATGTACGTATATGTTTACGCGGCAAAAGTCTCTCAAGAGAAAGATAATTCGAAAAGAAGGAACAAGTTCACAAATATTTATGAATTATTTGCTTATCAAAATTTCTCTTTCTTATGAACGCTTGTTAAAGGATTATTTAATTATGAAAGCGACAGCGAGTAAATAACGTTTAAAGTTTAATAATATTTTAATTATCTTTTTTCTCTATTGTTTCTTTTTTGTTAATATTTTAAACCTTTTAATCGAAAAAAATCGTTATAGCTCTGTTTAAGTATAAAAAAGAATAGTAATAATAACAACAACAACAACAACAACAACAACAACAACAACAACAATAATAATAATAATAATAATAATAATAATAATAATTTTTAATTAAATATAAAATACTCAGCATACCTTAATCATAGTAAAATATACTTGACTTTGCGTAGGAGATTACTAATCGTTAAAAAAATCTCCCTACATATTTCTTTCTCTTATATATCGCTAACGAGAGAGATAACAAGATAAGGACATAATCGATTGGTCCGAACAGGATCGATCGAATTACATCAAATTAATTTAGTTGGGATACATTCTTACATTTCTACGTATTTACACAGATATACGCGTACATATGTACGTGTATGTACATAGAACATTCCTACGTTCACGTACTACTCTGAGAGAAGAAAAAAAAAAAACGCACGCAGGAGATTAGAACAGATAGAATAATCGCTAACCTATATAAGTTATATCGATTTGACTATTTTCGTGTTTGCTCGACGACGATTCTCTACCATTTGTCCGATTATATTTCTTATCTGGAATCGATGGACGTTCGAAACGCATTTTTTACGACTAATTGCAAGTGCGACATGAATCAATGAATATCAACCTTATCGGGACGATCGGAAATATTCAAATTCTTTTTATATCATTTATTTGTCGTATCTGATATCATTTATTCATCCATTTAAAAGTTACTATTTTTAAAGCAATATTAATAATTTTTCATAATTATAAAATGAAATATCACATCGTGCAAGTTAAAAAATAACATTGACTTGATATATCGGTAACTAATTAATTACTTACTAATTAGTGTTTTGAAATGTCAGATCAATTATCGTAATGAAATGGTTGAAGGATAAACAATCTTCAAAAGTCATATTAAAGTTTGGTCTTTTATACAAGGACGACTATATATATATATATATATATATATATATATATATATATAAATAAATATATATATATATGTATATCTATATATATAAATAAATAAATATATATATATATCTTAATATATATTAAGATGTAGATATAATTAACGTGAAAATATTTCGAAAGTTCCATGGATTCTTGTATTATAAAGGAAGAAAAGCATGGAATGTAGCCTATTTATTTACTCTGATACGTTTCAAGAACTCGCCTTCTTGTGCTTATCGTTGGTCGATTAAAAATCTTCGGGCACGATAAACTTTCTCTTTCTCATCGTTCGCGCATACGTTATAAATCGATCGGTATTCTTATTTCGGCAATCCGGAATCCTTTACGAAAGAATAAATAAACAAACATACAAATAATCGACGATTTTGGTATCAGTCGTGACGCATATAATATCGTCGCATTGTAGATAAACAATTTTCTTCGTACGATAAGAACGCCATTTTGGTACAAATTGCGTTCGAAAACGTAGTGGAAAACTTTCTGTCTTCTTCAAATAATAATCATTAAGACTAAATGATAAACTCGTATATACGGGGTTACGCGCGAACGCACGTGCACGAAAACACCATTGAACGGTAAGACGCGCGTACACAATTACCTACGTTCGAAATTTTCTATTGGACAAAGACGTATAAGTACTTTCGGTACTTTTAATGTCGTTATTCCAAGGCGTGGCAAAAGAGTTACGAACTAAGCGATCAAGTAAACGACGGAAAGGAAGGAAGAAAAAAAGGATAAATAAAAAAAAAAAAAGAGAAGAAAAGAAAAGAAAAGAAAAGAAAAGATGAGAAGAGAAAAGAAAAAAGAAAAAGCAAAAGGGGAAAAATGTTTCGTGTACGCACCAACTTCGGCATGTTGAACAAAAAATTCCAACATATCTTCGGCCCTTCGTTGCTGTCGTTACCGTCTATTCACAATCAACCGCGAAACCTTCGCGGTTCTTTCTCCCTGTTCTCTCCGGTTACGAGCAGTTCGTTCGTTTTGATCCTCGAGTGCGCGCGCGCGCGCGCCGAGTAGAACGATCATAAAAAATAATAAAAGGCGAGTCGCGTCCTCGTAGAGGTCTTTTCGTGATTATTCAGACGATTATCGAATTTCTTTTCGATAATATCGACAATCATGAAGAGTCTTCCGAAAGTCGGAAATCTTAGAGAGAGAGGGAGAGAGGGAGAGAGAGAGAGAGAGAGAGAGAGAGAGAGAGAGAGCGAGAAAGATAAAGAGATGAAGAAAAGTAATTTGTTGGTTAAAAAAAGACAACGAATAACGCAACCGACGAATAAATACGAAGTAAAGCAAGAGAAAGAAAGAAATAAAGAAAATTATAGAGAAATTTGTCAACGGCGAATATCGTCCGAATCGTTTCTTTTTTCTTCTTTTTTTTTCGTTTTCTCTCAATCTTTTCGTATCTGTTATTCTTCTCTCTGTCTTCCTTTTTATTTACTTGATGTTCGATATTGCGTTCGATCTTTCTCTCACTCCATTCTATAAATGAAGACGAAAGACGAAAAAGAAAAAAAGAATTGACAATAATAAACACTTGAGGGAGTGAGAAACGACGACGATGATAACGCACCTTCTCTCACGGGTTACGCGTTTAAACTGAAACTGATTCTCTGGAACCGTGCGCAGCTTCGTCTGGGCCCGCGAAAGTTAGCCGCGCATGCGCGTCTACTCGACTCGTCGTCGTTGCCACTCTCGAGAAAGTATCTTCCACCGTTCACTCCTCTCTCTCTCTCTCTCTCTCTCTCTCTCTCTCTCTCTCTCTCTTTCTCTTTCTCTCTTTACATCGCTAAATGCCAAACTTATTTCTTCTTCTATGTCCATCATCTTTAAAGTTACGTTTATGTTTTTTTTTTCCACGAGAAAGAGATAATTGAGAGAACAAGACATGAATGAAAGCGTCATTAAAAGGGTTACTGACGTTAATTAATATCAATTTATATGCGTCAGTCGCGGTGCAATCCGTTGGAATCGTGCCATCCACACGAATTCCATCGGTCTTTATAATTTCATTAAAAATTCTTAAGATTGTTATTTCTTCTTTTTCTTCTTCTTCTTCTTCTTCTTCTTCTTCCTTTCTTGTATACTCTTATAACATTAATTTTTTTCCTCTTTCTCTCTCTCTCTCTCTCTCTCTCTCTCTCTCTCTCTCTCTCTCTCTATCTCTCTCTCTCTCTCTCTCTGCCTCATCTTTCTTTTTTTCTTTCTTTCTTTCTCTTTTTTTGATAATAAAATAAATAATGAGTTAATGAAATTTAAACAAGCTTAAACATATAATATTCTTTTTTAAAATTTCTTTCATCAAATGGAACAAGTTAATTTCGCTTCTTTATCGAACTGTCGTGAATTATTCTATAGTAACGAAAGATAGATGACGAAAGATAAAATAGGATTTATCTGAAATCGATCGAGTACTTTAAAGGTAAACATACATGATGGGAATCGACGTTACATCTGATCAATGTCGGAAGTACGAAGACCACATGTCGTATAAATCTTTGTGCGAGTATGCGAGTATGAATCAATTGCGAGATGAGTTACGAAATCGAGCTCGGTTAAGATCAACGTTCCAAAAAAGATCCATTTTTACGGTTTATATCAAGTCTTATATATAAAATTACATAGTGATTACTAATTTATATATATAAATTATATATATATATATATATATATATATATATATATATGTTCTTTTATATAATATAAAATTCTTTCGCTTATCGCGCTTTTAATCAACATTATTCTTTAAAGTATAAATTCTATATGCACTGATTATATAACGAATAATAAAAAGAATTAATCGTCGATTATTGATGATAGTTTTGTTCTAATTAATTAATTTATCTATATATTTTCTTTAATTACTTACTTTCTAAGATAATCCTTGAAAAATATTCACAATCCCTTTATCAACCAATCACAAGTATTCTCTCCCGATAATATTTAATATCCAAACATATATGTGCGTGTATGTGTGCGCGTATGTATACACATTTACATTTATACGCGTGTAACTGTCGATTAAAAGCGAAATCTTTCCTTGGCGACAAATTTAATTATTTGACAAATTATCAAGAATTTAGAGGACGCGATAAGCTAGCTCGTCCACGTGATTGAACTCGCGAAAATAATTCCTTTGCTTTTCTTTTTTTTTTCTCTCTCTGTCTCTTTTTCCACTTCATACGGAAATCGTCGAAGATTGGATCGACACGGATCGTCAATCATGTTCGAACTTCCTGGGTCATTTAACGTTCTTTCTCTTTCTTTTTCTTTTTTCCCCGTCGATCATTACAGAAAAGTATAGGTATTAAGTGGTACGATTTTCAAATTGAGTTCGTTATTGAGAATGATTGTTAAAAATTATGTTAGGTATCAAACGTTGTTAATGTTTAAAACGAAGTTGAAAACGTTAAGAGAGTACCGCTTGAATGACCCTAACCCATGGGGGGAATATATATATATATATATATATATATATATATATATATATATACAGCATATAAATTATATTATACTTGTTTACGTGAAGGTTGAGCAAATATGCGTGTATTGGTGCATCTACGCCGACACACATATATATATGCATATATAGAAGGGTTCGATGTTGACGATTCTACGTGTCGAGGAAAGATATGTACGATGATATCTCTTACGTGACGTCACGATATCAATAAATCGTCATTAAGCACAAAATCGATTGCGGGTGGTGATCATTCGACGAGATAGATTAACGCTCATACGTTTGTTCTTATTTAGCCATTTATTTTGCCTCTCTCTCTCTCTCTCTCTCTCTCTCTCTCTCTCTCTCTCTCCTTTTCCATTTATCCTTTTCTATTATCTTTTATTTTTATTCTTTCATTCTCAAAGAAATCACACAAAGAAAAATGATTATTAAATAACTATACGAAAGAGAGAATCGCTCGCAATTTTCTTCGAGAACGTTCGATTCTCCTCAACCTTTCTCACCCGTTCACCATCTTTTAACTCGTTCTCGGCTACATTCTCGTGTCGTTGCTCGAAGAAGGTTGTTGAAAAACGTACGTTAAGTACGTTTCTCTTTTACACGCGAGACCTTCCTGAATGAACGATTGAATTATACCGTCTATATGTATCGAAGAGATTGTTTCTTTTTTTTCTATTACTTTTCTTTTTTTTTTCTATATACGTGCGTATATTTTTTAATTATCACCTAACACGTACGATAAACGATTTTCTGACGTCTTCTATCTCCCTTTGGGATTGAACGTTGTTATTAAGAATCATTTTTGGAGTGAGCGGATATTCCCGAGACCTAATCGTCTCCAAATGTGAGCCATTATTTATCGCACGTGCTAAATGTCGATTTAAAAAAAAAAAAAATGGACAATTAAACGAAAGATAAAGGGGAAAAACGATTTTATTTTGAAAAAAAAAAAAATAACAAGGAACACACGTTGCCGCGTTTAATCAATTCGTTCGATCCGTTCTCTTATCGTTCGACGTTCCAATTTTTTTCTCTATTTTTTTTTGTTTTCTTTTTTTTTTTTTTTTTTAATCTGTTGTTCGACTATTCTCAACTTTTATCACGAAATTGTAAATGTCTGAAAATTAGGAAGGAGTGCGATAGAGAAATAGCCGCGGAATCGCGTGTATGTCTCGTAATTAGCACAAAGTGTTATTCACCGTTCGTGGTTACGATTAGGATGAAAGAATGTAACTTCGCCCACATCGAATGAAGACCGTTGATAATCATTTTTGAACCCCCTTAACCTTGCGCGCTCGCGTGCACAATGACGATATTATCATAAATACGATCTCACGAACACGTACTCGTTTGCGAAAGAGAGAGAGAGAGAGAGAGAAAGCAGATATATATATATATATATATATATATATATATATATATATATATTACAAAATTTTCATTTTGCAAAATTTCTTAATAAAATCTTAAAGTCGAAGTGACAATAAACGCCACGACAAGTGATAGATTAAATAAAATCATAGAAAGTTTCAGTGAATTTTCTTTTTTTCTTTAAATTTTAAACGGACGATAATAATGGATAGGGGGACGCATAAAGAAAATGTAGGAAGCGATGTACTATATAGCGATGGCACGTCTGAATATTAATTGCTACGAGTCGAGGTATACATATAAACGATATTTATTCCTTTTTACAAATTGAAATTGTTTGTGACAATCTTCGAGGTAGGCCTTACAATTCGTCGCGATAATTTATTAAAAAATTGAAGATTTGAGATTTGTAATTTTGAAGAATTTTACTTAATATAGTACTTACTTTTTTTTTTAGTTATTTAATAAAAATATTAGACGGAGATTGATTTGAGATAATTAACGTAGATATCTAACGGAAGTGATCGATTTAAAATCAATGATTTTAAACTGATATTGATGCTATCGATTGAAAATAATATCTTTGGACAATGATCGATAATATTTGGAAAGAAACAGACGATTATGCTTATCTTTAAAAGTACCAATGAGGTCAGCCACTGTTGGTACGACAAAAAGTGTGTATGTACGTCGTACCGTTTCATTTCTCGAACGTCTCGCATCCGGACGCGACTCGCGTATTTCATGATCATCGTATCGTCGAACGATCCATGCGCTCGCTTACGTGAGCTCCTCGCGTGCTCGCACATTTCACATATTTTAGTTAGCTAGCCGAAAGAGGTGCGGTCTCTATTGCGAATGCAAAATGCATAAAGGTGAGGTCTCTGAACGCGATACGATTTCGGCTATGCAGCTTTACGTCATCGCCATCTTTTTTTTCCATCTATTTAACGTAATAATTAATATTTTCAGCATTTTCCTATTAAAAATATTTAGGTAAAGTTAAGTGTGCTGATTCGTATAAACTTGATTGTTTAAGCCTTTGATAAATGATTTTTTATTAATTTTCTTTTTTTTTCTTAAAATTTTTATGAAAATATTATCCTATATCCTAATTATTAAGTAAACATAATAATGACAATAATAGCAAACTTACATTATCGTCATATTCCTTTTCTAAATGTTAAGTCATAATTCATCAATTATATGCATTTAAGAATTGTTGAAACCTTTCTATTGTTTTTTTTTTTGGTTTAGAAATTTTTACGGATATATAGTATACCATAAAAGCTATTAAGTTAATATAACAGAAAGAAGAAAAATAATAGAAAAATTACTTCATCATAACATTTTTTATGTATATCATCTTATCATATGCTTATATTCATAAAATTTATTATAAATATATTATATGTTGTATTATAATTTCACAATTATTAAAGTATAAAGATTTGATGAACGTGTTAAATAATAATCAACGAATATAGTTAGATGTAACCAGAAACTCAAATTTAGATAATTCCAAATTTGGGACTCAAATAAAAACGGAAAATTTTTAGTTACATATGAAATATGGTTAACGATAATGATCACATTTTAGAGTAATCAATTTAATAGCTTTTTAACTATCCCTTCTTATTACTATTCTATACGATAGGATATATACCTAGGGGGTCGTTAAATTACAAATTACAAATACCGAGAATCTTTTAATTACTTCTACTCGTTGATTTTGTTCCTCGTACAGCGCACGTGACACGAATTCCTAACATTTGCCACATAATCTTTATAATAATTAACGTCTCCTCCTCTTTTCTCTTCTAATCGTATAATCGTACTTAACGCAATTTCAATCGGCGAGGACGGTCATTCCATAGTGAAACTTTTTAATCGCAGTATCATAGTAAAGTTTCCGTTAGTCTATACAAGTGATTCTCAACCTTTTATGCTTCACATACCCCCTGATAAATGTGTATCTAATTCTATCATGCATCTCGTATAAATACATAGAACTATAATTATAGTATAACAGTTAAAAGTAAAATACAACACACACACATATATATATATATATATATATATATATATTATATATACACACATTAATCTTTGTATTTATAAATTACATATGTCGATAAACACAAAAATTGACATAAACAATTTAACGAATCTTATAAAATTATAAACATTTTGCGGTATAATCGGTCTAATGGTTACATGTCAGGGTCACGGCGTAAATTAAAAGGTTTTACTGCGTATGTGTTCTTGCACCACGCGTGCATTTGAGAATCCCTAGTCTGTAACGTTTAGTCTGTAATAATAAAATGCGAAGGCGTACTAGCGTAACAGGAAATACGTGTAAATAATTCGGAATATCTACTATTAATTTCTATGCGTGTCACTTTATGGAATTTCGTACCGTCTAATTGTTCATATATAGACGACTTTCAACTTTCTTTGTGTTATTCTACAATATTATCGATCCCTCATTTTTATTTTATTCTATTTTGTTTATCCCATTATATCGCAAACAAGCGTTACTCATATACGTAAAATCTTCGAATATGTATCGTTACATAATTTACATTGTGCAGAATAAACGACAATACAATGCAACTGATATTTATCTCGTAAAAATACAAAAACAAAAAAAGGAAAGACAAGAAAGAAAAAATATCTATGTATTGTTATACAATTTACATTGTATAGAATAAATAACGATACGATGTAACTGACGTTCCTCTCGTATAGATAAAAAAAAATAAAATAGAAAAAGAAAAAAAGAAAAAGAAGAAGAAAAAAGAAAAAAAAAGAAAAGGAAAGGAAGAGGTAAGATAAAAGATAAAGAAAAAAATTTTAGATCGTTCTAGCTGGAATTGGACTTATCATTAGACGAGGTATTTTCCTAATTTATCATTTAGCCTAAGATAATATCCAAACTCGATTGGTGCGACTGATCGTTAACCGTTATCATAGACGGGTAAATGATAACGCGTTAACTCGGTGAAAGTGACGAGAGCGAGAGTCATACACGGTTAACGTTTAGTATTTAGATCTTCGTACGTGTACGGGCACATACATATTTTTTTTTCTCTACCTATACAAGCCATCGATAAAGGTTTATTGCTTAACCGAAATAATACGAATGGACTATCGTTCAAATCATTTTCACTTATTTGCGTCTCTATTCTCTTTGTTTTATTTTAAACAATCGGACTACGTGAGACGTTCCTTAATCTAATAATATTAACGATGAACGAACACAAAGTTCAGATACTTTTCCTCATATTGTATTATTTCTAATCCGAAATCGAAATATCCATACTTTTACTTCTATCCCAAACTACAGCCCGTCGAGTGTAAAATAGAAATGTATCGGTTAATAAGATAAAAGAGAGATACGAAAGAAAGCTCGATTAAGTCTAAGCTCCAGAGCAAAGACTTCGGATAATTTTTATGATTGGACCATTAGATTCAATTAGAAGTCTCCTCTCGCGTGTTTATCACGTTCCTCCTCGTGACTATGCTCAAAGTGGCTTTCATATGTGAAAGAGAGAGAGAGAGAGAGAGAGAGAGAGAGAGAGAGAGAGAGAGAGAGGTGCTCGTTCGAGAATAAACTACATGCGTATATATTTACATATACATATATATATATATATATATATATATATTCGTATGTATTTACATATGTATATACGTACTATGTACTTACAATACTATATACGGATGCCACGTCATTTTAATGCCATTCTTGTCATGTTATGTGACGATTGTAGGACATTCCTTAGGATTCATGATATTTTTATTACTTAATTGTTTCTTTTTTTTTTTTTTATTATACGTGTACGCACATAAGCGAGACAACATGACACGATGTCATGTCATTTTAATAACATTCGCCTTGTGCTACGCGACAATTTTAGGACATTCCTTGAGATAAATGAATATTTTTATTATTTAAATATTTTTTTCTTCTTTTTTTTTTTCTTTTTATCCTGAGTAACGAAAGAGAGAAGTAAGGAGTTGGCGCGCAAAAAGAAAAAGAGAAAATAGGGGAAAAGAAATGTAATAAAGAAGATTCTTCATCTTTATCAGAGGAAGTAAGTCGTAATTTACATGTAAAGGCTAATGGACATTGCACGGAGTCGTTGTCGTCGTCATCGTAGAGGGTAGGCGGAAGAAGGAAGAGAGCAATCGCTTCGTTCGAAAGGCATAGCCAGCCTGGATCGTCTTTAGGTACGATCGGAATAACAATTAGATACCTATATCCATCCCATTGCAGTGCGAGAAAACTTCGTCATGAATCTCGTCTATTATTCTTTAAACGTTCACCGGTTTAACCTTAGATACCCGTGACATGCGTTCGCCATTTTTCTTTTTTTCTTCTTGTCTCGTGCACACACAAACACACACGCGCACGCACGCACGCACGCACACACACACACATGTATGTCTGTACAGAATGGACCAAAAGTTCTTAGATCGTATTAAAAATCAATTACTCTTGTTCGAGACTCTTCAAACGTTTTCTTTCCGGTTAGCTTCATAAGTTTTACAATCTGCAAATGAAATTAATCTAAGAAAAATTCCCGAAGGAGAACAACAATTGATTTGCATGGATCGATTGAGAACTTTTGGCCCGCTCTATTATGTACGTACGTACGCATGCACGCGTGTACACGTATGTACGTTATTTACTACACGATTTGCTTTTAAACTTTATAAATTTTACTACCTTTTTTTATAAATCTTACATGAGAATAAATGAGAGATGATCTATTAGGAAGAAGAAAAAAAAAAAGAAAAAAGAAAGAAAAATCCAATTCCATATCCTTGATTAGACGAAACAATGATTTTTGGTAAAAAAAAAAGAAAAAATAAAAAGGATATCTTTCAGCATGTGAATGAACAAAGTTTGCTTAAGATTCGTGGTATGCACAAACACAAACATATAGATATTATACATATAGTACGTATGCCTATCTTTAAACTCTACTGTGCCTTGAGATACTTGTACTTGAACGAATAAATCACGTTTGTTCTCGCGATAATGACGAATCCAAGAAAATCCCGAGTAACATCTTCTTCTTCTTCTTATTATTTTTTTTTTTTTATATTCGACCTTGAGAACGTTCAATCTGATCGGAGGAAAGAGGACATCTTATATATATTTTTTTTTCTTCACATCTCTTTGCTTACGATGTATCGTGTGTATATACATACACGCTCGCGCGCGCGTTAATTCTAAAAACAATAATGTAATTCGCGATCGAAATTACTCTAGCCTATTTTTATTAACTAGAATAAGACCGATTTGAATTTTTCTCAAGGATTTACTTTTTCTATCTTTCTGAGTCATTTTACTCTCGATCATTGCCCTTAGAATTATATATGTCGAACAATGATCTTTTCAAGATATTTATAGTTACATAAGAGAAATACGCGAAAATTCGTATTTATATCATTTGTCATTTCACCGTAGATTATTCATCAGAGTATAACGTTTCGAACAATAGTCTTTTCATATATCTATAATATAAGATGAAAAATATGTATGTGAAAATTCATTTTTGTTTTTTTCCACTAGATCATTCCTCGTAGAATTATAGATCAATCAATGATCGTTTACAGATATCTACAGTTACGTAAAAAAACTCGTAAATTAAGTAGAAAATTCGTATTTCTTATTCAATGATATTCGTTCATTTTATTTCATTATTAGAAATTAGATACGAATTAGAAGTTGATAAATGTAAACGTTTGAATTCGTTCGTTCGTTTTTCCCCCTTTTAGTACATTATTTATTTATTTTTTTTTTATTTATTTTTATTTACTCGAAAGAAGTATAAAATGATAAAAAACAAAAAAAAACTGTACACATATGTATATACATTGTACACTCTTAGTATGATGATCATTGTAAGAAATCCTTGACCCATCGCGAGTACTTTATTGATAGCAATAACCATGATTTATTCATTAGAAGTGACACGATCGTTAACAAGATTTGACGTTGTGATATTAAGCTCCCATAAGTGTAATACAAAAGGAAATGTCTGTAAAAAGTTTCTTAATAAGAAGACATAAAATCTCGTAAATTCGATATAAATGATAAGAGGAATAAGATAGAATTGATTTAATCGTCGATATTTCTAATAATAACTTTAATCTCTTTTCTCACCTTGGTAATTCCAAGATTAAAGATCAAATTCCGGAAGAATGATTGCATGAACCGAGAAAGGTACTAACTTTACGGTTTAGTAACTAGATTAAGAATATTAAATTATTTCATTCCATTCGAGTGGTTTGCAAAAGTGATTTACGGAGAAGCTAAGAAGGAGAAAGTTTCAAAGTGTCTCGATCGTCATTGTTTTTAACCGCAAGCGAGCCAATATATATGTATATGTGTGTATATATATATGTATGTAAAAAATGCATGTATATATGAATATGTATATATATATATATATATATATATATATATATATATATATATATTCCTTTCCTACTATTGAATTACTCAATCACGATCAATAGATCTCAACCATTTACAACGTCATGTAACTTTGAAATCACATTTTCATATATCTATCTTTTTTCAATCTTATTTCTTTTCTCGCCACAAAATGAATCATTCAATTATATTCAATGATTATTACTTGTTAAGTATAACTTATACTATATAAATAATGTCTATATAAATACACTATATTAGTATAAGTTATACTTATATATTATACAGTACAAATATACATATACTTATATAATACAAATATTAATCTTCGCGTATGAATCAACAATTAATTCTAATTATGTTATACTTACAATTAGTATAGAACGGTTATGCTAATA
>OU964961.1:20159936-20169936 GCA_918808275.2 Dolichovespula sylvestris
ACCCTTACTATGCAATTTTGGATCCCGCATGAAAATTCGTAATACATATACATATACGTATATATATACACATATATGTACATACATATAGGATATATGTATATGTATATATATACATACATGTATAATTGCGAAAGTCAAACATATATAACATACATACTTTACCATGAACATGCTCGGCTACGTTCACTCGTTATTATTCGAATAAGTGGAATAGTATCGGGAACGATTAGTCAACTACGTCAGACACATTTTTCAAAACTCTCGAACAAGATTATATTCTTTACTTCGATTGCTTTGATGTACATAATTGTCAAAGGGAAAAGAAATGAAAGGATGAAAAAATAACAAATAAATAAAAAAAAATAAAGAAATAAATAAATAAATGAATGAATGAATGAATGAATGAATGAATGAATGAATGAATGAATGAATAACGTCATTAATATCAAGTCAAAGATGCTTCGATATATCAAAATAATAATAATAATAAATCAATGAAAAATCATCCATAACTAATTATAATCAGGAAGAAGGTATCTATGCAAGATGAGACCTCTCCCGGAGATGCAATCGCAAACTACGATCAACATATCGGATTACGTAGAGATAGATGTGCGTAATATAAAGAATATTAAAAGATGAAACTGGAGAATCTCATATCCGTATTGCTTCTTTTTTAACCGGTAATCGTAAAATTTCCTAATATAAGATAGAACAACTTTTATGACGTTCAAGAAAAAGAGAGAAAGAGAAATTAAAGATAGAAAAAAATGTTGGATAATTTGACAAAGGATACAAATCATTTGAGAGATACACAAAGATACATAAATTGGTCACTTCGAGCAATAGGACAGGTACGTAGAATAGTATGTACGACTCCTTATGTTCATTCGAGAACGTTAATTATTGAAAAACCAGTTTCTCGCCTCCGCACGACGTGAGTGCCAATGGCGATTACGTAAAGACATAGTTTCGTGTTTTAATTAAAATATAAGACTTCTTAAGGACCTAAAGGATTAGCACAGGTTTATATATATATATATATATATATATATATATATATATATATATATTATTTATAGGATCTCTATCCTATATATATACGTTTGACTTCATGGACCTCTTAGATTTAATAAATTGAATCATTTCTTCATTATTTTCGTGAAGTTATGTGATATTTATTTTTATTGGTTGTCTCTCGGCAGATTCGAGAAGGGATCATGGTGGGGAGAGTTTAGGTCAAATGTCGTAACCTTAACCGAATTAATACCAACCACTTTCAAGTTTATCAAATGTTAAAAGTCTGATTCAAACGAGGGGACAAAAAATAACCTGTTAAAAGAGAATGATCGATTGAATTCGTCGATTTCTCTACAGAGAATATTATAACTTTTATATAATATACCATGTTGTTTTCTTTATATTTCTCCTCTTTATATCACTCCACGTAGGTTTGCAAAAAGTTATACTGGAATAAAAATATTCGATTTATTACACTTTATTAGAATCTTTAACAATATACAGGGTGGGCCGAAAGTTACTGGGTGATAGCGAAAATAGATTATTCATCTTCTAGATTTTTCAAGTTAATTTTTCTTTCAAGTTGTAAAAACTACAAGGCAAGGAACTTTTTTACAATCTGCAAAAAAAAGTGAAAATTAATCTAATAAGTCTCGATGAAGAATAATTTATTTTTTTTTTTTTTTATTAAATCATCTAAAAACTATAGGCTTGGCTTATTCTCTTTTCTTTCTTTCTTTTTTTTTTTTTTTTTATATAAGATACAATATTCAAGTGTATATATATATATGTCATGTTGTTGTCTCTCTTTTTTCTCTTTTCATCACATCTTTCTTACTTCGAACGTTTCCAAAAGCATTTATTGCGATAAGATATGTATTCGATTTATCAATCCGTTACACTTTATTAGAAGATATTCTCTCTCTTTATTTTTTCTTTCTTAAATAAAATATATAAACTTCGGTTTATAAAAATGATCGAATGATTTGTTCGAACGTTTTCTTGCGTCTTCGAAGAATGAGTAATAACGTAACGTTACCATGTTCGCTGAAAACTAACGTCAACAACGATGATCGAAAAAAAGATATTTTCCTCTTTGTCTTATCGTCTTGGCTGTATATTATTTTCGTTCTTTCTACTGAAATTGCAAATAGAAGGAAGGATCGTTTACTCGCATATAATAATATAAGCACGAAGTTGGTTAAAACCGGGTAGCATTTTAATGTCGCAAAGAGAAAACACAGAAAAAAATAAAAAGACTACTTTTTCGCCGATTTATATACATTCGCGTAAATAACACTAGCAATATTCGTAGACATATTCAGCGAACTATTCGTTGAGTCATAATATCTTTGAAATAATCGTGAAATTGAATATTTATGAAGGAAAAATACGAGATGAAAAAAAAATAATGTAAGACGATACGATAAACTAGTTTTTCCTACAGTATAACATTTTTTACCTCAATAGGATTTCGAGGTCACCTCGTGAGGATAGGTTCGTTGAACGTCATCGAGTATATATATAAAATAAAAACTACAAAATAAACCACGCTTGTATTTAATTTCATAGAAAAAAAAAAAGAAAAAGAGAAAACTTTTAAAATAAACTATTTAATCTTCGATCGCTCAATTTTGTTTCGTATCTACATAAAAAAATAATATGATGTAAAAATTATATTATACAATTTAGTACAGAAGGGGGAACGGGGTCAAAAGTTCCTAAATGAATTTAAAAATCAATTACTCTTTTCCGAAACTTTTTAAACTAATTTTTGTTTTTCCTTTTAAATTGTGAAAATACATGCCTATAAAATTGTGTATAATTTCTAAAAATAAAATTAGCTCGGAGTCTCGAATAAGAATAATTGATTTTAAAAATCACCTAACAACTTTTTTTGATCCATCCTGTACTATTAAAATAGTAATAAAACAATAGTACTATATATACTATTAGGTTGTCAAGTATGAAATGGAGCAAATCATGTTATTTATTTCAATGGCACACAACCTCATTTAGACGCCGTATTTTGGTATAATTTGTTTTTCGTGTGAAAGGTACATCTTTTCCTCTTTCTAACTCATATTTCAGTTTGAAAAAATTCGCAATAGTTTTTTTTTTTTTTTTGTATAGGCGATTAAGTGATCAGTTTCGAAATCAACGAAATTCGTGTGTTGATGAAGTATGAGTTTCACCGTGGAGCCACAACACGGCAGGCAGTCGCCAATATCAATAGTGTGTTCGGTATTCAAGTGGCTACAAACGCGACTGTAGCTCGGTTTAAAAAATTTTGTTCGATAGATTTCGACCTCTCTAATGAACCACGTGGTCGACCCAAGACTCAGGTGGATAATGTCGTCCTAAAAGCCACTGTGGCAGCGAATCCCAGCCAAAGTGCACGTGAATTATCATTAATGTACAATATATCAAAGCAAACAATCTTGACTCATTTGGCACAAATCGGTAAAGTGAAAAAGCTGGACAAGTGGATACCGCATGAATTGACCAATGCACAGAAGGAACGAATACTCGACGCATGTCTTTCTCTTCTATCTCGCAACAAAGCCGAACCATTTCTCAATCGAATTGTTACGTGTGATGAAAAATGGATCATGTACGATAATCGTAAACGTTAATTGCAATGGTTGGACAAAGATGAACCACCGAAACACTGCCCGAAGCAAGACATCCACCAGAAGAAGCTGATGGTCACTGTTTGGTGGTCTGGCTCAGATGTCATCCACTACAGCTTTATGGAACTTGGCCAATCGATCACGGCGGATGTCTACTGTTATCAACTAGACGAAATGATAAGAAATCTTGCGATTAAACAGCCAAAATTAGTTAATCGGATGACTCCAATCCTCCTGCACGACAATATTCGACCACATGCCGCATGAATGACCGTGTCAAAGCTACAGGAGTTAAAGTTGGAAACTCTCCGTCACCCACCGTACTCGCCAGACCTTGCCCCCACTGACTATCATTTTGTTCAAAATTTAAATAACTTGTTATCTGGAAAAAAATTCAATTCCACACAGACTGTCAAAATGGCGTTTCAAGAGTTCATCGACTCCCGTGATTCAGGCTTCTACAGCAAAGGGATAAATGAGTTACCTCTAAGATGGCAAAAGTGTATCGATAATATGGGTGCATACATTGATTAAAAATAAAAAGTTTTTATTGGAAAAAAATCGAATTCAATTATGTACATTTTTTGCTCCATTTCATACTTGACAACCTAATAATACTAGTATATAGTATAATAGTATTTGTGATATAATAGAGAATAGTATAGTATTAATACGTACAGGGTGGTTCTAAACTTTCTCTACTGTCTCAACGTAAAAAACTCTACCGTCGATGGATAAAATATGTATTTTATGGGCATACTTTCCCTGATATTTATTAAAATCTATAAAATAATCATTATTTCAAAGGTTTTAAGGTGGTATATTCTTAAGGAAACAATTTTTGTCTCATGTTTATGAGAGACCATTTGTTCAGTATTAAATTTCCTACAAAGTCTTGAACTTAGGCCGAAATGTTTGGGACCTTTGGGACGTTGTGTATATATATATATACAGAGCAGAAAGATATATGATAGAGGGAGTTATTGTAAATATGTCGAAGATTATAACCGTCCCTCTATCCCAAAGTTTTTGTACCAGGTAAATGGGTTACGGATAATCCAAGTTATGATTTATGCAGTTGTATTTTATCTAATATTATCTAGGAAAAATAATAAATTTTGTGAAGAGAGAGAGAAAACAAAATAATTTCGTGAAACAACATCACCGTAACGATGGCTGTTAATGACTTAGTCATACTGTAAATATTTTTCTTAAAATTGAAAACAATCATTCTTCCTATCATTAACATAATGTATTTAACATATTTAATGTTTACTATCTTCAATTTGACGTTGATTATTTTCCTCGCAATAACTTAGTTAATTGGTTAAGTGGCATTATGGTTATCTTAGATTGGGCACTTTTAAGGTACTCTATTCTTTCCTTGGGTCTAAATGCGTTTTTTTGATATCTTGTATAATTACAGTATAATAGTATCTACCAATAGTGGTAATATGTGTGTATGTACTAAACTCCATAGGTATTATATATGTATGTATATATAAAATAACATATAATATATATATATATATATATATATATATATATATATATATATATATGCACACACAAAAAACAAGATAAAAACTTCGGATATGAAGTAGTATTGAAGTTTACGCAGATAAAATATAATCAAAATTATCAAATAAATATATACATATAAACGTCTAAATTGAAAGTTATATAGCGTTATAGTGAATTAAATTCGATAAAGATATTTTATCGAAAATATAAAAGATAACGAAATGATTAATAACTCAATAATGTTAATTTCAAGCATCTCGTCGATCGAAACAAAAGCAAAGTTTCAGTTGGGAAAGTGTTGAGATGGTCGATTGGTCGAATCATGCGTATCACGTATAAGGTAGTTATTTGGCACAGTGCGCGTACCTACATATTAGTATCCGAGTGAGCTCATTAAGTACGTCCGTACTCATTTGGCAGCATTTCAAGGCACCGTTTTTTAATCGTCGAGATTCACCTATTAGGATAATTAAAAGGAACTCATTCGTCATTTGCGCTATTCTTTCTTTCATTCTTTCCTTCTATTTGTTTTTAGCTTTCTGTTTTCCTCTGTTTAATTATAATTTAAAAAAAAATAATAAATAAATTAGAAGAAATAAAAAAGAAGAAGAAAAGAATCATCAAACGTGTAAGAAATCAATCGTATCGCGATAATAAAATAAAACGAATAAATTATGTAACGATTCCCATTTTATCGCATCGATATAGCGATTATTAGTTATTAATATTTACAATATATGTATATATATATATATATATATATATATATATATATATATATATACACACATATAAAAAGACAATGGAAAGTACTAAATGTATAATAGCATATAAGTGATCGTAAAACACAAAAAGTTTTATTGTAAAGAGAAATAATCATTATAATTATAATGATTATATATGAAAAAAAAAAAACAAAGATAAAAATAAATTGAAAATTCAAATAAGAAAAAGTAAAATGTATAGCTCGAAAGTCATATAAATTAATATCGCTATCGATCGGCCATCGATAAATATAAATAAGAAGGAATAATATCGTCGTTAGAAAATCATTTGGATTTTACCAGTAGTGATAGTAAAATAGAACAATGTTTCGAGGTTGATCCCCGACGGATATGAAAAAACACGCATTACTCTCTCATATCAGTTTGCTTCGCGAGCTCATCCTAGCGTTACGAGTTAGGTAACTCTATGGTCGCAGTACTATAATACATAAACTGTATAAAATCGAAATTCGTTAGATTTGTCTAACTTTACTACACAACTATGTATGTCTATTATATTAGTACATCATATAGATACATGCTACTAAACTATATCCGAATTTGAAATTATATCTGAATTGCGCCTATATTCTATTAATTCCTTTCTTCTCGTTTCTTTTTTCCTTTTTTTTTTTTCCTTTACAAAAATCTTATACGAAATTTTGTACGAAAATTCTATTTTCTTTTTATTTTTCTTTTTGCAAAGAAAAATATAAAACGTACTTCGCAAAGAATGTTATTTATAAAACTTTTTACGAACGATCGCTCGTTATCTCTAAAAGTTATTGAAATTTATTAAAATCAAAAGAATAACGTTAACAATCGTTCGTGTAATTTATTACATATTAAATGTCAATAGTATCGCTATAATATTTAATAATATGAGGAGACATTTAACATTTATTGAAAATCATGAAAAAGAATAAAGAAATCGAGTTTATTGCAAATTATGAATAAGCTTATGTACATATATATTACGTATTATATAGTATTATTTATATATATATATATATATATATATATATACACACGCGCGCGCGCGCACGCATACACGTATATATATTCAGTGGTTCAGGATGCAAAGAACGAAGAGTATGAATCTCAGATACGACGGATTCTGCGTGATCATCATGCATCATCATTGACCAATGTTCGAGAACTTCGAAGTATGTAGCAAGAATCTATCTTTGTAAAAACATCAATTATATCGATAATAATCCGTCTCTACGGCGTCACGAGATTCCGATTATACATAATTCACGCGAAACGGATTTTCTTGCAACACGTAATTGGAATTGTAACTATGGAAGTACAAGAAATCTTAAATATAGAGATACAAATATTTGTCTTGGGAACTAACGCGTAATTTCTTTTTTTTTTTACGTTTTCACGTTGAAAACAATGTTGTACAAAAAATTAGATTAACCTTTCTTTGTCATTTATCGTTCGAAAAATTTGACAGATATAAACAAAAAATATTTACCTACAAACAATTTGTATGTTTTTTATATAACAATTGTTGTAACAAATCCAGTAAATTTTATGCAATTTATAAAACGAAGATTTCCCTAAATTATCCATATAATTCATTAGCTTAGAGATTAACTTCTAAACAAGAATATTGAGGAGAAGAAACGCCGGTATATAATGAATATAAAAAAGAAAATTCTTCGTAAAGTGTAAATGTTGACCGTTCTGATCGTCATAGACTTAAAGTAACAAAAATAAAAGACGTCAGTACATAGGGAGGTATCATTTACAAGACTCATTGACGCGAAGAAGCAAAAATATGAGTTTGTTAGTGCGAATGAAAACACAAAGACGAACGTGGTCCAAAAGTCATCTCATTTATTTAATCCGTTCGTAACCAAATACACGTCATCACAGGTGTGAATCATTTAAGCGACTTACCCAACATCATATGTTCATTTATTCACTTGCATTAATAATATTTGTTATAATATTATATACATTATAACAAAGGATATCTAATATATCATGAAAATAGAAATATGAAGAATAAATAATAATAAAAAGAAGAAATATGAAGGAAAATAAAGTAAATTAAAATAAACTTAAATTAAGAAAAAAAGACAATAATAATAAATCAAACTGTGCGTGTGTGTGTGTGTGTGTGTGTGCGTGCGTGCGTGCGTGCGTGCGTGCATGCGTGCGTGCATGTGTGTGTGTTTATGCCATAAGCAATATTTTTCATGATATTATGTATAAGCAAAAAATGTAAAACATAATAAAAATCGGAAAAGATGAAAAATAAACGGAAACAAAAAAAAATAGAAAAAATAAAAAAAAAAGAAATATCAACAATTAGAGTAAACTTAAATTAAGAAAAAAATACTAACCGAAATTATGAATCGAAATTATATATTTTTCCGTCGTCGTTCGAAAAAGATAAGGAAAAAAAATTACGATCGTTTCAACGAAACTCATTATGCGTTTCTATAATATGTAACAAGATTGCTGTTTCTGTTATTGTATAACGATTCACTAATACTAATTTACTAAGAGGATGCGCAACAAATAAGCAAAGAGGAGTGTAGTAGGAGTGAGAAATCGTTCTTGGGTTTTAATGAGCACGGTGATAAGGTGTGATTCACGGTCTCTCTGATGATATAATATGAAAAAAAAAGAACAAGAAAGAAAGAATACAAGACGCCAAGAGACACATATATGTCACGTAATCGATCGGATCATCGTGCCAGATTTTTAATATCTTCCATTTCTCTCTACATTCTCGTTCTCTGCACAAATTGTATCCCATCGAAAACATATTTCTTGTCAATAAATAAATATTATATTGATTTGAATTTACATCCGTTCAATTTTCTTTTCTGGAAATTAATTTTTTTTTTTCCAATGAATAATTCAACGATCAAATTTTATAAATAATCCAATCATTGTATTTGTAAATTATTTAAATAAGAATACTATTGTAAGTAATATACCGCTATATTAATATATAAATCAAAATTTAACCTACCATCTTAATCCCTAAGCTTTAAATAAAAATGTGTATATATATTATTAAATGAAAATGTTCGTGCATTTAACGACGCAGATATGTAAAAATCATTCTCGTAACTTTCTATAAATATTTATACCTAATCGACATAATATATTTGTTATATTTTCATCGCTGTCTATTCTCCTCTCTTATCCCGTTTTTTTTATAATGATCTCTAATCGAACAAATGCTAACGAATCCCAACCAACGATAGTTCGACAAACAACGGAGACTAGACGACTGTCCAAAGAACGATGTTTACCATACTTAAATCATCGACACGTGTTTCAACACCGTTAAGACGTAGAATAAGCCGATCATGAAAAATTCATCATTGTTACCTCTGTCTGTCTATCGTGATCCCGAAAGAGGTACAGTTATCTTAATACAGTCGATGCGAATTCAAGCATGGCCTCTTTTTCAAAAGAAGAAAAAAAACAAAAAGAAAAAGGAAATAAAAGTATAATAAAAATAAGGGAAAGAAAAAGCGTGCGACGTTGCTTAGCAAAGTTTGATCATACCGGAAGAGAGTTATTCGCGTATTGCACTATAATAATAATCATAATAATGATGATGATGATGATGATGATGATGATGATGATGATGATGATGATGATGATGATGATGATAATAATAATAATAATAATAATAATAGTAATAATAATAATAATATTAATAATAATAATAATAATAATAATAATAATAATAATAATAATAATAATAATAATAATAATAATAATAATAATAATAATATCTCTTTAAGTTGAACCGTACGATAGAAAGGTGAAAAAAGGTGAGAATAAAAGAGAGTGGGCGATCGGCTTGAGAAAAATATTTTCCATCCCCGCCATGTTAACACTATTTATCGATCGGAGGTAGAAAAAGGTAGAAAAATGCGAAATGCGAAATGCGAAAGGTCACATCTTTCTTATGGCTTTGTTTATGAAAGAAGAGCTCGTTTTAAAATTCATTAATCGACGAGTTCGCGCTTTACTTTTTTTATTTTTGTATATAAAAACGTAATCTTTTTAATG
>OU964961.1:20174936-20349936 GCA_918808275.2 Dolichovespula sylvestris
AGCAAATAATGTACACTCTTGCAAACTACATGCATAAATCACATAATAAAATAGCATAGCTTATGTAAAATTCCTGTAACAAATTTAATAGAATCTTTACATATAAGGCATTGGCTAATTATAATTTATATATAAATGGATGGGTCTACTTAACGATTTTTTGCAACATGTATAAATAATTAATAAATAAAAACCAAAGGTGTAAAGATTAATATTTTTATACTAAAAAGTTTAAATATAAGTTGTATTTCTTAATTTGATGAACAAATGAAAATGTTTATATATGTCTTATGACACTTTTTTAACTGAAAATACTAATTTTTTAAAGTTTGCAGGCACAAAATCGCAGAATGCATGAGTAGTACGTGATACCTGTCTTACATTATTTGTTTTAACATTTATTTGATTTTCCGTATTAGTTAATTCTTGATCAGACTTTTCAGGATTTCCACTATTAGTATGGACGTCATTATATTCAGTGGTGCTGCTGACATTAGTATTAATTTTGCTAGCACTATGAATATTAATATTTATGTTTTCTCCTTTGTTTATATTTCTACTTTTGTCCTCTTGACCAGCTGGCTATAATACATGTTTTTTGCTAATGTAAAATTCATGTAATTCGATCTAATCTTAAGAAAATCACAGTAGTTGTACATAGGTAGTTGTTAATTTTAATGCAATTTGTGCTATTAATAAAAATAACCATTCAATTCATAACCAAAAGTGTGCTACTACAGTTGATCGGATAATGAGTATCTATTTTTATTGAAGTTCCTTTGTCTGTGTATAAATATTGTTCAGTACTGATATAAATTTGCATTGACAACTACTGTGAATATATACAGGATAGACTGACTAACTTTATGATCTTGATTATATTTCTTTTATAACCATTGTACTTGTCCACTTATATACTTTAACTTTTATTCATAAAATTTTTTAGTAACAATAAGACTAGTAGAAATAATCAAGATCAAAAAATTAGATACTTCATTCTATATAATATTATAAAGATTGCCAAGCGATGCATTATAAATTTACAATAGAAGTACAAGGCTGAGTTTAATTAACTAAATCAATTTTAGAAATTTATTGCAAATAAAATATATAAAGCATTTGTTAATTCTCTTAGAGTCTATTTAACTACTTTGCAATGCGTGTAAAAAATTAATACCCATAAAAGAAAAATGTGTATAATAGTATTTTTATACTAAAAAAACTAAATATAATAGTATTTTTTTAATTTTAGCAAGTGTAAACGTTTATGTCTTATGTCACCTTTTCTAAACTTAAATGCTAACATTTTAAAGTTTGCAGGCAAAAAATCATAGAATGCATGTGTATGTGATACCTGTCCTGCACTCTTTGTGTTAGTATTTATTTTATTTTCCATTTTAGTTAAGTCTTGTTCAGACTTTTCAGTACTTCCACTATCAGCATTGGTGTCGCTATATTCAGTGGTACTGCTAACATCACCGTTGATTTCGCTAGTACTATGAATATTAGTGTCTATTTTTTCTTCATCACTTCTATTTCTGTTTTCTTCTTCTTGGTCAGCTTGCTATAATACATGTTGTTATTAAGCAAAACTAAATATAGAGCAGCAGTTTAATCCAATTAGAAGACTCACAGTAATTGTTTAAATATAATTGTAAATTTCTGATGTGCTATTCATTGTATGTAATAAACACAAGAATCTGTTACACAATCTAATCAGATTAGAAGTATCTGCCATTATTGATCTCCGTTTATCCATGTAGAAACAATATTTTGTAGTAATGTAAATTTTCAATAACAACTACTGTGAATATACAGAATAGATTGATTAACATCATATCCTTGATTATATCTATTGTATATGCAGTAATTGTACTCATGCTAATTATTATTCATTGTTCTCTTTTTTCAAATATAAAAAAATCTTGAAATAACAATTAGTTATACATTGGTAATTATAATATATTTATAATTATATTTAGGTATTTATATATATTTGAAAATGTAATATGAAAAATCTATAATTTCCAATTTTAAGACAAATATTATTTAATCGATGAATATATTTAAGCAAACTGTACCACATACATTGCCTTAATATAAACTGTAAGAGAAAGAGAGAGAGAGAGAGAGAAAGAATGTATTATAAATGTCTATAATTTTTAAATAATGTATAAGATCTTTCTCAATTGTTACATATTCAATGTTTTAAGAATATTTAATAATTTTTTAATCTGAATTAATAATAGAGTAAACATTGCATTTGCACAAAATAGATATAAAAATAATTTGGGTTAACAGTTAAAAAAGTACAACAGCTATACATTTTTTTGGTATGTCCGCTGCTTTTTTACAATGACTTTACATAAAAATATAACAAATTGTGATAAATTACTTCATTTCATTGTATATTACAATTGTAAATAATACGACATAACAGAAATTTCAATGAATTATTTCATAATAAAAATTATAAAAAGGTAAGAATTCTATTATCGAAAAAATATTGGCACATAAGAACAAATTTATTAATTATGTAAATTCTCCTAATGTTTGTTTTTATGTTTGCTAATTTGTCAATAATTTTTTGGTTGCACAATTTTTATTTTGGTTATGTTATATTATTTTCAATTTGTATAAATTATAAAACAAAGTAATATGTCATAATTTTGTCGACCTTTATGTAAAATTATAACAAAAAAAAAAAAAAAAAAAAAAAAAATAACAAATACCTTTGTAAGTGACTTATAAATTGTTTATCATCTTTTGTTTGTAGTTGAAGATGAAAAAGAGTAGGTGATATGGTTGTCACAAATGCACGCACACATACATATGCATGTGTGTTGTATTTGTGTGTAATGCTTAAAGAAATCATTTGATAATGTCTAGTATCTTTCATTAATTATAATGCTGTGAAGATTATATTGCATAATTCAATCGCATGTTAAATGAAAACATGCATAAGACTATAATACCTAATTAGATTTTTCCATTTTTGATAAAATATTTCATGCAACAATCTAATGATATCTTTTCAATAATGTTATTACTATTAAACTCTGTATTACTGGATTCCACCATGTTTTTATGGCTATCATTCTATAAAAGATATATTCATTGTTCAAGTATAACGGAAATAATTTGTTAACCCTTATAGTTCATTGCTTTTAACTCTTATCCAAATTGCTTGAATGCAATTAAATATAGCTGGATTTAAATGTAGCTTGTTCTAATTTTATTTCATTATGTTCCTTAAACATGTATAAACAGTAATTATGGCTATTCTTAAACATTTTGTATGTACCTCTCATACGTAATCATAGATTAACGCATTATCATAGCTCGTAGATTATATTTTACAAGAGAAAAGACTAACCTGTGATTCTCTACGTTGCCTATCAGAAGAAACGGAACGAGTATGGCGTACTAGGCTTGCATCATTTGTGAATGCTGTGATTATAACCTACATTGGAAAAAAAACTTTTTACTTAAATTGTATTAAGAAAAAAATTGAAATTTTATATCACAATCAAAATTATTCTACATACTTTTTTATCATAAACCTTCATAAATGCCTCACTAATGCTATTAAAAGCATTATTCATGAGAAGAAGAGCTTCCTTAGCCGCTGTTGAGTTTTTCCCATGTAAATCAAGTACAGGACGTAATCCTGAGACCACCAACCAGTAAACATCTGGTTTGTCATCTGCTATAATCGCTGTAGGTACTTTCTTTGCAATTGCTTGAAGTAATTGCATCTCTTCAAGAAATTTTCGGTCTTCCTCATTTGATAAACGCAGTGCTTTTAAAGATGATTCATTTATTGGGACTGGTTTTAGCTCGCCAAGTGCAGATTGTCCGAGCTATATAATTATAAATATTTAGAAAAAATATTTAATCTAATTAAAATATTTAATCAGAGCTTACTGTAATTGTTAATATATCTTAAATATTACTTAAACTTTAATAAACTCTTTGAGTATCAGGGGGTATTGAAAAAACACTGTCAAAGAATCCCAAACAGCGAAAGCACGCTTTCTCTAAATGAGTATGAAAAGTCCCAAGCAGCGCGATAGCGCTTCTTTTATTATATTATTATTTATAAATACTTTTTACAGAGAAATGCTGAATATAAAAGAGATAGATAGATAAACAAGTCATATGGCCATGACAATTATATTATGATTCTACCTATTATAAAATGTAGTATGCACATTAAAAGGAGCTGTGTGATATACTTGCGTCACTAAACCTGAGAGTGAGACTACGGCAATCAGTAATGCACCGTCAGTTGTCTAGAATGCCTGAATTGTGCTGGGTTTTCTAGACATAAAATCTGAACAGCTCGATCTTGCTGCTTGGGACTTAATCTGTTAATAACTTACAGCGTCAAGGCCATCTCCTAAATAAATTCTGACTAATGTGTTATCATTATCTCTTTCTGCAAGTCGCCCACTAATTGCTTGCCATGTTGTTTCTTCAATTTCATCATCATTTAACTGAAACTTTTTTCCATTTGGTAAATCTAATGTATCAACTCCTTCTACCGCAATACTAACAATAGCTTCTGGTAGTGAAAATGGATCTGTAATAGAGATACCCTCCCACGTTCCTCTCTAGAATAATAATCATTAAAGAATAAAAAATAAGATAACATTGTAATAACGATTAAACTATAAAAATGTACTTGTTTAGCGGTGAAACCCATACAGGCTGCAAAAACTTCTTTCAGTAAACTTTGTTCGATCTCTTCGTCTCCATGAAAAGATACACTATCTGGACTGTGAAGTACAACAAACTCACCATTGGCATAAACTAAAATCGAAGACAAAATAAATAATAATTATTTTACAAATTAATATATACACAACATATTGGAGGTATTGACTTTTAATTATTAATATCAAAGCACATATTAATATTCGATCGTTACACTCACCTCCAGCCAAGGTGAAAACAAAACAAATAAATAAATTCAACATCTTTCCTCTTAATATTTCCATTCAATAAAATGATGTAAGGGACACTACCCAGATATTGGTATTGATCCTCACTCTGGGATCATGTGACACATATAAGAAAGCGTAAGAAGCGACTTCTATATTATCGTCAAATATATAATCTACGAAAAGCCGATAAATGAAGGGCACTATATTACCAATAAATGATAAAACGACATTTAATATTTATATTTAAAGTATATATAAAGAAAATGTTACACTTATAGTATGTACGAACAAGAGGTTCGTTAATATTTTTTTTTTTCTTCTTATCTAAAACTAAGAAGAAAAAGAAAGAAAAGTAAATAAATAAAATAGAAATCGTTGACGCATATCCATTTTATTTGTCAAATATATTACAATATTATCGATTCGAAGAAAGCAATTTTAGAAACTGCCGCCAGACGATGGTGAGCGCTGTACGATCATTGGGTGTGAACTTGTCGCAAGTGTGGCACGTATAGAACTGGTGACTCTCGATGTATGATTGTGTAAAATAGTTAAAATCTCGTGATGTCGCGATATTGATCGTTGCTATCTTAACAGGATTTCTATTATATATATCCTGTGATTTTTTACGTTGACTCACGACATTATCTTCGAGTCTCGTTGAGTTCCCATCGCGGAGTCCTTCTCTCCGTTGCGATCAGGGAAATATTTGTAACGAATTTTCATCCTAATAGTAAAATTCTCCATCTTCTAAGATGGGTTCGCTTTTTCGAAGCGAAGAAATGACCTCGTGTCAACTCTTTTTACAAAGCGAAGCTGCCTACGCTTGTGCCTCCGAACTCGGCGAACTTGGCCTTGTCCAATTTCGAGATGTAAGTTTTCAATAATATTTCTACGAATATCTTTTTATTTCGGTATGTAGATGCGTTACATGTATTTCAAATTGTAACATATATAGATCCTTTACGAACTCGTTACAATCCAATGTACTTTGTTTCCATTTAAGGAAATATGTAAATTATGATAAAATTTGTTGCTTTCTCTCTCTAATCTATATTTTAATATAGCTTAATCCAGATGTTAACGCATTCCAACGAAAGTTTTTTAACGAAGTACGTCCTTGAGATGAAGTGGAATGAAAATTACGATATCTTGAGAAGGAAATCAAAAAGGATGGAATACCAATGCTGGATACCGGTGAAAATCCTGAAGCTGCGCAACCTCGCGAGAAGATCGATCTGGAATCTACATTTGAAAAGTTGGAGAACGAGCTGCGAGAAATCAATCAAAATGCTTAAGCTCTTAAACGTAACTTCTTAGAATTGACTAAGCTGAAGAATATATTAAGAAGAACTAGTCTTTTTTGACGAGGTAAGATTTATTTAACCATTTTGTTCATGATATTAAGATATATAAACGAAACCCAGGCAATCTGCGAAAACTTCTTTCAATAAACTTTCTTCGATCTCTTCGTTTCCATGAAAAGATACACAATCTGTACCGTGAATTACAACAAATTCACCATCGGCATAAACTACAATCGAAAACAAAATAAATAATAATTATTTTACACATTTATATACACACTAAATATCGGAGGTATTGCCTATTAATTATTAATATCAAAGCATATATTAATATTCGGTCGTTACACTCACCTCCAGCCAAGGTGAATACGAAACGGATAAATAAATTCAACATCTTTTCTTTTAATATTTTCATTTAAACAAAACGATGTAACGGACACACACCAGATATTCGGATCGATCCTTACTGTGCGATCATTTGACGCATATAAGAAAGCGTAAGAAGCGACTTCTATATTATCGTCAAATATATAATCTACGAAAAGCCGATAAATGAAGGGCACTATATTACCAATAAATGATAAAACGACATTTAATATTTATATTTAAAGTATATATAAAGAAAATGTTACACTTATAGTTTTTACGAACAAGAGGTTCGTTAATATTTTTTTTTTTCTTCTTATCTAAAACTAAGAAGAAAAAGAAAGAAAAGTAAATAAATAAAATAGAAATCGTTGACGCATATCCATTTTATTTGTCAAATATGTTACAATACTATCGACATGAGGAAAGTAATTATAAGTAATAAATAAGTAATTATAAGTAATAAATAAGAAAATAAATAAATTATCACTATAGGATGATGAGGGCTGTTGAAATGTTTCATAAAATTGTGCTTCTTTTTTTCTCGAACTTCCTTAACCGATTTCCTATCATTCTATACACAATTGAATCCTTCTTATGCTTTCTGGTTACAACTGTAATCAACAAATATACATGTATGTGTGTATTATATAGTATATGTGTGTGTGTGTGTGTGTGTGTGTGTGTGTGTGTGTGTACGTATATATTATCTGTTTTAATATATAATTGTTACTACTATTTATTTGTGTAATACATACCCCAAATAACAAGAAGACAGATTAGGAAGAACACTACGGAAAATAAGATGAAACTGGTTAGAAATGGTAATTCGTTCATAAAGCATATTCCACGTTTAGATTTATCCTGAAACAAACAAAAATCAATATTTTATTATACTTTCTCTTTAGACTGTGTAAAATACATTATAAATAAATCAGTAAATATGGAAACATACATATTTTTCTTAAAATAAAATATAGCCATATTTATGTTAAAACCAATTTTTTTTTCTACAAAGAATAAAATAAAACAATAATCTATTAAATTTATTCTGCATTATTCTCATCGTTGTTTAATAACTGAATCGTTCGTTGATTATTACAATATTGTCCCTATAAAATTACGCATTCAAGCAAATAATGTGCAATCTTGCAAACTACGTGCATAAATCACGGATCGTTACACTCACCTCCAGCCAAGGTGAATACGAAACGGATAAATAAATTCAACATCTTTTCTTTTAATATTTTCATTCAAATAAAATGTTGTAAGGGACACTACCCAGATATTCGTATCGATCCTTACTGTGCGATCATTTGACGCATATAAGAAAGCGTAAGAAGCGACTTCTATATTATCGTCAAATATATAATCTACGAAAAGCCGATAAATGAAGGGCACTATATTACCAATAAATGATAAAACGACATTTAATATTTATATTTAAAGTATATATAAAGAAAATGTTACACTTATAGTATTTACGAACAAGAGGTTCGTTAATATTTTTTTTTTTTCTTCTTATCTAAAACTAAGAAGAAAAAGAAAGAAAAGTAAATAAATAAAATAGAAATCGTTGACGCATATCCATTTTATTTGTCAAATATATTACAATATTATCGATTCGAAGAAAGCAATTTTAGAAACTGCCGCCAGACGATGGTGAGCGCTGTACGATCATTGGGTGTGAACTTGTCGCAAGTGTGGCACGTATAGAACTGGTGACTCTCGATGTATGATTGTGTAAAATAGTTAAAATCTCGTGATGTCGCGATATTGATCGTTGCTATCTTAACAGGATTTCTATTATATATATCCTGTGATTTTTTACGTTGACTCACGACATTATCTTCGAGTCTCGTTGAGTTCCCATCGCGGAGTCCTTCTCTCCGTTGCGATCAGGGAAATATTTGTAACGAATTTTCATCCTAATAGTAAAATTCTCCATCTTCTAAGATGGGTTCGCTTTTTCGAAGCGAAGAAATGACCTCGTGTCAACTCTTTTTACAAAGCGAAGCTGCCTACGCTTGTGCCTCCGAACTCGGCGAACTTGGCCTTGTCCAATTTCGAGATGTAAGTTTTCAATAATATTTCTACGAATATCTTTTTATTTCGGTATGTAGATGCGTTACATGTATTTCAAATTGTAACATATATAGATCCTTTACGAACTCGTTACAATCCAATGTACTTTGTTTCCATTTAAGGAAATATGTAAATTATGATAAAATTTGTTGCTTTCTCTCTCTAATCTATATTTTAATATAGCTTAATCCAGATGTTAACGCATTCCAACGAAAGTTTTTTAACGAAGTACGTCCTTGAGATGAAGTGGAATGAAAATTACGATATCTTGAGAAGGAAATCAAAAAGGATGGAATACCAATGCTGGATACCGGTGAAAATCCTGAAGCTGCGCAACCTCGCGAGAAGATCGATCTGGAATCTACATTTGAAAAGTTGGAGAACGAGCTGCGAGAAATCAATCAAAATGCTTAAGCTCTTAAACGTAACTTCTTAGAATTGACTAAGCTGAAGAATATATTAAGAAGAACTAGTCTTTTTTGACGAGGTAAGATTTATTTAACCATTTTGTTCATGATATTAAGATATATAAACGAAACCCAGGCAATCTGCGAAAACTTCTTTCAATAAACTTTCTTCGATCTCTTCGTTTCCATGAAAAGATACACAATCTGTACCGTGAATTACAACAAATTCACCATCGGCATAAACTACAATCGAAAACAAAATAAATAATAATTATTTTACACATTTATATACACACTAAATATCGGAGGTATTGCCTATTAATTATTAATATCAAAGCATATATTAATATTCGGTCGTTACACTCACCTCCAGCCAAGGTGAATACGAAACGGATAAATAAATTCAACATCTTTTCTTTTAATATTTTCATTTAAACAAAACGATGTAACGGACACTCACCAGATATTCGGATCGATCCTTACTGTGCGATCATTTGACGCATATAAGAAAGCGTAAGAAGCGACTTCTATATTATCGTCAAATATATAATCTACGAAAAGCCGATAAATGAAGGGCACTATATTACCAATAAATGATAAAACGACATTTAATATTTATATTTAAAGTATATATAAAGAAAATGTTACACTTATAGTTTTTACGAACAAGAGGTTCGTTAATATTTTTTTTTTTCTTCTTATCTAAAACTAAGAAGAAAAAGAAAGAAAAGTAAATAAATAAAATAGAAATCGTTGACGCATATCCATTTTATTTGTCAAATATGTTACAATACTATCGACATGAGGAAAGTAATTATAAGTAATAAATAAGTAATTATAAGTAATAAATAAGAAAATAAATAAATTATCACTATAGGATGATGAGGGCTGTTGAAATGTTTCATAAAATTGTGCTTCTTTTTTTCTCGAACTTCCTTAACCGATTTCCTATCATTCTATACACAATTGAATCCTTCTTATGCTTTCTGGTTACAACTGTAATCAACAAATATACATGTATGTGTGTATTATATAGTATATGTGTGTGTGTGTGTGTGTGTGTGTGTGTACGTATATATTATCTGTTTTAATATATAATTGTTACTACTATTTATTTGTGTAATACATACCCCAAATAACAAGAAGACAGATTAGGAAGAACACTACGGAAAATAAGATGAAACTGGTTAGAAATGGTAATTCGTTCATAAAGCATATTCCACGTTTAGATTTATCCTGAAACAAACAAAAATCAATATTTTATTATACTTTCTCTTTAGACTGTGTAAAATACATTATAAATAAATCAGTAAATATGGAAACATACATATTTTTCTTAAAATAAAATATAGCCATATTTATGTTAAAACCAATTTTTTTTTCTACAAAGAATAAAATAAAACAATAATCTATTAAATTTATTCTGCATTATTCTCATCGTTGTTTAATAACTGAATCGTTCGTTGATTATTACAATATTGTCCCTATAAAATTACGCATTCAAGCAAATAATGTGCAATCTTGCAAACTACGTGCATAAATCACGGATCGTTACACTCACCTCCAGCCAAGGTGAATACGAAACGGATAAATAAATTCAACATCTTTTCTTTTAATATTTTCATTCAAATAAAATGTTGTAAGGGACACTACCCAGATATTCGTATCGATCCTTACTGTGCGATCATTTGACGCATATAAGAAAGCGTAAGAAGCGACTTCTATATTATCGTCAAATATATAATCTACGAAAAGCCGATAAATGAAGGGCACTATATTACCAATAAATGATAAAACGACATTTAATATTTATATTTAAAATATATATAAAGAAAATGTTACACTTATAGTATTTACGAACAAGAGGTTCGTTAATATTTTTTTTTTTCTTCTTATCTAAAACTAAGAAGAAAAAGAAAGAAAAGTAAATAAATAAAATAGAAATCGTTGACGCATATCCATTTTATTTGTCAAATATATTACAATATTATCGATTCGAAGAAAGCAATTTTAGAAACTGCCGCCAGACGATGGTGAGCGCTGTACGATCATTGGGTGTGAACTTGTCGCAAGTGTGGCACGTATAGAACTGGTGACTCTCGATGTATGATTGTGTAAAATAGTTAAAATCTCGTGATGTCGCGATATTGATCGTTGCTATCTTAACAGGATTTCTATTATATATATCCTGTGATTTTTTACGTTGACTCACGACATTATCTTCGAGTCTCGTTGAGTTCCCATCGCGGAGTCCTTCTCTCCGTTGCGATCAGGGAAATATTTGTAACGAATTTTCATCCTAATAGTAAAATTCTCCATCTTCTAAGATGGGTTCGCTTTTTCGAAGCGAAGAAATGACCTCGTGTCAACTCTTTTTACAAAGCGAAGCTGCCTACGCTTGTGCCTCCGAACTCGGCGAACTTGGCCTTGTCCAATTTCGAGATGTAAGTTTTCAATAATATTTCTACGAATATCTTTTTATTTCGGTATGTAGATGCGTTACATGTATTTCAAATTGTAACATATATAGATCCTTTACGAACTCGTTACAATCCAATGTACTTTGTTTCCATTTAAGGAAATATGTAAATTATGATAAAATTTGTTGCTTTCTCTCTCTAATCTATATTTTAATATAGCTTAATCCAGATGTTAACGCATTCCAACGAAAGTTTTTTAACGAAGTACGTCCTTGAGATGAAGTGGAATGAAAATTACGATATCTTGAGAAGGAAATCAAAAAGGATGGAATACCAATGCTGGATACCGGTGAAAATCCTGAAGCTGCGCAACCTCGCGAGAAGATCGATCTGGAATCTACATTTGAAAAGTTGGAGAACGAGCTGCGAGAAATCAATCAAAATGCTTAAGCTCTTAAACGTAACTTCTTAGAATTGACTAAGCTGAAGAATATATTAAGAAGAACTAGTCTTTTTTGACGAGGTAAGATTTATTTAACCATTTTGTTCATGATATTAAGATATATAAACGAAACCCAGGCAATCTGCGAAAACTTCTTTCAATAAACTTTCTTCGATCTCTTCGTTTCCATGAAAAGATACACAATCTGTACCGTGAATTACAACAAATTCACCATCGGCATAAACTACAATCGAAAACAAAATAAATAATAATTATTTTACACATTTATATACACACTAAATATCGGAGGTATTGCCTATTAATTATTAATATCAAAGCATATATTAATATTCGGTCGTTACACTCACCTCCAGCCAAGGTGAATACGAAACGGATAAATAAATTCAACATCTTTTCTTTTAATATTTTCATTTAAACAAAACGATGTAACGGACACTCACCAGATATTCGGATCGATCCTTACTGTGCGATCATTTGACGCATATAAGAAAGCGTAAGAAGCGACTTCTATATTATCGTCAAATATATAATCTACGAAAAGCCGATAAATGAAGGGCACTATATTACCAATAAATGATAAAACGACATTTAATATTTATATTTAAAGTATATATAAAGAAAATGTTACACTTATAGTTTTTACGAACAAGAGGTTCGTTAATATTTTTTTTTTTCTTCTTATCTAAAACTAAGAAGAAAAAGAAAGAAAAGTAAATAAATAAAATAGAAATCGTTGACGCATATCCATTTTATTTGTCAAATATGTTACAATACTATCGACATGAGGAAAGTAATTATAAGTAATAAATAAGTAATTATAAGTAATAAATAAGAAAATAAATAAATTATCACTATAGGATGATGAGGGCTGTTGAAATGTTTCATAAAATTGTGCTTCTTTTTTTCTCGAACTTCCTTAACCGATTTCCTATCATTCTATACACAATTGAATCCTTCTTATGCTTTCTGGTTACAACTGTAATCAACAAATATACATGTATGTGTGTATTATATAGTATATGTGTGTGTGTGTGTGTGTGTGTGTGTGTGTGTGTGTGTACGTATATATTATCTGTTTTAATATATAATTGTTACTACTATTTATTTGTGTAATACATACCCCAAATAACAAGAAGACAGATTAGGAAGAACACTACGGAAAATAAGATGAAACTGGTTAGAAATGGTAATTCGTTCATAAAGCATATTCCACGTTTAGATTTATCCTGAAACAAACAAAAATCAATATTTTATTATACTTTCTCTTTAGACTGTGTAAAATACATTATAAATAAATCAGTAAATATGGAAACATACATATTTTTCTTAAAATAAAATATAGCCATATTTATGTTAAAACCAATTTTTTTTTCTACAAAGAATAAAATAAAACAATAATCTATTAAATTTATTCTGCATTATTCTCATCGTTGTTTAATAACTGAATCGTTCGTTGATTATTACAATATTGTCCCTATAAAATTACGCATTCAAGCAAATAATGTGCAATCTTGCAAACTACGTGCATAAATCACGGATCGTTACACTCACCTCCAGCCAAGGTGAATACGAAACGGATAAATAAATTCAACATCTTTTCTTTTAATATTTTCATTCAAATAAAATGTTGTAAGGGACACTACCCAGATATTCGTATCGATCCTTACTGTGCGATCATTTGACGCATATAAGAAAGCGTAAGAAGCGACTTCTATATTATCGTCAAATATATAATCTACGAAAAGCCGATAAATGAAGGGCACTATATTACCAATAAATGATAAAACGACATTTAATATTTATATTTAAAATATATATAAAGAAAATGTTACACTTATAGTATTTACGAACAAGAGGTTCGTTAATATTTTTTTTTTTCTTCTTATCTAAAACTAAGAAGAAAAAGAAAGAAAAGTAAATAAATAAAATAGAAATCGTTGACGCATATCCATTTTATTTGTCAAATATATTACAATATTATCGATTCGAAGAAAGCAATTTTAGAAACTGCCGCCAGACGATGGTGAGCGCTGTACGATCATTGGGTGTGAACTTGTCGCAAGTGTGGCACGTATAGAACTGGTGACTCTCGATGTATGATTGTGTAAAATAGTTAAAATCTCGTGATGTCGCGATATTGATCGTTGCTATCTTAACAGGATTTCTATTATATATATCCTGTGATTTTTTACGTTGACTCACGACATTATCTTCGAGTCTCGTTGAGTTCCCATCGCGGAGTCCTTCTCTCCGTTGCGATCAGGGAAATATTTGTAACGAATTTTCATCCTAATAGTAAAATTCTCCATCTTCTAAGATGGGTTCGCTTTTTCGAAGCGAAGAAATGACCTCGTGTCAACTCTTTTTACAAAGCGAAGCTGCCTACGCTTGTGCCTCCGAACTCGGCGAACTTGGCCTTGTCCAATTTCGAGATGTAAGTTTTCAATAATATTTCTACGAATATCTTTTTATTTCGGTATGTAGATGCGTTACATGTATTTCAAATTGTAACATATATAGATCCTTTACGAACTCGTTACAATCCAATGTACTTTGTTTCCATTTAAGGAAATATGTAAATTATGATAAAATTTGTTGCTTTCTCTCTCTAATCTATATTTTAATATAGCTTAATCCAGATGTTAACGCATTCCAACGAAAGTTTTTTAACGAAGTACGTCCTTGAGATGAAGTGGAATGAAAATTACGATATCTTGAGAAGGAAATCAAAAAGGATGGAATACCAATGCTGGATACCGGTGAAAATCCTGAAGCTGCGCAACCTCGCGAGAAGATCGATCTGGAATCTACATTTGAAAAGTTGGAGAACGAGCTGCGAGAAATCAATCAAAATGCTTAAGCTCTTAAACGTAACTTCTTAGAATTGACTAAGCTGAAGAATATATTAAGAAGAACTAGTCTTTTTTGACGAGGTAAGATTTATTTAACCATTTTGTTCATGATATTAAGATATATAAACGAAACCCAGGCAATCTGCGAAAACTTCTTTCAATAAACTTTCTTCGATCTCTTCGTTTCCATGAAAAGATACACAATCTGTACCGTGAATTACAACAAATTCACCATCGGCATAAACTACAATCGAAAACAAAATAAATAATAATTATTTTACACATTTATATACACACTAAATATCGGAGGTATTGCCTATTAATTATTAATATCAAAGCATATATTAATATTCGGTCGTTACACTCACCTCCAGCCAAGGTGAATACGAAACGGATAAATAAATTCAACATCTTTTCTTTTAATATTTTCATTTAAACAAAACGATGTAACGGACACTCACCAGATATTCGGATCGATCCTTACTGTGCGATCATTTGACGCATATAAGAAAGCGTAAGAAGCGACTTCTATATTATCGTCAAATATATAATCTACGAAAAGCCGATAAATGAAGGGCACTATATTACCAATAAATGATAAAACGACATTTAATATTTATATTTAAAGTATATATAAAGAAAATGTTACACTTATAGTTTTTACGAACAAGAGGTTCGTTAATATTTTTTTTTTTCTTCTTATCTAAAACTAAGAAGAAAAAGAAAGAAAAGTAAATAAATAAAATAGAAATCGTTGACGCATATCCATTTTATTTGTCAAATATGTTACAATACTATCGACATGAGGAAAGTAATTATAAGTAATAAATAAGTAATTATAAGTAATAAATAAGAAAATAAATAAATTATCACTATAGGATGATGAGGGCTGTTGAAATGTTTCATAAAATTGTGCTTCTTTTTTTCTCGAACTTCCTTAACCGATTTCCTATCATTCTATACACAATTGAATCCTTCTTATGCTTTCTGGTTACAACTGTAATCAACAAATATACATGTATGTGTGTATTATATAGTATATGTGTGTGTGTGTGTGTGTGTGTGTGTGTGTGTGTGTACGTATATATTATCTGTTTTAATATATAATTGTTACTACTATTTATTTGTGTAATACATACCCCAAATAACAAGAAGACAGATTAGGAAGAACACTACGGAAAATAAGATGAAACTGGTTAGAAATGGTAATTCGTTCATAAAGCATATTCCACGTTTAGATTTATCCTGAAACAAACAAAAATCAATATTTTATTATACTTTCTCTTTAGACTGTGTAAAATACATTATAAATAAATCAGTAAATATGGAAACATACATATTTTTCTTAAAATAAAATATAGCCATATTTATGTTAAAACCAATTTTTTTTTCTACAAAGAATAAAATAAAACAATAATCTATTAAATTTATTCTGCATTATTCTCATCGTTGTTTAATAACTGAATCGTTCGTTGATTATTACAATATTGTCCCTATAAAATTACGCATTCAAGCAAATAATGTGCAATCTTGCAAACTACGTGCATAAATCACGGATCGTTACACTCACCTCCAGCCAAGGTGAATACGAAACGGATAAATAAATTCAACATCTTTTCTTTTAATATTTTCATTCAAATAAAATGTTGTAAGGGACACTACCCAGATATTCGTATCGATCCTTACTGTGCGATCATTTGACGCATATAAGAAAGCGTAAGAAGCGACTTCTATATTATCGTCAAATATATAATCTACGAAAAGCCGATAAATGAAGGGCACTATATTACCAATAAATGATAAAACGACATTTAATATTTATATTTAAAATATATATAAAGAAAATGTTACACTTATAGTATTTACGAACAAGAGGTTCGTTAATATTTTTTTTTTTCTTCTTATCTAAAACTAAGAAGAAAAAGAAAGAAAAGTAAATAAATAAAATAGAAATCGTTGACGCATATCCATTTTATTTGTCAAATATATTACAATATTATCGATTCGAAGAAAGCAATTTTAGAAACTGCCGCCAGACGATGGTGAGCGCTGTACGATCATTGGGTGTGAACTTGTCGCAAGTGTGGCACGTATAGAACTGGTGACTCTCGATGTATGATTGTGTAAAATAGTTAAAATCTCGTGATGTCGCGATATTGATCGTTGCTATCTTAACAGGATTTCTATTATATATATCCTGTGATTTTTTACGTTGACTCACGACATTATCTTCGAGTCTCGTTGAGTTCCCATCGCGGAGTCCTTCTCTCCGTTGCGATCAGGGAAATATTTGTAACGAATTTTCATCCTAATAGTAAAATTCTCCATCTTCTAAGATGGGTTCGCTTTTTCGAAGCGAAGAAATGACCTCGTGTCAACTCTTTTTACAAAGCGAAGCTGCCTACGCTTGTGCCTCCGAACTCGGCGAACTTGGCCTTGTCCAATTTCGAGATGTAAGTTTTCAATAATATTTCTACGAATATCTTTTTATTTCGGTATGTAGATGCGTTACATGTATTTCAAATTGTAACATATATAGATCCTTTACGAACTCGTTACAATCCAATGTACTTTGTTTCCATTTAAGGAAATATGTAAATTATGATAAAATTTGTTGCTTTCTCTCTCTAATCTATATTTTAATATAGCTTAATCCAGATGTTAACGCATTCCAACGAAAGTTTTTTAACGAAGTACGTCCTTGAGATGAAGTGGAATGAAAATTACGATATCTTGAGAAGGAAATCAAAAAGGATGGAATACCAATGCTGGATACCGGTGAAAATCCTGAAGCTGCGCAACCTCGCGAGAAGATCGATCTGGAATCTACATTTGAAAAGTTGGAGAACGAGCTGCGAGAAATCAATCAAAATGCTTAAGCTCTTAAACGTAACTTCTTAGAATTGACTAAGCTGAAGAATATATTAAGAAGAACTAGTCTTTTTTGACGAGGTAAGATTTATTTAACCATTTTGTTCATGATATTAAGATATATAAACGAAACCCAGGCAATCTGCGAAAACTTCTTTCAATAAACTTTCTTCGATCTCTTCGTTTCCATGAAAAGATACACAATCTGTACCGTGAATTACAACAAATTCACCATCGGCATAAACTACAATCGAAAACAAAATAAATAATAATTATTTTACACATTTATATACACACTAAATATCGGAGGTATTGCCTATTAATTATTAATATCAAAGCATATATTAATATTCGGTCGTTACACTCACCTCCAGCCAAGGTGAATACGAAACGGATAAATAAATTCAACATCTTTTCTTTTAATATTTTCATTTAAACAAAACGATGTAACGGACACTCACCAGATATTCGGATCGATCCTTACTGTGCGATCATTTGACGCATATAAGAAAGCGTAAGAAGCGACTTCTATATTATCGTCAAATATATAATCTACGAAAAGCCGATAAATGAAGGGCACTATATTACCAATAAATGATAAAACGACATTTAATATTTATATTTAAAGTATATATAAAGAAAATGTTACACTTATAGTTTTTACGAACAAGAGGTTCGTTAATATTTTTTTTTTTCTTCTTATCTAAAACTAAGAAGAAAAAGAAAGAAAAGTAAATAAATAAAATAGAAATCGTTGACGCATATCCATTTTATTTGTCAAATATGTTACAATACTATCGACATGAGGAAAGTAATTATAAGTAATAAATAAGTAATTATAAGTAATAAATAAGAAAATAAATAAATTATCACTATAGGATGATGAGGGCTGTTGAAATGTTTCATAAAATTGTGCTTCTTTTTTTCTCGAACTTCCTTAACCGATTTCCTATCATTCTATACACAATTGAATCCTTCTTATGCTTTCTGGTTACAACTGTAATCAACAAATATACATGTATGTGTGTATTATATAGTATATGTGTGTGTGTGTGTGTGTGTGTGTGTGTGTGTGTGTGTACGTATATATTATCTGTTTTAATATATAATTGTTACTACTATTTATTTGTGTAATACATACCCCAAATAACAAGAAGACAGATTAGGAAGAACACTACGGAAAATAAGATGAAACTGGTTAGAAATGGTAATTCGTTCATAAAGCATATTCCACGTTTAGATTTATCCTGAAACAAACAAAAATCAATATTTTATTATACTTTCTCTTTAGACTGTGTAAAATACATTATAAATAAATCAGTAAATATGGAAACATACATATTTTTCTTAAAATAAAATATAGCCATATTTATGTTAAAACCAATTTTTTTTTCTACAAAGAATAAAATAAAACAATAATCTATTAAATTTATTCTGCATTATTCTCATCGTTGTTTAATAACTGAATCGTTCGTTGATTATTACAATATTGTCCCTATAAAATTACGCATTCAAGCAAATAATGTGCAATCTTGCAAACTACGTGCATAAATCACGGATCGTTACACTCACCTCCAGCCAAGGTGAATACGAAACGGATAAATAAATTCAACATCTTTTCTTTTAATATTTTCATTCAAATAAAATGTTGTAAGGGACACTACCCAGATATTCGTATCGATCCTTACTGTGCGATCATTTGACGCATATAAGAAAGCGTAAGAAGCGACTTCTATATTATCGTCAAATATATAATCTACGAAAAGCCGATAAATGAAGGGCACTATATTACCAATAAATGATAAAACGACATTTAATATTTATATTTAAAGTATATATAAAGAAAATGTTACACTTATAGTATTTACGAACAAGAGGTTCGTTAATATTTTTTTTTTTCTTCTTATCTAAAACTAAGAAGAAAAAGAAAGAAAAGTAAATAAATAAAATAGAAATCGTTGACGCATATCCATTTTATTTGTCAAATATATTACAATATTATCGATTCGAAGAAAGCAATTTTAGAAACTGCCGCCAGACGATGGTGAGCGCTGTACGATCATTGGGTGTGAACTTGTCGCAAGTGTGGCACGTATAGAACTGGTGACTCTCGATGTATGATTGTGTAAAATAGTTAAAATCTCGTGATGTCGCGATATTGATCGTTGCTATCTTAACAGGATTTCTATTATATATATCCTGTGATTTTTTACGTTGACTCACGACATTATCTTCGAGTCTCGTTGAGTTCCCATCGCGGAGTCCTTCTCTCCGTTGCGATCAGGGAAATATTTGTAACGAATTTTCATCCTAATAGTAAAATTCTCCATCTTCTAAGATGGGTTCGCTTTTTCGAAGCGAAGAAATGACCTCGTGTCAACTCTTTTTACAAAGCGAAGCTGCCTACGCTTGTGCCTCCGAACTCGGCGAACTTGGCCTTGTCCAATTTCGAGATGTAAGTTTTCAATAATATTTCTACGAATATCTTTTTATTTCGGTATGTAGATGCGTTACATGTATTTCAAATTGTAACATATATAGATCCTTTACGAACTCGTTACAATCCAATGTACTTTGTTTCCATTTAAGGAAATATGTAAATTATGATAAAATTTGTTGCTTTCTCTCTCTAATCTATATTTTAATATAGCTTAATCCAGATGTTAACGCATTCCAACGAAAGTTTTTTAACGAAGTACGTCCTTGAGATGAAGTGGAATGAAAATTACGATATCTTGAGAAGGAAATCAAAAAGGATGGAATACCAATGCTGGATACCGGTGAAAATCCTGAAGCTGCGCAACCTCGCGAGAAGATCGATCTGGAATCTACATTTGAAAAGTTGGAGAACGAGCTGCGAGAAATCAATCAAAATGCTTAAGCTCTTAAACGTAACTTCTTAGAATTGACTAAGCTGAAGAATATATTAAGAAGAACTAGTCTTTTTTGACGAGGTAAGATTTATTTAACCATTTTGTTCATGATATTAAGATATATAAACGAAACCCAGGCAATCTGCGAAAACTTCTTTCAATAAACTTTCTTCGATCTCTTCGTTTCCATGAAAAGATACACAATCTGTACCGTGAATTACAACAAATTCACCATCGGCATAAACTACAATCGAAAACAAAATAAATAATAATTATTTTACACATTTATATACACACTAAATATCGGAGGTATTGCCTATTAATTATTAATATCAAAGCATATATTAATATTCGGTCGTTACACTCACCTCCAGCCAAGGTGAATACGAAACGGATAAATAAATTCAACATCTTTTCTTTTAATATTTTCATTTAAACAAAACGATGTAACGGACACTCACCAGATATTCGGATCGATCCTTACTGTGCGATCATTTGACGCATATAAGAAAGCGTAAGAAGCGACTTCTATATTATCGTCAAATATATAATCTACGAAAAGCCGATAAATGAAGGGCACTATATTACCAATAAATGATAAAACGACATTTAATATTTATATTTAAAGTATATATAAAGAAAATGTTACACTTATAGTTTTTACGAACAAGAGGTTCGTTAATATTTTTTTTTTTCTTCTTATCTAAAACTAAGAAGAAAAAGAAAGAAAAGTAAATAAATAAAATAGAAATCGTTGACGCATATCCATTTTATTTGTCAAATATGTTACAATACTATCGACATGAGGAAAGTAATTATAAGTAATAAATAAGTAATTATAAGTAATAAATAAGAAAATAAATAAATTATCACTATAGGATGATGAGGGCTGTTGAAATGTTTCATAAAATTGTGCTTCTTTTTTTCTCGAACTTCCTTAACCGATTTCCTATCATTCTATACACAATTGAATCCTTCTTATGCTTTCTGGTTACAACTGTAATCAACAAATATACATGTATGTGTGTATTATATAGTATATGTGTGTGTGTGTGTGTGTGTGTGTGTGTGTGTGTGTGTACGTATATATTATCTGTTTTAATATATAATTGTTACTACTATTTATTTGTGTAATACATACCCCAAATAACAAGAAGACAGATTAGGAAGAACACTACGGAAAATAAGATGAAACTGGTTAGAAATGGTAATTCGTTCATAAAGCATATTCCACGTTTAGATTTATCCTGAAACAAACAAAAATCAATATTTTATTATACTTTCTCTTTAGACTGTGTAAAATACATTATAAATAAATCAGTAAATATGGAAACATACATATTTTTCTTAAAATAAAATATAGCCATATTTATGTTAAAACCAATTTTTTTCTACAAAGAATAAAATAAAACAATAATCTATTAAATTTATTCTGCATTATTCTCATCGTTGTTTAATAACTGAATCGTTCGTTGATTATTACAATATTGTCCCTATAAAATTACGCATTCAAGCAAATAATGTGCAATCTTGCAAACTACGTGCATAAATCACGGATCGTTACACTCACCTCCAGCCAAGGTGAATACGAAACGGATAAATAAATTCAACATCTTTTCTTTTAATATTTTCATTCAAATAAAATGTTGTAAGGGACACTACCCAGATATTCGTATCGATCCTTACTGTGCGATCATTTGACGCATATAAGAAAGCGTAAGAAGCGACTTCTATATTATCGTCAAATATATAATCTACGAAAAGCCGATAAATGAAGGGCACTATATTACCAATAAATGATAAAACGACATTTAATATTTATATTTAAAATATATATAAAGAAAATGTTACACTTATAGTATTTACGAACAAGAGGTTCGTTAATATTTTTTTTTTTCTTCTTATCTAAAACTAAGAAGAAAAAGAAAGAAAAGTAAATAAATAAAATAGAAATCGTTGACGCATATCCATTTTATTTGTCAAATATATTACAATATTATCGATTCGAAGAAAGCAATTTTAGAAACTGCCGCCAGACGATGGTGAGCGCTGTACGATCATTGGGTGTGAACTTGTCGCAAGTGTGGCACGTATAGAACTGGTGACTCTCGATGTATGATTGTGTAAAATAGTTAAAATCTCGTGATGTCGCGATATTGATCGTTGCTATCTTAACAGGATTTCTATTATATATATCCTGTGATTTTTTACGTTGACTCACGACATTATCTTCGAGTCTCGTTGAGTTCCCATCGCGGAGTCCTTCTCTCCGTTGCGATCAGGGAAATATTTGTAACGAATTTTCATCCTAATAGTAAAATTCTCCATCTTCTAAGATGGGTTCGCTTTTTCGAAGCGAAGAAATGACCTCGTGTCAACTCTTTTTACAAAGCGAAGCTGCCTACGCTTGTGCCTCCGAACTCGGCGAACTTGGCCTTGTCCAATTTCGAGATGTAAGTTTTCAATAATATTTCTACGAATATCTTTTTATTTCGGTATGTAGATGCGTTACATGTATTTCAAATTGTAACATATATAGATCCTTTACGAACTCGTTACAATCCAATGTACTTTGTTTCCATTTAAGGAAATATGTAAATTATGATAAAATTTGTTGCTTTCTCTCTCTAATCTATATTTTAATATAGCTTAATCCAGATGTTAACGCATTCCAACGAAAGTTTTTTAACGAAGTACGTCCTTGAGATGAAGTGGAATGAAAATTACGATATCTTGAGAAGGAAATCAAAAAGGATGGAATACCAATGCTGGATACCGGTGAAAATCCTGAAGCTGCGCAACCTCGCGAGAAGATCGATCTGGAATCTACATTTGAAAAGTTGGAGAACGAGCTGCGAGAAATCAATCAAAATGCTTAAGCTCTTAAACGTAACTTCTTAGAATTGACTAAGCTGAAGAATATATTAAGAAGAACTAGTCTTTTTTGACGAGGTAAGATTTATTTAACCATTTTGTTCATGATATTAAGATATATAAACGAAACCCAGGCAATCTGCGAAAACTTCTTTCAATAAACTTTCTTCGATCTCTTCGTTTCCATGAAAAGATACACAATCTGTACCGTGAATTACAACAAATTCACCATCGGCATAAACTACAATCGAAAACAAAATAAATAATAATTATTTTACACATTTATATACACACTAAATATCGGAGGTATTGCCTATTAATTATTAATATCAAAGCATATATTAATATTCGGTCGTTACACTCACCTCCAGCCAAGGTGAATACGAAACGGATAAATAAATTCAACATCTTTTCTTTTAATATTTTCATTTAAACAAAACGATGTAACGGACACTCACCAGATATTCGGATCGATCCTTACTGTGCGATCATTTGACGCATATAAGAAAGCGTAAGAAGCGACTTCTATATTATCGTCAAATATATAATCTACGAAAAGCCGATAAATGAAGGGCACTATATTACCAATAAATGATAAAACGACATTTAATATTTATATTTAAAGTATATATAAAGAAAATGTTACACTTATAGTTTTTACGAACAAGAGGTTCGTTAATATTTTTTTTTTTCTTCTTATCTAAAACTAAGAAGAAAAAGAAAGAAAAGTAAATAAATAAAATAGAAATCGTTGACGCATATCCATTTTATTTGTCAAATATGTTACAATACTATCGACATGAGGAAAGTAATTATAAGTAATAAATAAGTAATTATAAGTAATAAATAAGAAAATAAATAAATTATCACTATAGGATGATGAGGGCTGTTGAAATGTTTCATAAAATTGTGCTTCTTTTTTTCTCGAACTTCCTTAACCGATTTCCTATCATTCTATACACAATTGAATCCTTCTTATGCTTTCTGGTTACAACTGTAATCAACAAATATACATGTATGTGTGTATTATATAGTATATGTGTGTGTGTGTGTGTGTGTGTGTGTGTGTGTGTGTGTACGTATATATTATCTGTTTTAATATATAATTGTTACTACTATTTATTTGTGTAATACATACCCCAAATAACAAGAAGACAGATTAGGAAGAACACTACGGAAAATAAGATGAAACTGGTTAGAAATGGTAATTCGTTCATAAAGCATATTCCACGTTTAGATTTATCCTGAAACAAACAAAAATCAATATTTTATTATACTTTCTCTTTAGACTGTGTAAAATACATTATAAATAAATCAGTAAATATGGAAACATACATATTTTTCTTAAAATAAAATATAGCCATATTTATGTTAAAACCAATTTTTTTTTCTACAAAGAATAAAATAAAACAATAATCTATTAAATTTATTCTGCATTATTCTCATCGTTGTTTAATAACTGAATCGTTCGTTGATTATTACAATATTGTCCCTATAAAATTACGCATTCAAGCAAATAATGTGCAATCTTGCAAACTACGTGCATAAATCACGGATCGTTACACTCACCTCCAGCCAAGGTGAATACGAAACGGATAAATAAATTCAACATCTTTTCTTTTAATATTTTCATTCAAATAAAATGTTGTAAGGGACACTACCCAGATATTCGTATCGATCCTTACTGTGCGATCATTTGACGCATATAAGAAAGCGTAAGAAGCGACTTCTATATTATCGTCAAATATATAATCTACGAAAAGCCGATAAATGAAGGGCACTATATTACCAATAAATGATAAAACGACATTTAATATTTATATTTAAAATATATATAAAGAAAATGTTACACTTATAGTATTTACGAACAAGAGGTTCGTTAATATTTTTTTTTTTCTTCTTATCTAAAACTAAGAAGAAAAAGAAAGAAAAGTAAATAAATAAAATAGAAATCGTTGACGCATATCCATTTTATTTGTCAAATATATTACAATATTATCGATTCGAAGAAAGCAATTTTAGAAACTGCCGCCAGACGATGGTGAGCGCTGTACGATCATTGGGTGTGAACTTGTCGCAAGTGTGGCACGTATAGAACTGGTGACTCTCGATGTATGATTGTGTAAAATAGTTAAAATCTCGTGATGTCGCGATATTGATCGTTGCTATCTTAACAGGATTTCTATTATATATATCCTGTGATTTTTTACGTTGACTCACGACATTATCTTCGAGTCTCGTTGAGTTCCCATCGCGGAGTCCTTCTCTCCGTTGCGATCAGGGAAATATTTGTAACGAATTTTCATCCTAATAGTAAAATTCTCCATCTTCTAAGATGGGTTCGCTTTTTCGAAGCGAAGAAATGACCTCGTGTCAACTCTTTTTACAAAGCGAAGCTGCCTACGCTTGTGCCTCCGAACTCGGCGAACTTGGCCTTGTCCAATTTCGAGATGTAAGTTTTCAATAATATTTCTACGAATATCTTTTTATTTCGGTATGTAGATGCGTTACATGTATTTCAAATTGTAACATATATAGATCCTTTACGAACTCGTTACAATCCAATGTACTTTGTTTCCATTTAAGGAAATATGTAAATTATGATAAAATTTGTTGCTTTCTCTCTCTAATCTATATTTTAATATAGCTTAATCCAGATGTTAACGCATTCCAACGAAAGTTTTTTAACGAAGTACGTCCTTGAGATGAAGTGGAATGAAAATTACGATATCTTGAGAAGGAAATCAAAAAGGATGGAATACCAATGCTGGATACCGGTGAAAATCCTGAAGCTGCGCAACCTCGCGAGAAGATCGATCTGGAATCTACATTTGAAAAGTTGGAGAACGAGCTGCGAGAAATCAATCAAAATGCTTAAGCTCTTAAACGTAACTTCTTAGAATTGACTAAGCTGAAGAATATATTAAGAAGAACTAGTCTTTTTTGACGAGGTAAGATTTATTTAACCATTTTGTTCATGATATTAAGATATATAAACGAAACCCAGGCAATCTGCGAAAACTTCTTTCAATAAACTTTCTTCGATCTCTTCGTTTCCATGAAAAGATACACAATCTGTACCGTGAATTACAACAAATTCACCATCGGCATAAACTACAATCGAAAACAAAATAAATAATAATTATTTTACACATTTATATACACACTAAATATCGGAGGTATTGCCTATTAATTATTAATATCAAAGCATATATTAATATTCGGTCGTTACACTCACCTCCAGCCAAGGTGAATACGAAACGGATAAATAAATTCAACATCTTTTCTTTTAATATTTTCATTTAAACAAAACGATGTAACGGACACTCACCAGATATTCGGATCGATCCTTACTGTGCGATCATTTGACGCATATAAGAAAGCGTAAGAAGCGACTTCTATATTATCGTCAAATATATAATCTACGAAAAGCCGATAAATGAAGGGCACTATATTACCAATAAATGATAAAACGACATTTAATATTTATATTTAAAGTATATATAAAGAAAATGTTACACTTATAGTTTTTACGAACAAGAGGTTCGTTAATATTTTTTTTTTTCTTCTTATCTAAAACTAAGAAGAAAAAGAAAGAAAAGTAAATAAATAAAATAGAAATCGTTGACGCATATCCATTTTATTTGTCAAATATGTTACAATACTATCGACATGAGGAAAGTAATTATAAGTAATAAATAAGTAATTATAAGTAATAAATAAGAAAATAAATAAATTATCACTATAGGATGATGAGGGCTGTTGAAATGTTTCATAAAATTGTGCTTCTTTTTTTCTCGAACTTCCTTAACCGATTTCCTATCATTCTATACACAATTGAATCCTTCTTATGCTTTCTGGTTACAACTGTAATCAACAAATATACATGTATGTGTGTATTATATAGTATATGTGTGTGTGTGTGTGTGTGTGTGTGTGTGTACGTATATATTATCTGTTTTAATATATAATTGTTACTACTATTTATTTGTGTAATACATACCCCAAATAACAAGAAGACAGATTAGGAAGAACACTACGGAAAATAAGATGAAACTGGTTAGAAATGGTAATTCGTTCATAAAGCATATTCCACGTTTAGATTTATCCTGAAACAAACAAAAATCAATATTTTATTATACTTTCTCTTTAGACTGTGTAAAATACATTATAAATAAATCAGTAAATATGGAAACATACATATTTTTCTTAAAATAAAATATAGCCATATTTATGTTAAAACCAATTTTTTTTTCTACAAAGAATAAAATAAAACAATAATCTATTAAATTTATTCTGCATTATTCTCATCGTTGTTTAATAACTGAATCGTTCGTTGATTATTACAATATTGTCCCTATAAAATTACGCATTCAAGCAAATAATGTGCAATCTTGCAAACTACGTGCATAAATCACGGATCGTTACACTCACCTCCAGCCAAGGTGAATACGAAACGGATAAATAAATTCAACATCTTTTCTTTTAATATTTTCATTCAAATAAAATGTTGTAAGGGACACTACCCAGATATTCGTATCGATCCTTACTGTGCGATCATTTGACGCATATAAGAAAGCGTAAGAAGCGACTTCTATATTATCGTCAAATATATAATCTACGAAAAGCCGATAAATGAAGGGCACTATATTACCAATAAATGATAAAACGACATTTAATATTTATATTTAAAATATATATAAAGAAAATGTTACACTTATAGTATTTACGAACAAGAGGTTCGTTAATATTTTTTTTTTTCTTCTTATCTAAAACTAAGAAGAAAAAGAAAGAAAAGTAAATAAATAAAATAGAAATCGTTGACGCATATCCATTTTATTTGTCAAATATATTACAATATTATCGATTCGAAGAAAGCAATTTTAGAAACTGCCGCCAGACGATGGTGAGCGCTGTACGATCATTGGGTGTGAACTTGTCGCAAGTGTGGCACGTATAGAACTGGTGACTCTCGATGTATGATTGTGTAAAATAGTTAAAATCTCGTGATGTCGCGATATTGATCGTTGCTATCTTAACAGGATTTCTATTATATATATCCTGTGATTTTTTACGTTGACTCACGACATTATCTTCGAGTCTCGTTGAGTTCCCATCGCGGAGTCCTTCTCTCCGTTGCGATCAGGGAAATATTTGTAACGAATTTTCATCCTAATAGTAAAATTCTCCATCTTCTAAGATGGGTTCGCTTTTTCGAAGCGAAGAAATGACCTCGTGTCAACTCTTTTTACAAAGCGAAGCTGCCTACGCTTGTGCCTCCGAACTCGGCGAACTTGGCCTTGTCCAATTTCGAGATGTAAGTTTTCAATAATATTTCTACGAATATCTTTTTATTTCGGTATGTAGATGCGTTACATGTATTTCAAATTGTAACATATATAGATCCTTTACGAACTCGTTACAATCCAATGTACTTTGTTTCCATTTAAGGAAATATGTAAATTATGATAAAATTTGTTGCTTTCTCTCTCTAATCTATATTTTAATATAGCTTAATCCAGATGTTAACGCATTCCAACGAAAGTTTTTTAACGAAGTACGTCCTTGAGATGAAGTGGAATGAAAATTACGATATCTTGAGAAGGAAATCAAAAAGGATGGAATACCAATGCTGGATACCGGTGAAAATCCTGAAGCTGCGCAACCTCGCGAGAAGATCGATCTGGAATCTACATTTGAAAAGTTGGAGAACGAGCTGCGAGAAATCAATCAAAATGCTTAAGCTCTTAAACGTAACTTCTTAGAATTGACTAAGCTGAAGAATATATTAAGAAGAACTAGTCTTTTTTGACGAGGTAAGATTTATTTAACCATTTTGTTCATGATATTAAGATATATAAACGAAACCCAGGCAATCTGCGAAAACTTCTTTCAATAAACTTTCTTCGATCTCTTCGTTTCCATGAAAAGATACACAATCTGTACCGTGAATTACAACAAATTCACCATCGGCATAAACTACAATCGAAAACAAAATAAATAATAATTATTTTACACATTTATATACACACTAAATATCGGAGGTATTGCCTATTAATTATTAATATCAAAGCATATATTAATATTCGGTCGTTACACTCACCTCCAGCCAAGGTGAATACGAAACGGATAAATAAATTCAACATCTTTTCTTTTAATATTTTCATTTAAACAAAACGATGTAACGGACACTCACCAGATATTCGGATCGATCCTTACTGTGCGATCATTTGACGCATATAAGAAAGCGTAAGAAGCGACTTCTATATTATCGTCAAATATATAATCTACGAAAAGCCGATAAATGAAGGGCACTATATTACCAATAAATGATAAAACGACATTTAATATTTATATTTAAAGTATATATAAAGAAAATGTTACACTTATAGTTTTTACGAACAAGAGGTTCGTTAATATTTTTTTTTTTCTTCTTATCTAAAACTAAGAAGAAAAAGAAAGAAAAGTAAATAAATAAAATAGAAATCGTTGACGCATATCCATTTTATTTGTCAAATATGTTACAATACTATCGACATGAGGAAAGTAATTATAAGTAATAAATAAGTAATTATAAGTAATAAATAAGAAAATAAATAAATTATCACTATAGGATGATGAGGGCTGTTGAAATGTTTCATAAAATTGTGCTTCTTTTTTTCTCGAACTTCCTTAACCGATTTCCTATCATTCTATACACAATTGAATCCTTCTTATGCTTTCTGGTTACAACTGTAATCAACAAATATACATGTATGTGTGTATTATATAGTATATGTGTGTGTGTGTGTGTGTGTGTGTGTGTGTGTACGTATATATTATCTGTTTTAATATATAATTGTTACTACTATTTATTTGTGTAATACATACCCCAAATAACAAGAAGACAGATTAGGAAGAACACTACGGAAAATAAGATGAAACTGGTTAGAAATGGTAATTCGTTCATAAAGCATATTCCACGTTTAGATTTATCCTGAAACAAACAAAAATCAATATTTTATTATACTTTCTCTTTAGACTGTGTAAAATACATTATAAATAAATCAGTAAATATGGAAACATACATATTTTTCTTAAAATAAAATATAGCCATATTTATGTTAAAACCAATTTTTTTTTCTACAAAGAATAAAATAAAACAATAATCTATTAAATTTATTCTGCATTATTCTCATCGTTGTTTAATAACTGAATCGTTCGTTGATTATTACAATATTGTCCCTATAAAATTACGCATTCAAGCAAATAATGTGCAATCTTGCAAACTACGTGCATAAATCACGGATCGTTACACTCACCTCCAGCCAAGGTGAATACGAAACGGATAAATAAATTCAACATCTTTTCTTTTAATATTTTCATTCAAATAAAATGTTGTAAGGGACACTACCCAGATATTCGTATCGATCCTTACTGTGCGATCATTTGACGCATATAAGAAAGCGTAAGAAGCGACTTCTATATTATCGTCAAATATATAATCTACGAAAAGCCGATAAATGAAGGGCACTATATTACCAATAAATGATAAAACGACATTTAATATTTATATTTAAAGTATATATAAAGAAAATGTTACACTTATAGTATTTACGAACAAGAGGTTCGTTAATATTTTTTTTTTTCTTCTTATCTAAAACTAAGAAGAAAAAGAAAGAAAAGTAAATAAATAAAATAGAAATCGTTGACGCATATCCATTTTATTTGTCAAATATATTACAATATTATCGATTCGAAGAAAGCAATTTTAGAAACTGCCGCCAGACGATGGTGAGCGCTGTACGATCATTGGGTGTGAACTTGTCGCAAGTGTGGCACGTATAGAACTGGTGACTCTCGATGTATGATTGTGTAAAATAGTTAAAATCTCGTGATGTCGCGATATTGATCGTTGCTATCTTAACAGGATTTCTATTATATATATCCTGTGATTTTTTACGTTGACTCACGACATTATCTTCGAGTCTCGTTGAGTTCCCATCGCGGAGTCCTTCTCTCCGTTGCGATCAGGGAAATATTTGTAACGAATTTTCATCCTAATAGTAAAATTCTCCATCTTCTAAGATGGGTTCGCTTTTTCGAAGCGAAGAAATGACCTCGTGTCAACTCTTTTTACAAAGCGAAGCTGCCTACGCTTGTGCCTCCGAACTCGGCGAACTTGGCCTTGTCCAATTTCGAGATGTAAGTTTTCAATAATATTTCTACGAATATCTTTTTATTTCGGTATGTAGATGCGTTACATGTATTTCAAATTGTAACATATATAGATCCTTTACGAACTCGTTACAATCCAATGTACTTTGTTTCCATTTAAGGAAATATGTAAATTATGATAAAATTTGTTGCTTTCTCTCTCTAATCTATATTTTAATATAGCTTAATCCAGATGTTAACGCATTCCAACGAAAGTTTTTTAACGAAGTACGTCCTTGAGATGAAGTGGAATGAAAATTACGATATCTTGAGAAGGAAATCAAAAAGGATGGAATACCAATGCTGGATACCGGTGAAAATCCTGAAGCTGCGCAACCTCGCGAGAAGATCGATCTGGAATCTACATTTGAAAAGTTGGAGAACGAGCTGCGAGAAATCAATCAAAATGCTTAAGCTCTTAAACGTAACTTCTTAGAATTGACTAAGCTGAAGAATATATTAAGAAGAACTAGTCTTTTTTGACGAGGTAAGATTTATTTAACCATTTTGTTCATGATATTAAGATATATAAACGAAACCCAGGCAATCTGCGAAAACTTCTTTCAATAAACTTTCTTCGATCTCTTCGTTTCCATGAAAAGATACACAATCTGTACCGTGAATTACAACAAATTCACCATCGGCATAAACTACAATCGAAAACAAAATAAATAATAATTATTTTACACATTTATATACACACTAAATATCGGAGGTATTGCCTATTAATTATTAATATCAAAGCATATATTAATATTCGGTCGTTACACTCACCTCCAGCCAAGGTGAATACGAAACGGATAAATAAATTCAACATCTTTTCTTTTAATATTTTCATTTAAACAAAACGATGTAACGGACACTCACCAGATATTCGGATCGATCCTTACTGTGCGATCATTTGACGCATATAAGAAAGCGTAAGAAGCGACTTCTATATTATCGTCAAATATATAATCTACGAAAAGCCGATAAATGAAGGGCACTATATTACCAATAAATGATAAAACGACATTTAATATTTATATTTAAAGTATATATAAAGAAAATGTTACACTTATAGTTTTTACGAACAAGAGGTTCGTTAATATTTTTTTTTTTCTTCTTATCTAAAACTAAGAAGAAAAAGAAAGAAAAGTAAATAAATAAAATAGAAATCGTTGACGCATATCCATTTTATTTGTCAAATATGTTACAATACTATCGACATGAGGAAAGTAATTATAAGTAATAAATAAGTAATTATAAGTAATAAATAAGAAAATAAATAAATTATCACTATAGGATGATGAGGGCTGTTGAAATGTTTCATAAAATTGTGCTTCTTTTTTTCTCGAACTTCCTTAACCGATTTCCTATCATTCTATACACAATTGAATCCTTCTTATGCTTTCTGGTTACAACTGTAATCAACAAATATACATGTATGTGTGTATTATATAGTATATGTGTGTGTGTGTGTGTGTGTGTGTGTGTGTGTACGTATATATTATCTGTTTTAATATATAATTGTTACTACTATTTATTTGTGTAATACATACCCCAAATAACAAGAAGACAGATTAGGAAGAACACTACGGAAAATAAGATGAAACTGGTTAGAAATGGTAATTCGTTCATAAAGCATATTCCACGTTTAGATTTATCCTGAAACAAACAAAAATCAATATTTTATTATACTTTCTCTTTAGACTGTGTAAAATACATTATAAATAAATCAGTAAATATGGAAACATACATATTTTTCTTAAAATAAAATATAGCCATATTTATGTTAAAACCAATTTTTTTTTCTACAAAGAATAAAATAAAACAATAATCTATTAAATTTATTCTGCATTATTCTCATCGTTGTTTAATAACTGAATCGTTCGTTGATTATTACAATATTGTCCCTATAAAATTACGCATTCAAGCAAATAATGTGCAATCTTGCAAACTACGTGCATAAATCACGGATCGTTACACTCACCTCCAGCCAAGGTGAATACGAAACGGATAAATAAATTCAACATCTTTTCTTTTAATATTTTCATTCAAATAAAATGTTGTAAGGGACACTACCCAGATATTCGTATCGATCCTTACTGTGCGATCATTTGACGCATATAAGAAAGCGTAAGAAGCGACTTCTATATTATCGTCAAATATATAATCTACGAAAAGCCGATAAATGAAGGGCACTATATTACCAATAAATGATAAAACGACATTTAATATTTATATTTAAAATATATATAAAGAAAATGTTACACTTATAGTATTTACGAACAAGAGGTTCGTTAATATTTTTTTTTTTCTTCTTATCTAAAACTAAGAAGAAAAAGAAAGAAAAGTAAATAAATAAAATAGAAATCGTTGACGCATATCCATTTTATTTGTCAAATATATTACAATATTATCGATTCGAAGAAAGCAATTTTAGAAACTGCCGCCAGACGATGGTGAGCGCTGTACGATCATTGGGTGTGAACTTGTCGCAAGTGTGGCACGTATAGAACTGGTGACTCTCGATGTATGATTGTGTAAAATAGTTAAAATCTCGTGATGTCGCGATATTGATCGTTGCTATCTTAACAGGATTTCTATTATATATATCCTGTGATTTTTTACGTTGACTCACGACATTATCTTCGAGTCTCGTTGAGTTCCCATCGCGGAGTCCTTCTCTCCGTTGCGATCAGGGAAATATTTGTAACGAATTTTCATCCTAATAGTAAAATTCTCCATCTTCTAAGATGGGTTCGCTTTTTCGAAGCGAAGAAATGACCTCGTGTCAACTCTTTTTACAAAGCGAAGCTGCCTACGCTTGTGCCTCCGAACTCGGCGAACTTGGCCTTGTCCAATTTCGAGATGTAAGTTTTCAATAATATTTCTACGAATATCTTTTTATTTCGGTATGTAGATGCGTTACATGTATTTCAAATTGTAACATATATAGATCCTTTACGAACTCGTTACAATCCAATGTACTTTGTTTCCATTTAAGGAAATATGTAAATTATGATAAAATTTGTTGCTTTCTCTCTCTAATCTATATTTTAATATAGCTTAATCCAGATGTTAACGCATTCCAACGAAAGTTTTTTAACGAAGTACGTCCTTGAGATGAAGTGGAATGAAAATTACGATATCTTGAGAAGGAAATCAAAAAGGATGGAATACCAATGCTGGATACCGGTGAAAATCCTGAAGCTGCGCAACCTCGCGAGAAGATCGATCTGGAATCTACATTTGAAAAGTTGGAGAACGAGCTGCGAGAAATCAATCAAAATGCTTAAGCTCTTAAACGTAACTTCTTAGAATTGACTAAGCTGAAGAATATATTAAGAAGAACTAGTCTTTTTTGACGAGGTAAGATTTATTTAACCATTTTGTTCATGATATTAAGATATATAAACGAAACCCAGGCAATCTGCGAAAACTTCTTTCAATAAACTTTCTTCGATCTCTTCGTTTCCATGAAAAGATACACAATCTGTACCGTGAATTACAACAAATTCACCATCGGCATAAACTACAATCGAAAACAAAATAAATAATAATTATTTTACACATTTATATACACACTAAATATCGGAGGTATTGCCTATTAATTATTAATATCAAAGCATATATTAATATTCGGTCGTTACACTCACCTCCAGCCAAGGTGAATACGAAACGGATAAATAAATTCAACATCTTTTCTTTTAATATTTTCATTTAAACAAAACGATGTAACGGACACTCACCAGATATTCGGATCGATCCTTACTGTGCGATCATTTGACGCATATAAGAAAGCGTAAGAAGCGACTTCTATATTATCGTCAAATATATAATCTACGAAAAGCCGATAAATGAAGGGCACTATATTACCAATAAATGATAAAACGACATTTAATATTTATATTTAAAGTATATATAAAGAAAATGTTACACTTATAGTTTTTACGAACAAGAGGTTCGTTAATATTTTTTTTTTTCTTCTTATCTAAAACTAAGAAGAAAAAGAAAGAAAAGTAAATAAATAAAATAGAAATCGTTGACGCATATCCATTTTATTTGTCAAATATGTTACAATACTATCGACATGAGGAAAGTAATTATAAGTAATAAATAAGTAATTATAAGTAATAAATAAGAAAATAAATAAATTATCACTATAGGATGATGAGGGCTGTTGAAATGTTTCATAAAATTGTGCTTCTTTTTTTCTCGAACTTCCTTAACCGATTTCCTATCATTCTATACACAATTGAATCCTTCTTATGCTTTCTGGTTACAACTGTAATCAACAAATATACATGTATGTGTGTATTATATAGTATATGTGTGTGTGTGTGTGTGTGTGTGTGTGTGTGTGTGTACGTATATATTATCTGTTTTAATATATAATTGTTACTACTATTTATTTGTGTAATACATACCCCAAATAACAAGAAGACAGATTAGGAAGAACACTACGGAAAATAAGATGAAACTGGTTAGAAATGGTAATTCGTTCATAAAGCATATTCCACGTTTAGATTTATCCTGAAACAAACAAAAATCAATATTTTATTATACTTTCTCTTTAGACTGTGTAAAATACATTATAAATAAATCAGTAAATATGGAAACATACATATTTTTCTTAAAATAAAATATAGCCATATTTATGTTAAAACCAATTTTTTTTTCTACAAAGAATAAAATAAAACAATAATCTATTAAATTTATTCTGCATTATTCTCATCGTTGTTTAATAACTGAATCGTTCGTTGATTATTACAATATTGTCCCTATAAAATTACGCATTCAAGCAAATAATGTGCAATCTTGCAAACTACGTGCATAAATCACGGATCGTTACACTCACCTCCAGCCAAGGTGAATACGAAACGGATAAATAAATTCAACATCTTTTCTTTTAATATTTTCATTCAAATAAAATGTTGTAAGGGACACTACCCAGATATTCGTATCGATCCTTACTGTGCGATCATTTGACGCATATAAGAAAGCGTAAGAAGCGACTTCTATATTATCGTCAAATATATAATCTACGAAAAGCCGATAAATGAAGGGCACTATATTACCAATAAATGATAAAACGACATTTAATATTTATATTTAAAATATATATAAAGAAAATGTTACACTTATAGTATTTACGAACAAGAGGTTCGTTAATATTTTTTTTTTTCTTCTTATCTAAAACTAAGAAGAAAAAGAAAGAAAAGTAAATAAATAAAATAGAAATCGTTGACGCATATCCATTTTATTTGTCAAATATATTACAATATTATCGATTCGAAGAAAGCAATTTTAGAAACTGCCGCCAGACGATGGTGAGCGCTGTACGATCATTGGGTGTGAACTTGTCGCAAGTGTGGCACGTATAGAACTGGTGACTCTCGATGTATGATTGTGTAAAATAGTTAAAATCTCGTGATGTCGCGATATTGATCGTTGCTATCTTAACAGGATTTCTATTATATATATCCTGTGATTTTTTACGTTGACTCACGACATTATCTTCGAGTCTCGTTGAGTTCCCATCGCGGAGTCCTTCTCTCCGTTGCGATCAGGGAAATATTTGTAACGAATTTTCATCCTAATAGTAAAATTCTCCATCTTCTAAGATGGGTTCGCTTTTTCGAAGCGAAGAAATGACCTCGTGTCAACTCTTTTTACAAAGCGAAGCTGCCTACGCTTGTGCCTCCGAACTCGGCGAACTTGGCCTTGTCCAATTTCGAGATGTAAGTTTTCAATAATATTTCTACGAATATCTTTTTATTTCGGTATGTAGATGCGTTACATGTATTTCAAATTGTAACATATATAGATCCTTTACGAACTCGTTACAATCCAATGTACTTTGTTTCCATTTAAGGAAATATGTAAATTATGATAAAATTTGTTGCTTTCTCTCTCTAATCTATATTTTAATATAGCTTAATCCAGATGTTAACGCATTCCAACGAAAGTTTTTTAACGAAGTACGTCCTTGAGATGAAGTGGAATGAAAATTACGATATCTTGAGAAGGAAATCAAAAAGGATGGAATACCAATGCTGGATACCGGTGAAAATCCTGAAGCTGCGCAACCTCGCGAGAAGATCGATCTGGAATCTACATTTGAAAAGTTGGAGAACGAGCTGCGAGAAATCAATCAAAATGCTTAAGCTCTTAAACGTAACTTCTTAGAATTGACTAAGCTGAAGAATATATTAAGAAGAACTAGTCTTTTTTGACGAGGTAAGATTTATTTAACCATTTTGTTCATGATATTAAGATATATAAACGAAACCCAGGCAATCTGCGAAAACTTCTTTCAATAAACTTTCTTCGATCTCTTCGTTTCCATGAAAAGATACACAATCTGTACCGTGAATTACAACAAATTCACCATCGGCATAAACTACAATCGAAAACAAAATAAATAATAATTATTTTACACATTTATATACACACTAAATATCGGAGGTATTGCCTATTAATTATTAATATCAAAGCATATATTAATATTCGGTCGTTACACTCACCTCCAGCCAAGGTGAATACGAAACGGATAAATAAATTCAACATCTTTTCTTTTAATATTTTCATTTAAACAAAACGATGTAACGGACACTCACCAGATATTCGGATCGATCCTTACTGTGCGATCATTTGACGCATATAAGAAAGCGTAAGAAGCGACTTCTATATTATCGTCAAATATATAATCTACGAAAAGCCGATAAATGAAGGGCACTATATTACCAATAAATGATAAAACGACATTTAATATTTATATTTAAAGTATATATAAAGAAAATGTTACACTTATAGTTTTTACGAACAAGAGGTTCGTTAATATTTTTTTTTTTCTTCTTATCTAAAACTAAGAAGAAAAAGAAAGAAAAGTAAATAAATAAAATAGAAATCGTTGACGCATATCCATTTTATTTGTCAAATATGTTACAATACTATCGACATGAGGAAAGTAATTATAAGTAATAAATAAGTAATTATAAGTAATAAATAAGAAAATAAATAAATTATCACTATAGGATGATGAGGGCTGTTGAAATGTTTCATAAAATTGTGCTTCTTTTTTTCTCGAACTTCCTTAACCGATTTCCTATCATTCTATACACAATTGAATCCTTCTTATGCTTTCTGGTTACAACTGTAATCAACAAATATACATGTATGTGTGTATTATATAGTATATGTGTGTGTGTGTGTGTGTGTGTGTGTGTGTGTACGTATATATTATCTGTTTTAATATATAATTGTTACTACTATTTATTTGTGTAATACATACCCCAAATAACAAGAAGACAGATTAGGAAGAACACTACGGAAAATAAGATGAAACTGGTTAGAAATGGTAATTCGTTCATAAAGCATATTCCACGTTTAGATTTATCCTGAAACAAACAAAAATCAATATTTTATTATACTTTCTCTTTAGACTGTGTAAAATACATTATAAATAAATCAGTAAATATGGAAACATACATATTTTTCTTAAAATAAAATATAGCCATATTTATGTTAAAACCAATTTTTTTTTCTACAAAGAATAAAATAAAACAATAATCTATTAAATTTATTCTGCATTATTCTCATCGTTGTTTAATAACTGAATCGTTCGTTGATTATTACAATATTGTCCCTATAAAATTACGCATTCAAGCAAATAATGTGCAATCTTGCAAACTACGTGCATAAATCACGGATCGTTACACTCACCTCCAGCCAAGGTGAATACGAAACGGATAAATAAATTCAACATCTTTTCTTTTAATATTTTCATTCAAATAAAATGTTGTAAGGGACACTACCCAGATATTCGTATCGATCCTTACTGTGCGATCATTTGACGCATATAAGAAAGCGTAAGAAGCGACTTCTATATTATCGTCAAATATATAATCTACGAAAAGCCGATAAATGAAGGGCACTATATTACCAATAAATGATAAAACGACATTTAATATTTATATTTAAAATATATATAAAGAAAATGTTACACTTATAGTATTTACGAACAAGAGGTTCGTTAATATTTTTTTTTTTCTTCTTATCTAAAACTAAGAAGAAAAAGAAAGAAAAGTAAATAAATAAAATAGAAATCGTTGACGCATATCCATTTTATTTGTCAAATATATTACAATATTATCGATTCGAAGAAAGCAATTTTAGAAACTGCCGCCAGACGATGGTGAGCGCTGTACGATCATTGGGTGTGAACTTGTCGCAAGTGTGGCACGTATAGAACTGGTGACTCTCGATGTATGATTGTGTAAAATAGTTAAAATCTCGTGATGTCGCGATATTGATCGTTGCTATCTTAACAGGATTTCTATTATATATATCCTGTGATTTTTTACGTTGACTCACGACATTATCTTCGAGTCTCGTTGAGTTCCCATCGCGGAGTCCTTCTCTCCGTTGCGATCAGGGAAATATTTGTAACGAATTTTCATCCTAATAGTAAAATTCTCCATCTTCTAAGATGGGTTCGCTTTTTCGAAGCGAAGAAATGACCTCGTGTCAACTCTTTTTACAAAGCGAAGCTGCCTACGCTTGTGCCTCCGAACTCGGCGAACTTGGCCTTGTCCAATTTCGAGATGTAAGTTTTCAATAATATTTCTACGAATATCTTTTTATTTCGGTATGTAGATGCGTTACATGTATTTCAAATTGTAACATATATAGATCCTTTACGAACTCGTTACAATCCAATGTACTTTGTTTCCATTTAAGGAAATATGTAAATTATGATAAAATTTGTTGCTTTCTCTCTCTAATCTATATTTTAATATAGCTTAATCCAGATGTTAACGCATTCCAACGAAAGTTTTTTAACGAAGTACGTCCTTGAGATGAAGTGGAATGAAAATTACGATATCTTGAGAAGGAAATCAAAAAGGATGGAATACCAATGCTGGATACCGGTGAAAATCCTGAAGCTGCGCAACCTCGCGAGAAGATCGATCTGGAATCTACATTTGAAAAGTTGGAGAACGAGCTGCGAGAAATCAATCAAAATGCTTAAGCTCTTAAACGTAACTTCTTAGAATTGACTAAGCTGAAGAATATATTAAGAAGAACTAGTCTTTTTTGACGAGGTAAGATTTATTTAACCATTTTGTTCATGATATTAAGATATATAAACGAAACCCAGGCAATCTGCGAAAACTTCTTTCAATAAACTTTCTTCGATCTCTTCGTTTCCATGAAAAGATACACAATCTGTACCGTGAATTACAACAAATTCACCATCGGCATAAACTACAATCGAAAACAAAATAAATAATAATTATTTTACACATTTATATACACACTAAATATCGGAGGTATTGCCTATTAATTATTAATATCAAAGCATATATTAATATTCGGTCGTTACACTCACCTCCAGCCAAGGTGAATACGAAACGGATAAATAAATTCAACATCTTTTCTTTTAATATTTTCATTTAAACAAAACGATGTAACGGACACTCACCAGATATTCGGATCGATCCTTACTGTGCGATCATTTGACGCATATAAGAAAGCGTAAGAAGCGACTTCTATATTATCGTCAAATATATAATCTACGAAAAGCCGATAAATGAAGGGCACTATATTACCAATAAATGATAAAACGACATTTAATATTTATATTTAAAGTATATATAAAGAAAATGTTACACTTATAGTTTTTACGAACAAGAGGTTCGTTAATATTTTTTTTTTTCTTCTTATCTAAAACTAAGAAGAAAAAGAAAGAAAAGTAAATAAATAAAATAGAAATCGTTGACGCATATCCATTTTATTTGTCAAATATGTTACAATACTATCGACATGAGGAAAGTAATTATAAGTAATAAATAAGTAATTATAAGTAATAAATAAGAAAATAAATAAATTATCACTATAGGATGATGAGGGCTGTTGAAATGTTTCATAAAATTGTGCTTCTTTTTTTCTCGAACTTCCTTAACCGATTTCCTATCATTCTATACACAATTGAATCCTTCTTATGCTTTCTGGTTACAACTGTAATCAACAAATATACATGTATGTGTGTATTATATAGTATATGTGTGTGTGTGTGTGTGTGTGTGTGTGTGTGTGTGTGTACGTATATATTATCTGTTTTAATATATAATTGTTACTACTATTTATTTGTGTAATACATACCCCAAATAACAAGAAGACAGATTAGGAAGAACACTACGGAAAATAAGATGAAACTGGTTAGAAATGGTAATTCGTTCATAAAGCATATTCCACGTTTAGATTTATCCTGAAACAAACAAAAATCAATATTTTATTATACTTTCTCTTTAGACTGTGTAAAATACATTATAAATAAATCAGTAAATATGGAAACATACATATTTTTCTTAAAATAAAATATAGCCATATTTATGTTAAAACCAATTTTTTTTTCTACAAAGAATAAAATAAAACAATAATCTATTAAATTTATTCTGCATTATTCTCATCGTTGTTTAATAACTGAATCGTTCGTTGATTATTACAATATTGTCCCTATAAAATTACGCATTCAAGCAAATAATGTGCAATCTTGCAAACTACGTGCATAAATCACGGATCGTTACACTCACCTCCAGCCAAGGTGAATACGAAACGGATAAATAAATTCAACATCTTTTCTTTTAATATTTTCATTCAAATAAAATGTTGTAAGGGACACTACCCAGATATTCGTATCGATCCTTACTGTGCGATCATTTGACGCATATAAGAAAGCGTAAGAAGCGACTTCTATATTATCGTCAAATATATAATCTACGAAAAGCCGATAAATGAAGGGCACTATATTACCAATAAATGATAAAACGACATTTAATATTTATATTTAAAGTATATATAAAGAAAATGTTACACTTATAGTATTTACGAACAAGAGGTTCGTTAATATTTTTTTTTTTTCTTCTTATCTAAAACTAAGAAGAAAAAGAAAGAAAAGTAAATAAATAAAATAGAAATCGTTGACGCATATCCATTTTATTTGTCAAATATATTACAATATTATCGATTCGAAGAAAGCAATTTTAGAAACTGCCGCCAGACGATGGTGAGCGCTGTACGATCATTGGGTGTGAACTTGTCGCAAGTGTGGCACGTATAGAACTGGTGACTCTCGATGTATGATTGTGTAAAATAGTTAAAATCTCGTGATGTCGCGATATTGATCGTTGCTATCTTAACAGGATTTCTATTATATATATCCTGTGATTTTTTACGTTGACTCACGACATTATCTTCGAGTCTCGTTGAGTTCCCATCGCGGAGTCCTTCTCTCCGTTGCGATCAGGGAAATATTTGTAACGAATTTTCATCCTAATAGTAAAATTCTCCATCTTCTAAGATGGGTTCGCTTTTTCGAAGCGAAGAAATGACCTCGTGTCAACTCTTTTTACAAAGCGAAGCTGCCTACGCTTGTGCCTCCGAACTCGGCGAACTTGGCCTTGTCCAATTTCGAGATGTAAGTTTTCAATAATATTTCTACGAATATCTTTTTATTTCGGTATGTAGATGCGTTACATGTATTTCAAATTGTAACATATATAGATCCTTTACGAACTCGTTACAATCCAATGTACTTTGTTTCCATTTAAGGAAATATGTAAATTATGATAAAATTTGTTGCTTTCTCTCTCTAATCTATATTTTAATATAGCTTAATCCAGATGTTAACGCATTCCAACGAAAGTTTTTTAACGAAGTACGTCCTTGAGATGAAGTGGAATGAAAATTACGATATCTTGAGAAGGAAATCAAAAAGGATGGAATACCAATGCTGGATACCGGTGAAAATCCTGAAGCTGCGCAACCTCGCGAGAAGATCGATCTGGAATCTACATTTGAAAAGTTGGAGAACGAGCTGCGAGAAATCAATCAAAATGCTTAAGCTCTTAAACGTAACTTCTTAGAATTGACTAAGCTGAAGAATATATTAAGAAGAACTAGTCTTTTTTGACGAGGTAAGATTTATTTAACCATTTTGTTCATGATATTAAGATATATAAACGAAACCCAGGCAATCTGCGAAAACTTCTTTCAATAAACTTTCTTCGATCTCTTCGTTTCCATGAAAAGATACACAATCTGTACCGTGAATTACAACAAATTCACCATCGGCATAAACTACAATCGAAAACAAAATAAATAATAATTATTTTACACATTTATATACACACTAAATATCGGAGGTATTGCCTATTAATTATTAATATCAAAGCATATATTAATATTCGGTCGTTACACTCACCTCCAGCCAAGGTGAATACGAAACGGATAAATAAATTCAACATCTTTTCTTTTAATATTTTCATTTAAACAAAACGATGTAACGGACACACACCAGATATTCGGATCGATCCTTACTGTGCGATCATTTGACGCATATAAGAAAGCGTAAGAAGCGACTTCTATATTATCGTCAAATATATAATCTACGAAAAGCCGATAAATGAAGGGCACTATATTACCAATAAATGATAAAACGACATTTAATATTTATATTTAAAGTATATATAAAGAAAATGTTACACTTATAGTTTTTACGAACAAGAGGTTCGTTAATATTTTTTTTTTTCTTCTTATCTAAAACTAAGAAGAAAAAGAAAGAAAAGTAAATAAATAAAATAGAAATCGTTGACGCATATCCATTTTATTTGTCAAATATGTTACAATACTATCGACATGAGGAAAGTAATTATAAGTAATAAATAAGTAATTATAAGTAATAAATAAGAAAATAAATAAATTATCACTATAGGATGATGAGGGCTGTTGAAATGTTTCATAAAATTGTGCTTCTTTTTTTCTCGAACTTCCTTAACCGATTTCCTATCATTCTATACACAATTGAATCCTTCTTATGCTTTCTGGTTACAACTGTAATCAACAAATATACATGTATGTGTGTATTATATAGTATATGTGTGTGTGTGTGTGTGTGTGTGTGTGTGTGTGTGTGTACGTATATATTATCTGTTTTAATATATAATTGTTACTACTATTTATTTGTGTAATACATACCCCAAATAACAAGAAGACAGATTAGGAAGAACACTACGGAAAATAAGATGAAACTGGTTAGAAATGGTAATTCGTTCATAAAGCATATTCCACGTTTAGATTTATCCTGAAACAAACAAAAATCAATATTTTATTATACTTTCTCTTTAGACTGTGTAAAATACATTATAAATAAATCAGTAAATATGGAAACATACATATTTTTCTTAAAATAAAATATAGCCATATTTATGTTAAAACCAATTTTTTTTTCTACAAAGAATAAAATAAAACAATAATCTATTAAATTTATTCTGCATTATTCTCATCGTTGTTTAATAACTGAATCGTTCGTTGATTATTACAATATTGTCCCTATAAAATTACGCATTCAAGCAAATAATGTGCAATCTTGCAAACTACGTGCATAAATCACGGATCGTTACACTCACCTCCAGCCAAGGTGAATACGAAACGGATAAATAAATTCAACATCTTTTCTTTTAATATTTTCATTCAAATAAAATGTTGTAAGGGACACTACCCAGATATTCGTATCGATCCTTACTGTGCGATCATTTGACGCATATAAGAAAGCGTAAGAAGCGACTTCTATATTATCGTCAAATATATAATCTACGAAAAGCCGATAAATGAAGGGCACTATATTACCAATAAATGATAAAACGACATTTAATATTTATATTTAAAGTATATATAAAGAAAATGTTACACTTATAGTATTTACGAACAAGAGGTTCGTTAATATTTTTTTTTTTTCTTCTTATCTAAAACTAAGAAGAAAAAGAAAGAAAAGTAAATAAATAAAATAGAAATCGTTGACGCATATCCATTTTATTTGTCAAATATATTACAATATTATCGATTCGAAGAAAGCAATTTTAGAAACTGCCGCCAGACGATGGTGAGCGCTGTACGATCATTGGGTGTGAACTTGTCGCAAGTGTGGCACGTATAGAACTGGTGACTCTCGATGTATGATTGTGTAAAATAGTTAAAATCTCGTGATGTCGCGATATTGATCGTTGCTATCTTAACAGGATTTCTATTATATATATCCTGTGATTTTTTACGTTGACTCACGACATTATCTTCGAGTCTCGTTGAGTTCCCATCGCGGAGTCCTTCTCTCCGTTGCGATCAGGGAAATATTTGTAACGAATTTTCATCCTAATAGTAAAATTCTCCATCTTCTAAGATGGGTTCGCTTTTTCGAAGCGAAGAAATGACCTCGTGTCAACTCTTTTTACAAAGCGAAGCTGCCTACGCTTGTGCCTCCGAACTCGGCGAACTTGGCCTTGTCCAATTTCGAGATGTAAGTTTTCAATAATATTTCTACGAATATCTTTTTATTTCGGTATGTAGATGCGTTACATGTATTTCAAATTGTAACATATATAGATCCTTTACGAACTCGTTACAATCCAATGTACTTTGTTTCCATTTAAGGAAATATGTAAATTATGATAAAATTTGTTGCTTTCTCTCTCTAATCTATATTTTAATATAGCTTAATCCAGATGTTAACGCATTCCAACGAAAGTTTTTTAACGAAGTACGTCCTTGAGATGAAGTGGAATGAAAATTACGATATCTTGAGAAGGAAATCAAAAAGGATGGAATACCAATGCTGGATACCGGTGAAAATCCTGAAGCTGCGCAACCTCGCGAGAAGATCGATCTGGAATCTACATTTGAAAAGTTGGAGAACGAGCTGCGAGAAATCAATCAAAATGCTTAAGCTCTTAAACGTAACTTCTTAGAATTGACTAAGCTGAAGAATATATTAAGAAGAACTAGTCTTTTTTGACGAGGTAAGATTTATTTAACCATTTTGTTCATGATATTAAGATATATAAACGAAACCCAGGCAATCTGCGAAAACTTCTTTCAATAAACTTTCTTCGATCTCTTCGTTTCCATGAAAAGATACACAATCTGTACCGTGAATTACAACAAATTCACCATCGGCATAAACTACAATCGAAAACAAAATAAATAATAATTATTTTACACATTTATATACACACTAAATATCGGAGGTATTGCCTATTAATTATTAATATCAAAGCATATATTAATATTCGGTCGTTACACTCACCTCCAGCCAAGGTGAATACGAAACGGATAAATAAATTCAACATCTTTTCTTTTAATATTTTCATTTAAACAAAACGATGTAACGGACACACACCAGATATTCGGATCGATCCTTACTGTGCGATCATTTGACGCATATAAGAAAGCGTAAGAAGCGACTTCTATATTATCGTCAAATATATAATCTACGAAAAGCCGATAAATGAAGGGCACTATATTACCAATAAATGATAAAACGACATTTAATATTTATATTTAAAGTATATATAAAGAAAATGTTACACTTATAGTTTTTACGAACAAGAGGTTCGTTAATATTTTTTTTTTTCTTCTTATCTAAAACTAAGAAGAAAAAGAAAGAAAAGTAAATAAATAAAATAGAAATCGTTGACGCATATCCATTTTATTTGTCAAATATGTTACAATACTATCGACATGAGGAAAGTAATTATAAGTAATAAATAAGTAATTATAAGTAATAAATAAGAAAATAAATAAATTATCACTATAGGATGATGAGGGCTGTTGAAATGTTTCATAAAATTGTGCTTCTTTTTTTCTCGAACTTCCTTAACCGATTTCCTATCATTCTATACACAATTGAATCCTTCTTATGCTTTCTGGTTACAACTGTAATCAACAAATATACATGTATGTGTGTATTATATAGTATATGTGTGTGTGTGTGTGTGTGTGTGTGTGTGTGTGTGTGTACGTATATATTATCTGTTTTAATATATAATTGTTACTACTATTTATTTGTGTAATACATACCCCAAATAACAAGAAGACAGATTAGGAAGAACACTACGGAAAATAAGATGAAACTGGTTAGAAATGGTAATTCGTTCATAAAGCATATTCCACGTTTAGATTTATCCTGAAACAAACAAAAATCAATATTTTATTATACTTTCTCTTTAGACTGTGTAAAATACATTATAAATAAATCAGTAAATATGGAAACATACATATTTTTCTTAAAATAAAATATAGCCATATTTATGTTAAAACCAATTTTTTTTTCTACAAAGAATAAAATAAAACAATAATCTATTAAATTTATTCTGCATTATTCTCATCGTTGTTTAATAACTGAATCGTTCGTTGATTATTACAATATTGTCCCTATAAAATTACGCATTCAAGCAAATAATGTGCAATCTTGCAAACTACGTGCATAAATCACGGATCGTTACACTCACCTCCAGCCAAGGTGAATACGAAACGGATAAATAAATTCAACATCTTTTCTTTTAATATTTTCATTCAAATAAAATGTTGTAAGGGACACTACCCAGATATTCGTATCGATCCTTACTGTGCGATCATTTGACGCATATAAGAAAGCGTAAGAAGCGACTTCTATATTATCGTCAAATATATAATCTACGAAAAGCCGATAAATGAAGGGCACTATATTACCAATAAATGATAAAACGACATTTAATATTTATATTTAAAGTATATATAAAGAAAATGTTACACTTATAGTATTTACGAACAAGAGGTTCGTTAATATTTTTTTTTTTTCTTCTTATCTAAAACTAAGAAGAAAAAGAAAGAAAAGTAAATAAATAAAATAGAAATCGTTGACGCATATCCATTTTATTTGTCAAATATATTACAATATTATCGATTCGAAGAAAGCAATTTTAGAAACTGCCGCCAGACGATGGTGAGCGCTGTACGATCATTGGGTGTGAACTTGTCGCAAGTGTGGCACGTATAGAACTGGTGACTCTCGATGTATGATTGTGTAAAATAGTTAAAATCTCGTGATGTCGCGATATTGATCGTTGCTATCTTAACAGGATTTCTATTATATATATCCTGTGATTTTTTACGTTGACTCACGACATTATCTTCGAGTCTCGTTGAGTTCCCATCGCGGAGTCCTTCTCTCCGTTGCGATCAGGGAAATATTTGTAACGAATTTTCATCCTAATAGTAAAATTCTCCATCTTCTAAGATGGGTTCGCTTTTTCGAAGCGAAGAAATGACCTCGTGTCAACTCTTTTTACAAAGCGAAGCTGCCTACGCTTGTGCCTCCGAACTCGGCGAACTTGGCCTTGTCCAATTTCGAGATGTAAGTTTTCAATAATATTTCTACGAATATCTTTTTATTTCGGTATGTAGATGCGTTACATGTATTTCAAATTGTAACATATATAGATCCTTTACGAACTCGTTACAATCCAATGTACTTTGTTTCCATTTAAGGAAATATGTAAATTATGATAAAATTTGTTGCTTTCTCTCTCTAATCTATATTTTAATATAGCTTAATCCAGATGTTAACGCATTCCAACGAAAGTTTTTTAACGAAGTACGTCCTTGAGATGAAGTGGAATGAAAATTACGATATCTTGAGAAGGAAATCAAAAAGGATGGAATACCAATGCTGGATACCGGTGAAAATCCTGAAGCTGCGCAACCTCGCGAGAAGATCGATCTGGAATCTACATTTGAAAAGTTGGAGAACGAGCTGCGAGAAATCAATCAAAATGCTTAAGCTCTTAAACGTAACTTCTTAGAATTGACTAAGCTGAAGAATATATTAAGAAGAACTAGTCTTTTTTGACGAGGTAAGATTTATTTAACCATTTTGTTCATGATATTAAGATATATAAACGAAACCCAGGCAATCTGCGAAAACTTCTTTCAATAAACTTTCTTCGATCTCTTCGTTTCCATGAAAAGATACACAATCTGTACCGTGAATTACAACAAATTCACCATCGGCATAAACTACAATCGAAAACAAAATAAATAATAATTATTTTACACATTTATATACACACTAAATATCGGAGGTATTGCCTATTAATTATTAATATCAAAGCATATATTAATATTCGGTCGTTACACTCACCTCCAGCCAAGGTGAATACGAAACGGATAAATAAATTCAACATCTTTTCTTTTAATATTTTCATTTAAACAAAACGATGTAACGGACACTCACCAGATATTCGGATCGATCCTTACTGTGCGATCATTTGACGCATATAAGAAAGCGTAAGAAGCGACTTCTATATTATCGTCAAATATATAATCTACGAAAAGCCGATAAATGAAGGGCACTATATTACCAATAAATGATAAAACGACATTTAATATTTATATTTAAAGTATATATAAAGAAAATGTTACACTTATAGTTTTTACGAACAAGAGGTTCGTTAATATTTTTTTTTTTCTTCTTATCTAAAACTAAGAAGAAAAAGAAAGAAAAGTAAATAAATAAAATAGAAATCGTTGACGCATATCCATTTTATTTGTCAAATATGTTACAATACTATCGACATGAGGAAAGTAATTATAAGTAATAAATAAGTAATTATAAGTAATAAATAAGAAAATAAATAAATTATCACTATAGGATGATGAGGGCTGTTGAAATGTTTCATAAAATTGTGCTTCTTTTTTTCTCGAACTTCCTTAACCGATTTCCTATCATTCTATACACAATTGAATCCTTCTTATGCTTTCTGGTTACAACTGTAATCAACAAATATACATGTATGTGTGTATTATATAGTATATGTGTGTGTGTGTGTGTGTGTGTGTGTGTGTGTGTGTACGTATATATTATCTGTTTTAATATATAATTGTTACTACTATTTATTTGTGTAATACATACCCCAAATAACAAGAAGACAGATTAGGAAGAACACTACGGAAAATAAGATGAAACTGGTTAGAAATGGTAATTCGTTCATAAAGCATATTCCACGTTTAGATTTATCCTGAAACAAACAAAAATCAATATTTTATTATACTTTCTCTTTAGACTGTGTAAAATACATTATAAATAAATCAGTAAATATGGAAACATACATATTTTTCTTAAAATAAAATATAGCCATATTTATGTTAAAACCAATTTTTTTTTCTACAAAGAATAAAATAAAACAATGATCTATTAAATTTATTCTGCATTATTCTCACCGTTGTTTAATAACTGAATCGTTCGTTGATTATTACAATATTGTCCCTATAAAATTACGCATTCAAGCAAATAATGTGCAATCTTGCAAACTACGTGCATAAATCACGGATCGTTACACTCACCTCCAGCCAAGGTGAATACGAAACGGATAAATAAATTCAACATCTTTTCTTTTAATATTTTCATTCAAATAAAATGTTGTAAGGGACACTACCCAGATATTCGTATCGATCCTTACTGTGCGATCATTTGACGCATATAAGAAAGCGTAAGAAGCGACTTCTATATTATCGTCAAATATATAATCTACGAAAAGCCGATAAATGAAGGGCACTATATTACCAATAAATGATAAAACGACATTTAATATTTATATTTAAAGTATATATAAAGAAAATGTTACACTTATAATATGTACGAACAAGAGGTTCGTTAATATTTTTTTTTTCTTATCTAAAACTAAGAAGAAAAAGAAAGAAAAGTAAATAAATAAAATAGAAATCGTTGACGCATATCCATTTTATTTATCCAATATATTACAATACTTTCGACATGAAGAAAGTAATTATAAGTAATAAATAAATAATTATATGTAATAAATAAGAAAATAAATAAATTATCACTATACGATGATGATGGCTGTTGAAATGTTTCATAAAATTGTGCTTCTTTTTTTCTCGAACTTCCTTAAACGATTTCCTATCATTCTATACACAATTGAATCCTTCTTATGCTTTCTGGTTACAACTGTAATCAACAAATATACATGTATGTGTGTATTATATAGTGTGTGTGTGTGTGTGTGTGTGTGTGTGTGTGTGTGTGTGTGTGTGTGTGTGTGTGTGTGTGTGTGTGTGTGTGTGTGTGTGTGTGTGTGTGTACGTATATATTATCTGTTTTAATATATAATTGTTACTACTATTTATTTGTGTAATACATACCCCAAATAACAAGAAGACAGATTAGGAAGAACACTACGGAAAATAAGATGAAACTGGTAAGAAATGGTAATTCATTCATAAAACATATTCCACGTTTAGATTTATCCTGAAACAAACAAAAATCAATATTTTATTATACTTTCTCTTTAGACTGTGTAAAATACATTATAAATAAATCAGTAAATATGGAAACATACATATTTTTCTTAAAATAAAATATAGCCATATTTATGTTAAAACCAATTTTTTTTTCTACAAAGAATAAAATAAAACAATAATCTATTAAATTTATTCTGCATTATTCTCATCGTTGTTTAATAACTGAATCGTTCGTTGATTATTACAATATTGTCCCTATAAAATTACGCATTCAAGCAAATAATGTGCAATCTTGCAAACTACATGCATAAATCACATAATAAAATGGCATAGCTGATCTAAAGTTCCTGTAATAAATTTAATAGAATTTTTACATATAAGGTATTGGCTAATTATAATTTATATATAAATGGATGGGTCTACTTAACGATTTTTTGCAACATGTATAAATAATTAATAAATAAAAAACAAAGGTGTAAAGATTAATATTTTTATATTAAAAAGATTAAATATAAGTTGTATTTCTTAATTTGATGAACAAATGAAAATGTTTATATATGTCTTATGTCACTTTTTTAATTGAAAATACTAATCTTTTAAAGTTTGCAGGCACAAAATCGTAGAATGCATGTGTATGTGATACCTGCCTTACATTATTTGTTTTAACATTTATTTGATTTTCCGTATTAGTTAATTCTTAAGTATTTAATTCTTCAGTACTTCCACTATTAATACGGGCGCCATTATATTCACTGGTGCTGCTCTGAGATTAGTATTAATTTTGCTAGCGCTATGAATATTAATATTTATGTTTTCTCCTTTGTTTATATTTCTACTTTCGTCCTCTTGACCAGCTGGCTATAATACATGTTTTTTGCTAATGTAAAATTCATGTAATTCGATCTAATCTTAAGAAAATCACAGTAGTTGTACATAGGTAGTTGTTAATTTTAATGCAATTTGTGCTATTAATAAAAATAACCATTCAATTCATAACCAAAAGTGTGCTACTACAGTTGATCGGATAATGAGTATCTATTTTTATTGAAGTTCCTTTGTCTGTGTATAAATATTGTTCAGTACTGATATAAATTTGCATTGACAACTACTGTGAATATATACAGGATAGACTGACTAACTTTATGATCTTGATTATATTTCTTTTACAACGATTGTACTTGTCCACTTATAAACTTTAACTTTTATTCATAAAATTTTTTAGTAACAATAAGACTAGTAGAAATAATCAAGATCAAAAAATTAAATACTTCATTCTATATAATATTACAAAGATTGCCAAGCGATGCATAATAAATTTACAATAGAAGTACAAAGCTGAGTTTAATTAACTAAATCAATTTTAGAAATTTATTGCAAATAAAATATATTTGTTGATTCTCTTAGAGTCTATTTAACTACTTTGCAATGTGTGTAAAAAGTTAGTACCCATAAAAGAAAAATGTGTATAATAGTATTTTTATACTAAATAAAAAAAAAAAGAAAAAAAAAAAGAGAAAAGAAAAGAAAAAGCTAAATATAATAGTATTTTTTTAATTTTAGCAAGTGTAAACGTTTATGTCTTATGTCACCTTCTCTAAACTTAAATGCTAACATTTTAAAGTTTGCAGGCACAAAATCATAGAATGCATGTGTATGTGATAATTGTCCTACATTCTTTGTGTTAGTATTTATTTGATTTTCCATTTTAGTTAAGTCTTGTTCAGACTTTTCAGTACTTCCACTATCAGCATTGGCGTCTCTATATTCAGTGGTACTGCTAACATCACCGTTGATTTCGCTAGTACTATGAATATTAGGGTCTATGTTTTCTTCATCGCTTATATTTCTGTTTTCTTCTTCTTGGTCAGCTTGCTATAATACATGTTGTTATTAAGCAGAATAGATTGATTAACATCATATCCTTGATTATATCTATTGTATATGCAGTAATTGTACTCATGCTAATTATTATTCATTGTTCTCTTTTTTCAAATATAAAAAAATCTTGAAATAACAATTAGTTATACATTGGTAATTATAATATATTTATAATTATACTTAGGTATTTATATATATTTGAAAATGTAATATGAAAAATCTATAATTTCCAATTTTAAGACAAATATTATTTAATCGATGAATATATTTAAGCAAACTGTACCACATACATTGCCTTAATATAAACTGTAAGAGAAAGAGAGAGAGAGAGAGAGAGAAAGAATGTATTATAAATGTCTATAATTTTTAAATAATGTATAAGATCTTTCTCAATTGTTACATATTCAATGTTTTAAGAATATTTAATAATTTTTTAATCTGAATTAATAATAGAGTAAACATTGCATTTGCACAAAATAGATATAAAAACAATTTGGGTTAACAGTTAAAAAAGTACAACAGCTATACATTTTTTTGGTATGTCCGCTGCTTTTTTACAATGACTTTACATAAAAATATAACAAATTGTGATAAATTACTTCACTTCATTGTATATTACAATTGTAAATAATACGACATAACAGAAATTTCAATGAATTATTTCATAATAAAAACTATAAAAAGGTAAGAATTCTATTATCGAAAAAATATTGGCACACAAGAACAAATTTATTAATTATGTAAATTCTCCTAATGTTTGTTTTTATGTTTGCTAATTTGTCAATAATTTTTTGGTTGCACAATTTTTATTTTGGTTATGTTATATTATTTTCAATTTGTATAAATTATAAAACAAAGTAATATGTCATAATTTTGTCGACCTTTATGTAAAATTATAACAAAAAAAAAAAAAAAAAAAAAAAAAAAAAAAAAATAACAAATACCTTTGTAAGTGACTTATAAATTGTTTATCATCTTTTGTTTGTAGTTGAAGATGAAAAAGAGTAGGTGATATGGTTGTCACAAATGCACGCACGCATACATATGCATGTGTGTTGTATTTGTGTGTAATGCTTAAAGAAATCATTTGATAATGTCTAGTATCTTTCATTAATTATAATGCTGTGAAGATTATATTGCATAATTCAATCACATGTTAAATGAAAACATGCATAAGACTATAATACCTAATTAGATTTTTCCATTTTTGATAAAATATTTCATGCAACAATCTAATGATATCTTTTCAATAATGTTATTACTATTAAACTCTGTATTACTGGATTCCACCATGTTTTTATGGCTATCATTCTATAAAAGATATATTCATTGTTCAAGTATAACGGAAATAATTTGTTAACCCTTATAGTTCATTGCTTTTAACTCTTATCCAAATTGCTTGAATGCAATTAAATATAGCTGGATTTAAATGTAGCTTGTCCTAATTTTATTTCATTATGTTCCTTAAACATGTATAAACAGTAATCATGGCTATTCTTAAACATTTTGTATGTACCTCTCATACGTAATCATAGATTAACGCATTATCATAGCTCGTAGATTATATTTTACAAGAGAAAAGACTAACCTGTGCTCTTTTACGTTGCCTATCGGAAGAAACGTAATGAGTATGGGGTACTAGGCTTGCATCATTTGTGAACGCTGTGATAACAACCTACATTGGAAAAAGAACTTTTAATTTATATTGTATTAAGAAAAAAGTAGAAATTTTATATCATAATCAAAATTATTCTACATACTTTTTCTTCATAAACCTTCATAAATGCCACACTAATGCTATTAAAAGCGTTATTCATGAGAAGAAGAGCTTCCTTAGCCGCTGTTGAGTTTTTCCCATGTAAATCAAGTACAGGACGTAATCCTGAGACTACCAACTTGTAAACATCTGGTTTACCATCTGCTTTAATCGCTGTAGGTACTTTCTTTGCAATTGCTTGAAGTAATTGCATCTCTTCAAGAAATTCTCTGTCTTCCTCATTTGATAAACGCAGTGCTTTTAAAGATGATTCGTTTATTGGGGCTGGTTTTATCTCGCCAAGTGCAGATTGTCCAAGCTATATCATTGTAAATATTTAGAAAAAATATTTAATCCGATTAAAATATTTAATCTGAGCTTACTGTAATTGTTAATATATCTAAAGTAATAAACTGTTTGAGTTTCTGGAGGATGGGGAGGGGGGTATTGAAAAAACACTGTCGAACAGGGCGACCACCCTTTCTCTAAATGAGTATGAAAAGACCCAAGCAGCGCGATAGCGCTTGTTTTACTTTATGTCTAGAAATACCAAGCGGCGCGAGCCTGCTACTTCGATAATCAGTAACGTACCGTCAGTTGTCTAGAAAGCCAGAAATGTGTTGGGTTTTCTCGACATAAAGTCAGAACAGCGCGATCGCGCTGCTTGGGACTCAAACGGTTAATAACCTACAGCGTCATGGCCATCTCCTAAATAAATTCTGACCAATGCGTTATCATTGTCTCTTTCTGCAAGTTGCCCACTAATTGCTTGCCACGTTGTTTCTTCAATTTCATCATCATTTAACTGATACTTTTTTCCATTTGATAAGTCTAATGTATCAACTCCTTCTACCGCAATACTAACAATAGCTTCTGGTAGCGAAAATGGATCGGTAATAGAGATACCTTCCCAGGTTCCTCTCTACAATAATAATCATTAAAATATATAAAATAAGATAACATTGTAATAACGATTAAACTACAAAAATGTACTTGTTTAGCTATGAAACCCAGGCAATCTGCAAAAACTTCTCTCAATAAACTTTCTTCGATTTCTTTGTTTTCATGAAAAGATACACCATCCGGACTGTGAAGTACAACAAATTCACCATTGGCATAAACTATAATCGAAAGCAAAATAAATAATAATTATTTTACACATTTATATACACACTAAATATTGGAGGTATTGACTTTTAATTATTAATATCAAAGCATATATTAATATTCGGTCGTTACACTCACCTCCTGCCAAGGTGAATACAAAACAGATAAATAAATTCAACATCTTTTCTTTTAATATTTTCATTTAAACAATATGATGTAACAGACACTCACCAGATATTCGGATCGATCCTTACTGTGCGATCATTTGACGCATATAAGAAAGCGTAAGAAGCGACTTCTATATTATCGTCAAATATATAATCTACGAAAAGCCGATAAATGAAGGGCACTATATTACCAATAAATGATAAAACGACATTTAATATTTATATTTAAAGTATATATAAAGAAAATGTTACACTTATAATATGTACGAACAAGAGGTTCGTTAATATTTTTTTTTTCTTATCTAAAACTAAGAAGAAAAAGAAAGAAAAGTAAATAAATAAAATAGAAATCGTTGACGCATATCCATTTTATTTATCCAATATATTACAATACTTTCGACATGAAGAAAGTAATTATAAGTAATAAATAAATAATTATATGTAATAAATAAGAAAATAAATAAATTATCACTATACGATGATGATGGCTGTTGAAATGTTTCATAAAATTGTGCTTCTTTTTTTCTCGAACTTCCTTAAACGATTTCCTATCATTCTATACACAATTGAATCCTTCTTATGCTTTCTGGTTACAACTGTAATCAACAAATATACATGTATGTGTGTATTATATAGTATATGTGTGTGTGTGTGTGTGTGTGTGTGTGTGTGTGTGTGTGTACGTATATATTATCTGTTTTAATATATAATTGTTACTACTATTTATTTGTGTAATACATACCCCAAATAACAAGAAGACAGATTAGGAAGAACACTACGGAAAATAAGATGAAACTGGTAAGAAATGGTAATTCATTCATAAAACATATTCCACGTTTAGATTTATCCTGAAACAAACAAAAATCAATATTTTATTATACTTTCTCTTTAGACTGTGTAAAATACATTATAAATAAATCAGTAAATATGGAAACATACATATTTTTCTTAAAATAAAATATAGCCATATTTATGTTAAAACCAATTTTTTTTTCTACAAAGAATAAAATAAAACAATAATCTATTAAATTTATTCTGCATTATTCTCATCGTTGTTTAATAACTGAATCGTTCGTTGATTATTACAATATTGTCCCTATAAAATTACGCATTCAAGCAAATAATGTGCAATCTTGCAAACTACATGCATAAATCACATAATAAAATGGCATAGCTGATCTAAAGTTCCTGTAATAAATTTAATAGAATTTTTACATATAAGGTATTGGCTAATTATAATTTATATATAAATGGATGGGTCTACTTAACGATTTTTTGCAACATGTATAAATAATTAATAAATAAAAAACAAAGGTGTAAAGATTAATATTTTTATATTAAAAAGATTAAATATAAGTTGTATTTCTTAATTTGATGAACAAATGAAAATGTTTATATATGTCTTATGTCACTTTTTTAATTGAAAATACTAATCTTTTAAAGTTTGCAGGCACAAAATCGTAGAATGCATGTGTATGTGATACCTGCCTTACATTATTTGTTTTAACATTTATTTGATTTTCCGTATTAGTTAATTCTTAAGTATTTAATTCTTCAGTACTTCCACTATTAATACGGGCGCCATTATATTCACTGGTGCTGCTCTGAGATTAGTATTAATTTTGCTAGCGCTATGAATATTAATATTTATGTTTTCTCCTTTGTTTATATTTCTACTTTCGTCCTCTTGACCAGCTGGCTATAATACATGTTTTTTGCTAATGTAAAATTCATGTAATTCGATCTAATCTTAAGAAAATCACAGTAGTTGTACATAGGTAGTTGTTAATTTTAATGCAATTTGTGCTATTAATAAAAATAACCATTCAATTCATAACCAAAAGTGTGCTACTACAGTTGATCGGATAATGAGTATCTATTTTTATTGAAGTTCCTTTGTCTGTGTATAAATATTGTTCAGTACTGATATAAATTTGCATTGACAACTACTGTGAATATATACAGGACAGACTGACTAACTTTATGATCTTGATTATATTTCTTTTACAACGATTGTACTTGTCCACTTATAAACTTTAACTTTTATTCATAAAATTTTTTAGTAACAATAAGACTAGTAGAAATAATCAAGATCAAAAAATTAAATACTTCATTCTATATAATATTACAAAGATTGCCAAGCGATGCATAATAAATTTACAATAGAAGTACAAAGCTGAGTTTAATTAACTAAATCAATTTTAGAAATTTATTGCAAATAAAATATATTTGTTGATTCTCTTAGAGTCTATTTAACTACTTTGCAATGTGTGTAAAAAGTTAGTACCCATAAAAGAAAAATGTGTATAATAGTATTTTTATACTAAATAAAAAAAAAAAGAAAAAAAAAAAGAGAAAAGAAAAGAAAAAGCTAAATATAATAGTATTTTTTTAATTTTAGCAAGTGTAAACGTTTATGTCTTATGTCACCTTCTCTAAACTTAAATGCTAACATTTTAAAGTTTGCAGGCACAAAATCATAGAATGCATGTGTATGTGATAATTGTCCTACATTTTTTGTGTTAGTATTTATTTGATTTTCCATTTTAGTTAAGTCTTGTTCAGACTTTTCAGTACTTCCACTATCAGCATTGGCGTCTCTATATTCAGTGGTACTGCTAACATCACCGTTGATTTCGCTAGTACTATGAATATTAGGGTCTATGTTTTCTTCATCGCTTATATTTCTGTTTTCTTCTTCTTGGTCAGCTTGCTATAATACATGTTGTTATTAAGCAGAATAGATTGATTAACATCATATCCTTGATTATATCTATTGTATATGCAGTAATTGTACTCATGCTAATTATTATTCATTGTTCTCTTTTTTCAAATATAAAAAAATCTTGAAATAACAATTAGTTATACATTGGTAATTATAATATATTTATAATTATACTTAGGTATTTATATATATTTGAAAATGTAATATGAAAAATCTATAATTTCCAATTTTAAGACAAATATTATTTAATCGATGAATATATTTAAGCAAACTGTACCACATACATTGCCTTAATATAAACTGTAAGAGAAAGAGAGAGAGAGAGAGAGAGAAAGAATGTATTATAAATGTCTATAATTTTTAAATAATGTATAAGATCTTTCTCAATTGTTACATATTCAATGTTTTAAGAATATTTAATAATTTTTTAATCTGAATTAATAATAGAGTAAACATTGCATTTGCACAAAATAGATATAAAAACAATTTGGGTTAACAGTTAAAAAAGTACAACAGCTATACATTTTTTTGGTATGTCCGCTGCTTTTTTACAATGACTTTACATAAAAATATAACAAATTGTGATAAATTACTTCACTTCATTGTATATTACAATTGTAAATAATACGACATAACAGAAATTTCAATGAATTATTTCATAATAAAAACTATAAAAAGGTAAGAATTCTATTATCGAAAAAATATTGGCACACAAGAACAAATTTATTAATTATGTAAATTCTCCTAATGTTTGTTTTTATGTTTGCTAATTTGTCAATAATTTTTTGGTTGCACAATTTTTATTTTGGTTATGTTATATTATTTTCAATTTGTATAAATTATAAAACAAAGTAATATGTCATAATTTTGTCGACCTTTATGTAAAATTATAACAAAAAAAAAAAAAAAAAAAAAAAAAAAAAAAATAACAAATACCTTTGTAAGTGACTTATAAATTGTTTATCATCTTTTGTTTGTAGTTGAAGATGAAAAAGAGTAGGTGATATGGTTGTCACAAATGCACGCACGCATACATATGCATGTGTGTTGTATTTGTGTGTAATGCTTAAAGAAATCATTTGATAATGTCTAGTATCTTTCATTAATTATAATGCTTTGAAGATTATATTGCATAATTCAATCACATGTTAAATGAAAACATGCATAAGACTATAATACCTAATTAGATTTTTCCATTTTTGATAAAATATTTCATGCAACAATCTAATGATATCTTTTCAATAATGTTATTACTATTAAACTCTGTATTACTGGATTCCACCATGTTTTTATGGCTATCATTCTATAAAAGATATATTCATTGTTCAAGTATAACGGAAATAATTTGTTAACCCTTATAGTTCATTGCTTTTAACTCTTATCCAAATTGCTTGAATGCAATTAAATATAGCTGGATTTAAATGTAGCTTGTCCTAATTTTATTTCATTATGTTCCTTAAACATGTATAAACAGTAATCATGGCTATTCTTAAACATTTTGTATGTACCTCTCATACGTAATCATAGATTAACGCATTATCATAGCTCGTAGATTATATTTTACAAGAGAAAAGACTAACCTGTGCTCTTTTACGTTGCCTATCGGAAGAAACGTAATGAGTATGGGGTACTAGGCTTGCATCATTTGTGAACGCTGTGATAACAACCTACATTGGAAAAAGAACTTTTAATTTATATTGTATTAAGAAAAAAGTAGAAATTTTATATCATAATCAAAATTATTCTACATACTTTTTCTTCATAAACCTTCATAAATGCCACACTAATGCTATTAAAAGCGTTATTCATGAGAAGAAGAGCTTCCTTAGCCGCTGTTGAGTTTTTCCCATGTAAATCAAGTACAGGACGTAATCCTGAGACTACCAACTTGTAAACATCTGGTTTACCATCTGCTTTAATCGCTGTAGGTACTTTCTTTGCAATTGCTTGAAGTAATTGCATCTCTTCAAGAAATTCTCTGTCTTCCTCATTTGATAAACGCAGTGCTTTTAAAGATGATTCGTTTATTGGGGCTGGTTTTATCTCGCCAAGTGCAGATTGTCCAAGCTATATCATTGTAAATATTTAGAAAAAATATTTAATCCGATTAAAATATTTAATCTGAGCTTACTGTAATTGTTAATATATCTAAAGTAATAAACTGTTTGAGTTTCTGGAGGATGGGGAGGGGGGTATTGAAAAAACACTGTCGAACAGGGCGACCACCCTTTCTCTAAATGAGTATGAAAAGACCCAAGCAGCGCGATAGCGCTTGTTTTACTTTATGTCTAGAAATACCAAGCGGCGCGAGCCTGCTACTTCGATAATCAGTAACGTACCGTCAGTTGTCTAGAAAGCCAGAAATGTGTTGGGTTTTCTCGACATAAAGTCAGAACAGCGCGATCGCGCTGCTTGGGACTCAAACGGTTAATAACCTACAGCGTCATGGCCATCTCCTAAATAAATTCTGACCAATGCGTTATCATTGTCTCTTTCTGCAAGTTGCCCACTAATTGCTTGCCACGTTGTTTCTTCAATTTCATCATCATTTAACTGATACTTTTTTCCATTTGATAAGTCTAATGTATCAACTCCTTCTACCGCAATACTAACAATAGCTTCTGGTAGCGAAAATGGATCGGTAATAGAGATACCTTCCCAGGTTCCTCTCTACAATAATAATCATTAAAATATATAAAATAAGATAACATTGTAATAACGATTAAACTACAAAAATGTACTTGTTTAGCTATGAAACCCAGGCAATCTGCAAAAACTTCTCTCAATAAACTTTCTTCGATTTCTTTGTTTTCATGAAAAGATACACCATCCGGACTGTGAAGTACAACAAATTCACCATTGGCATAAACTATAATCGAAAGCAAAATAAATAATAATTATTTTACACATTTATATACACACTAAATATTGGAGGTATTGACTTTTAATTATTAATATCAAAGCATATATTAATATTCGGTCGTTACACTCACCTCCTGCCAAGGTGAATACAAAACAGATAAATAAATTCAACATCTTTTCTTTTAATATTTTCATTTAAACAATATGATGTAACAGACACTCACCAGATATTCGGATCGATCCTTACTGTGCGATCATTTGACGCATATAAGAAAGCGTAAGAAGCGACTTCTATATTATCGTCAAATATATAATCTACGAAAAGCCGATAAATGAAGGGCACTATATTACCAATAAATGATAAAACGACATTTAATATTTATATTTAAAGTATATATAAAGAAAATGTTACACTTATAATATGTACGAACAAGAGGTTCGTTAATATTTTTTTTTTTCTTATCTAAAACTAAGAAGAAAAAGAAAGAAAAGTAAATAAATAAAATAGAAATCGTTGACGCATATCCATTTTATTTATCCAATATATTACAATACTTTCGACATGAAGAAAGTAATTATAAGTAATAAATAAATAATTATATGTAATAAATAAGAAAATAAATAAATTATCACTATACGATGATGATGGCTGTTGAAATGTTTCATAAAATTATGCTTCTTTTTTTCTCGAACTTCCTTAAACGATTTCCTATCATTCTATACACAATAGAATCCTTCTTATGCTTTCTGGTTACAACTGTAATCAACAAATATACATGTATGTGTGTATTATATAGTATATATGTGTGTGTGTGTGTGTGTGTGTGTACGTATATATTATCTGTTTTAATATATAATTGTTACTACTATTTATTTGTGTAATACATACCCCAAATAACAAGAAGACAGATTAGGAAGAACACTACGGAAAATAAGATGAAACTGGTAAGAAATGGTAATTCATTCATAAAACATATTCCACGTTTAGATTTATCCTGAAACAAACAAAAATCAATATTTTATTATACTTTCTCTTTAGACTGTGTAAAATACATTATAAATAAATCAGTAAATATGGAAACATACATATTTTTCTTAAAATAAAATATAGCCATATTTATGTTAAAACCAATTTTTTTTTCTACAAAGAATAAAATAAAACAATAATCTATTAAATTTATTCTGCATTATTCTCATCGTTGTTTAATAACTGAATCGTTCGTTGATTATTACAATATTGTCCCTATAAAATTACGCATTCAAGCAAATAATGTGCAATCTTGCAAACTACATGCATAAATCACATAATAAAATGGCATAGCTGATCTAAAGTTCCTGTAATAAATTTAATAGAATTTTTACATATAAGGTATTGGCTAATTATAATTTATATATAAATGGATGGGTCTACTTAACGATTTTTTGCAACATGTATAAATAATTAATAAATAAAAAACAAAGGTGTAAAGATTAATATTTTTATATTAAAAAGATTAAATATAAGTTGTATTTCTTAATTTGATGAACAAATGAAAATGTTTATATATGTCTTATGTCACTTTTTTAATTGAAAATACTAATCTTTTAAAGTTTGCAGGCACAAAATCGTAGAATGCATGTGTATGTGATACCTGCCTTACATTATTTGTTTTAACATTTATTTGATTTTCCGTATTAGTTAATTCTTAAGTATTTAATTCTTCAGTACTTCCACTATTAATACGGGCGCCATTATATTCACTGGTGCTGCTCTGAGATTAGTATTAATTTTGCTAGCGCTATGAATATTAATATTTATGTTTTCTCCTTTGTTTATATTTCTACTTTCGTCCTCTTGACCAGCTGGCTATAATACATGTTTTTTGCTAATGTAAAATTCATGTAATTCGATCTAATCTTAAGAAAATCACAGTAGTTGTACATAGGTAGTTGTTAATTTTAATGCAATTTGTGCTATTAATAAAAATAACCATTCAATTCATAACCAAAAGTGTGCTACTACAGTTGATCGGATAATGAGTATCTATTTTTATTGAAGTTCCTTTGTCTGTGTATAAATATTGTTCAGTACTGATATAAATTTGCATTGACAACTACTGTGAATATATACAGGACAGACTGACTAACTTTATGATCTTGATTATATTTCTTTTACAACGATTGTACTTGTCCACTTATAAACTTTAACTTTTATTCATAAAATTTTTTAGTAACAATAAGACTAGTAGAAATAATCAAGATCAAAAAATTAAATACTTCATTCTATATAATATTACAAAGATTGCCAAGCGATGCATAATAAATTTACAATAGAAGTACAAAGCTGAGTTTAATTAACTAAATCAATTTTAGAAATTTATTGCAAATAAAATATATTTGTTGATTCTCTTAGAGTCTATTTAACTACTTTGCAATGTGTGTAAAAAGTTAGTACCCATAAAAGAAAAATGTGTATAATAGTATTTTTATACTAAATAAAAAAAAAAAGAAAAAAAAAAAGAGAAAAGAAAAGAAAAAGCTAAATATAATAGTATTTTTTTAATTTTAGCAAGTGTAAACGTTTATGTCTTATGTCACCTTCTCTAAACTTAAATGCTAACATTTTAAAGTTTGCAGGCACAAAATCATAGAATGCATGTGTATGTGATAATTGTCCTACATTTTTTGTGTTAGTATTTATTTGATTTTCCATTTTAGTTAAGTCTTGTTCAGACTTTTCAGTACTTCCACTATCAGCATTGGCGTCTCTATATTCAGTGGTACTGCTAACATCACCGTTGATTTCGCTAGTACTATGAATATTAGGGTCTATGTTTTCTTCATCGCTTATATTTCTGTTTTCTTCTTCTTGGTCAGCTTGCTATAATACATGTTGTTATTAAGCAGAATAGATTGATTAACATCATATCCTTGATTATATCTATTGTATATGCAGTAATTGTACTCATGCTAATTATTATTCATTGTTCTCTTTTTTCAAATATAAAAAAATCTTGAAATAACAATTAGTTATACATTGGTAATTATAATATATTTATAATTATACTTAGGTATTTATATATATTTGAAAATGTAATATGAAAAATCTATAATTTCCAATTTTAAGACAAATATTATTTAATCGATGAATATATTTAAGCAAACTGTACCACATACATTGCCTTAATATAAACTGTAAGAGAAAGAGAGAGAGAGAGAGAGAGAAAGAATGTATTATAAATGTCTATAATTTTTAAATAATGTATAAGATCTTTCTCAATTGTTACATATTCAATGTTTTAAGAATATTTAATAATTTTTTAATCTGAATTAATAATAGAGTAAACATTGCATTTGCACAAAATAGATATAAAAACAATTTGGGTTAACAGTTAAAAAAGTACAACAGCTATACATTTTTTTGGTATGTCCGCTGCTTTTTTACAATGACTTTACATAAAAATATAACAAATTGTGATAAATTACTTCACTTCATTGTATATTACAATTGTAAATAATACGACATAACAGAAATTTCAATGAATTATTTCATAATAAAAACTATAAAAAGGTAAGAATTCTATTATCGAAAAAATATTGGCACACAAGAACAAATTTATTAATTATGTAAATTCTCCTAATGTTTGTTTTTATGTTTGCTAATTTGTCAATAATTTTTTGGTTGCACAATTTTTATTTTGGTTATGTTATATTATTTTCAATTTGTATAAATTATAAAACAAAGTAATATGTCATAATTTTGTCGACCTTTATGTAAAATTATAACAAAAAAAAAAAAAAAAAAAAAAAAAAAAAAATAACAAATACCTTTGTAAGTGACTTATAAATTGTTTATCATCTTTTGTTTGTAGTTGAAGATGAAAAAGAGTAGGTGATATGGTTGTCACAAATGCACGCACGCATACATATGCATGTGTGTTGTATTTGTGTGTAATGCTTAAAGAAATCATTTGATAATGTCTAGTATCTTTCATTAATTATAATGCTTTGAAGATTATATTGCATAATTCAATCACATGTTAAATGAAAACATGCATAAGACTATAATACCTAATTAGATTTTTCCATTTTTGATAAAATATTTCATGCAACAATCTAATGATATCTTTTCAATGATGTTATTACTATTAAACTCTGTATTACTGGATTCCACCATGTTTTTATGGCTATCATTCTATAAAAGATATATTCATTGTTCAAGTATAACGGAAATAATTTGTTAACCCTTATAGTTCATTGCTTTTAACTCTTATCCAAATTGCTTGAATGCAATTAAATATAGCTGGATTTAAATGTAGCTTGTCCTAATTTTATTTCATTATGTTCCTTAAACATGTATAAACAGTAATCATGGCTATTCTTAAACATTTTGTATGTACCTCTCATACGTAATCATAGATTAACGCATTATCATAGCTCGTAGATTATATTTTACAAGAGAAAAGACTAACCTGTGCTCTTTTACGTTGCCTATCGGAAGAAACGTAATGAGTATGGGGTACTAGGCTTGCATCATTTGTGAACGCTGTGATAACAACCTACATTGGAAAAAGAACTTTTAATTTATATTGTATTAAGAAAAAAGTAGAAATTTTATATCATAATCAAAATTATTCTACATACTTTTTCTTCATAAACCTTCATAAATGCCACACTAATGCTATTAAAAGCGTTATTCATGAGAAGAAGAGCTTCCTTAGCCGCTGTTGAGTTTTTCCCATGTAAATCAAGTACAGGACGTAATCCTGAGACTACCAACTTGTAAACATCTGGTTTACCATCTGCTTTAATCGCTGTAGGTACTTTCTTTGCAATTGCTTGAAGTAATTGCATCTCTTCAAGAAATTCTCTGTCTTCCTCATTTGATAAACGCAGTGCTTTTAAAGATGATTCGTTTATTGGGGCTGGTTTTATCTCGCCAAGTGCAGATTGTCCAAGCTATATCATTGTAAATATTTAGAAAAAATATTTAATCCGATTAAAATATTTAATCTGAGCTTACTGTAATTGTTAATATATCTAAAGTAATGAACTGTTTGAGTTTCTGGAGGATGGGGAGGGGGGTATTGAAAAAACACTGTCGAACAGGGCGACCACCCTTTCTCTAAATGAGTATGAAAAGACCCAAGCAGCGCGATAGCGCTTGTTTTACTTTATGTCTAGAAATACCAAGCGGCGCGAGCCTGCTACTTCGATAATCAGTAACGTACCGTCAGTTGTCTAGAAAGCCAGAAATGTGTTGGGTTTTCTCGACATAAAGTCAGAACAGCGCGATCGCGCTGCTTGGGACTCAAACGGTTAATAACCTACAGCGTCATGGCCATCTCCTAAATAAATTCTGACCAATGCGTTATCATTGTCTCTTTCTGCAAGTTGCCCACTAATTGCTTGCCACGTTGTTTCTTCAATTTCATCATCATTTAACTGATACTTTTTTCCATTTGATAAGTCTAATGTATCAACTCCTTCTACCGCAATACTAACAATAGCTTCTGGTAGCGAAAATGGATCGGTAATAGAGATACCTTCCCAGGTTCCTCTCTACAATAATAATCATTAAAATATATAAAATAAGATAACATTGTAATAACGATTAAACTACAAAAATGTACTTGTTTAGCTATGAAACCCAGGCAATCTGCAAAAACTTCTCTCAATAAACTTTCTTCGATTTCTTTGTTTTCATGAAAAGATACACCATCCGGACTGTGAAGTACAACAAATTCACCATTGGCATAAACTATAATCGAAAGCAAAATAAATAATAATTATTTTACACATTTATATACACACTAAATATTGGAGGTATTGACTTTTAATTATTAATATCAAAGCATATATTAATATTCGGTCGTTACACTCACCTCCTGCCAAGGTGAATACAAAACAGATAAATAAATTCAACATCTTTTCTTTTAATATTTTCATTTAAACAATATGATGTAACAGACACTCACCAGATATTCGGATCGATCCTTACTGTGCGATCATTTGACGCATATAAGAAAGCGTAAGAAGCGACTTCTATATTATCGTCAAATATATAATCTACGAAAAGCCGATAAATGAAGGGCACTATATTACCAATAAATGATAAAACGACATTTAATATTTATATTTAAAGTATATATAAAGAAAATGTTACACTTATAATATGTACGAACAAGAGGTTCGTTAATATTTTTTTTTTTCTTATCTAAAACTAAGAAGAAAAAGAAAGAAAAGTAAATAAATAAAATAGAAATCGTTGACGCATATCCATTTTATTTATCCAATATATTACAATACTTTCGACATGAAGAAAGTAATTATAAGTAATAAATAAATAATTATATGTAATAAATAAGAAAATAAATAAATTATCACTATACGATGATGATGGCTGTTGAAATGTTTCATAAAATTATGCTTCTTTTTTTCTCGAACTTCCTTAAACGATTTCCTATCATTCTATACACAATAGAATCCTTCTTATGCTTTCTGGTTACAACTGTAATCAACAAATATACATGTATGTGTGTATTATATAGTATATATGTGTGTGTGTGTGTGTGTGTGTGTACGTATATATTATCTGTTTTAATATATAATTGTTACTACTATTTATTTGTGTAATACATACCCCAAATAACAAGAAGACAGATTAGGAAGAACACTACGGAAAATAAGATGAAACTGGTAAGAAATGGTAATTCATTCATAAAACATATTCCACGTTTAGATTTATCCTGAAACAAACAAAAATCAATATTTTATTATACTTTCTCTTTAGACTGTGTAAAATACATTATAAATAAATCAGTAAATATGGAAACATACATATTTTTCTTAAAATAAAATATAGCCATATTTATGTTAAAACCAATTTTTTTTTCTACAAAGAATAAAATAAAACAATAATCTATTAAATTTATTCTGCATTATTCTCATCGTTGTTTAATAACTGAATCGTTCGTTGATTATTACAATATTGTCCCTATAAAATTACGCATTCAAGCAAATAATGTGCAATCTTGCAAACTACATGCATAAATCACATAATAAAATGGCATAGCTGATCTAAAGTTCCTGTAATAAATTTAATAGAATTTTTACATATAAGGTATTGGCTAATTATAATTTATATATAAATGGATGGGTCTACTTAACGATTTTTTGCAACATGTATAAATAATTAATAAATAAAAAACAAAGGTGTAAAGATTAATATTTTTATATTAAAAAGATTAAATATAAGTTGTATTTCTTAATTTGATGAACAAATGAAAATGTTTATATATGTCTTATGTCACTTTTTTAATTGAAAATACTAATCTTTTAAAGTTTGCAGGCACAAAATCGTAGAATGCATGTGTATGTGATACCTGCCTTACATTATTTGTTTTAACATTTATTTGATTTTCCGTATTAGTTAATTCTTAAGTATTTAATTCTTCAGTACTTCCACTATTAATACGGGCGCCATTATATTCACTGGTGCTGCTCTGAGATTAGTATTAATTTTGCTAGCGCTATGAATATTAATATTTATGTTTTCTCCTTTGTTTATATTTCTACTTTCGTCCTCTTGACCAGCTGGCTATAATACATGTTTTTTGCTAATGTAAAATTCATGTAATTCGATCTAATCTTAAGAAAATCACAGTAGTTGTACATAGGTAGTTGTTAATTTTAATGCAATTTGTGCTATTAATAAAAATAACCATTCAATTCATAACCAAAAGTGTGCTACTACAGTTGATCGGATAATGAGTATCTATTTTTATTGAAGTTCCTTTGTCTGTGTATAAATATTGTTCAGTACTGATATAAATTTGCATTGACAACTACTGTGAATATATACAGGACAGACTGACTAACTTTATGATCTTGATTATATTTCTTTTACAACGATTGTACTTGTCCACTTATAAACTTTAACTTTTATTCATAAAATTTTTTAGTAACAATAAGACTAGTAGAAATAATCAAGATCAAAAAATTAAATACTTCATTCTATATAATATTACAAAGATTGCCAAGCGATGCATAATAAATTTACAATAGAAGTACAAAGCTGAGTTTAATTAACTAAATCAATTTTAGAAATTTATTGCAAATAAAATATATTTGTTGATTCTCTTAGAGTCTATTTAACTACTTTGCAATGTGTGTAAAAAGTTAGTACCCATAAAAGAAAAATGTGTATAATAGTATTTTTATACTAAATAAAAAGAAAAAGAAAAAAAAAAAGAGAAAAGAAAAGAAAAAGCTAAATATAATAGTATTTTTTTAATTTTAGCAAGTGTAAACGTTTATGTCTTATGTCACCTTCTCTAAACTTAAATGCTAACATTTTAAAGTTTGCAGGCACAAAATCATAGAATGCATGTGTATGTGATAATTGTCCTACATTTTTTGTGTTAGTATTTATTTGATTTTCCATTTTAGTTAAGTCTTGTTCAGACTTTTCAGTACTTCCACTATCAGCATTGGCGTCTCTATATTCAGTGGTACTGCTAACATCACCGTTGATTTCGCTAGTACTATGAATATTAGGGTCTATGTTTTCTTCATCGCTTATATTTCTGTTTTCTTCTTCTTGGTCAGCTTGCTATAATACATGTTGTTATTAAGCAGAATAGATTGATTAACATCATATCCTTGATTATATCTATTGTATATGCAGTAATTGTACTCATGCTAATTATTATTCATTGTTCTCTTTTTTCAAATATAAAAAAATCTTGAAATAACAATTAGTTATACATTGGTAATTATAATATATTTATAATTATACTTAGGTATTTATATATATTTGAAAATGTAATATGAAAAATCTATAATTTCCAATTTTAAGACAAATATTATTTAATCGATGAATATATTTAAGCAAACTGTACCACATACATTGCCTTAATATAAACTGTAAGAGAAAGAGAGAGAGAGAGAGAGAGAAAGAATGTATTATAAATGTCTATAATTTTTAAATAATGTATAAGATCTTTCTCAATTGTTACATATTCAATGTTTTAAGAATATTTAATAATTTTTTAATCTGAATTAATAATAGAGTAAACATTGCATTTGCACAAAATAGATATAAAAACAATTTGGGTTAACAGTTAAAAAAGTACAACAGCTATACATTTTTTTGGTATGTCCGCTGCTTTTTTACAATGACTTTACATAAAAATATAACAAATTGTGATAAATTACTTCACTTCATTGTATATTACAATTGTAAATAATACGACATAACAGAAATTTCAATGAATTATTTCATAATAAAAACTATAAAAAGGTAAGAATTCTATTATCGAAAAAATATTGGCACACAAGAACAAATTTATTAATTATGTAAATTCTCCTAATGTTTGTTTTTATGTTTGCTAATTTGTCAATAATTTTTTGGTTGCACAATTTTTATTTTGGTTATGTTATATTATTTTCAATTTGTATAAATTATAAAACAAAGTAATATGTCATAATTTTGTCGACCTTTATGTAAAATTATAACAAAAAAAAAAAAAAAAAAAAAAAAAAAAAAAATAACAAATACCTTTGTAAGTGACTTATAAATTGTTTATCATCTTTTGTTTGTAGTTGAAGATGAAAAAGAGTAGGTGATATGGTTGTCACAAATGCACGCACGCATACATATGCATGTGTGTTGTATTTGTGTGTAATGCTTAAAGAAATCATTTGATAATGTCTAGTATCTTTCATTAATTATAATGCTTTGAAGATTATATTGCATAATTCAATCACATGTTAAATGAAAACATGCATAAGACTATAATACCTAATTAGATTTTTCCATTTTTGATAAAATATTTCATGCAACAATCTAATGATATCTTTTCAATAATGTTATTACTATTAAACTCTGTATTACTGGATTCCACCATGTTTTTATGGCTATCATTCTATAAAAGATATATTCATTGTTCAAGTATAACGGAAATAATTTGTTAACCCTTATAGTTCATTGCTTTTAACTCTTATCCAAATTGCTTGAATGCAATTAAATATAGCTGGATTTAAATGTAGCTTGTCCTAATTTTATTTCATTATGTTCCTTAAACATGTATAAACAGTAATCATGGCTATTCTTAAACATTTTGTATGTACCTCTCATACGTAATCATAGATTAACGCATTATCATAGCTCGTAGATTATATTTTACAAGAGAAAAGACTAACCTGTGCTCTTTTACGTTGCCTATCGGAAGAAACGTAATGAGTATGGGGTACTAGGCTTGCATCATTTGTGAACGCTGTGATAACAACCTACATTGGAAAAAGAACTTTTAATTTATATTGTATTAAGAAAAAAGTAGAAATTTTATATCATAATCAAAATTATTCTACATACTTTTTCTTCATAAACCTTCATAAATGCCACACTAATGCTATTAAAAGCGTTATTCATGAGAAGAAGAGCTTCCTTAGCCGCTGTTGAGTTTTTCCCATGTAAATCAAGTACAGGACGTAATCCTGAGACTACCAACTTGTAAACATCTGGTTTACCATCTGCTTTAATCGCTGTAGGTACTTTCTTTGCAATTGCTTGAAGTAATTGCATCTCTTCAAGAAATTCTCTGTCTTCCTCATTTGATAAACGCAGTGCTTTTAAAGATGATTCGTTTATTGGGGCTGGTTTTATCTCGCCAAGTGCAGATTGTCCAAGCTATATCATTGTAAATATTTAGAAAAAATATTTAATCCGATTAAAATATTTAATCTGAGCTTACTGTAATTGTTAATATATCTAAAGTAATGAACTGTTTGAGTTTCTGGAGGATGGGGAGGGGGGTATTGAAAAAACACTGTCGAACAGGGCGACCACCCTTTCTCTAAATGAGTATGAAAAGACCCAAGCAGCGCGATAGCGCTTGTTTTACTTTATGTCTAGAAATACCAAGCGGCGCGAGCCTGCTACTTCGATAATCAGTAACGTACCGTCAGTTGTCTAGAAAGCCAGAAATGTGTTGGGTTTTCTCGACATAAAGTCAGAACAGCGCGATCGCGCTGCTTGGGACTCAAACGGTTAATAACCTACAGCGTCATGGCCATCTCCTAAATAAATTCTGACCAATGCGTTATCATTGTCTCTTTCTGCAAGTTGCCCACTAATTGCTTGCCACGTTGTTTCTTCAATTTCATCATCATTTAACTGATACTTTTTTCCATTTGATAAGTCTAATGTATCAACTCCTTCTACCGCAATACTAACAATAGCTTCTGGTAGCGAAAATGGATCGGTAATAGAGATACCTTCCCAGGTTCCTCTCTACAATAATAATCATTAAAATATATAAAATAAGATAACATTGTAATAACGATTAAACTACAAAAATGTACTTGTTTAGCTATGAAACCCAGGCAATCTGCAAAAACTTCTCTCAATAAACTTTCTTCGATTTCTTTGTTTTCATGAAAAGATACACCATCCGGACTGTGAAGTACAACAAATTCACCATTGGCATAAACTATAATCGAAAGCAAAATAAATAATAATTATTTTACACATTTATATACACACTAAATATTGGAGGTATTGACTTTTAATTATTAATATCAAAGCATATATTAATATTCGGTCGTTACACTCACCTCCTGCCAAGGTGAATACAAAACAGATAAATAAATTCAACATCTTTTCTTTTAATATTTTCATTTAAACAATATGATGTAACAGACACTCACCAGATATTCGGATCGATCCTTACTGTGCGATCATTTGACGCATATAAGAAAGCGTAAGAAGCGACTTCTATATTATCGTCAAATATATAATCTACGAAAAGCCGATAAATGAAGGGCACTATATTACCAATAAATGATAAAACGACATTTAATATTTATATTTAAAGTATATATAAAGAAAATGTTACACTTATAATATGTACGAACAAGAGGTTCGTTAATATTTTTTTTTTTCTTATCTAAAACTAAGAAGAAAAAGAAAGAAAAGTAAATAAATAAAATAGAAATCGTTGACGCATATCCATTTTATTTATCCAATATATTACAATACTTTCGACATGAAGAAAGTAATTATAAGTAATAAATAAATAATTATATGTAATAAATAAGAAAATAAATAAATTATCACTATACGATGATGATGGCTGTTGAAATGTTTCATAAAATTATGCTTCTTTTTTTCTCGAACTTCCTTAAACGATTTCCTATCATTCTATACACAATTGAATCCTTCTTATGCTTTCTGGTTACAACTGTAATCAACAAATATACATGTATGTGTGTATTATATAGTATATATGTGTGTGTGTGTGTGTGTGTGTGTACGTATATATTATCTGTTTTAATATATAATTGTTACTACTATTTATTTGTGTAATACATACCCCAAATAACAAGAAGACAGATTAGGAAGAACACTACGGAAAATAAGATGAAACTGGTAAGAAATGGTAATTCATTCATAAAACATATTCCACGTTTAGATTTATCCTGAAACAAACAAAAATCAATATTTTATTATACTTTCTCTTTAGACTGTGTAAAATACATTATAAATAAATCAGTAAATATGGAAACATACATATTTTTCTTAAAATAAAATATAGCCATATTTATGTTAAAACCAATTTTTTTTTCTACAAAGAATAAAATAAAACAATAATCTATTAAATTTATTCTGCATTATTCTCATCGTTGTTTAATAACTGAATCGTTCGTTGATTATTACAATATTGTCCCTATAAAATTACGCATTCAAGCAAATAATGTGCAATCTTGCAAACTACATGCATAAATCACATAATAAAATGGCATAGCTGATCTAAAGTTCCTGTAATAAATTTAATAGAATTTTTACATATAAGGTATTGGCTAATTATAATTTATATATAAATGGATGGGTCTACTTAACGATTTTTTGCAACATGTATAAATAATTAATAAATAAAAAACAAAGGTGTAAAGATTAATATTTTTATATTAAAAAGATTAAATATAAGTTGTATTTCTTAATTTGATGAACAAATGAAAATGTTTATATATGTCTTATGTCACTTTTTTAATTGAAAATACTAATCTTTTAAAGTTTGCAGGCACAAAATCGTAGAATGCATGTGTATGTGATACCTGCCTTACATTATTTGTTTTAACATTTATTTGATTTTCCGTATTAGTTAATTCTTAAGTATTTAATTCTTCAGTACTTCCACTATTAATACGGGCGCCATTATATTCACTGGTGCTGCTCTGAGATTAGTATTAATTTTGCTAGCGCTATGAATATTAATATTTATGTTTTCTCCTTTGTTTATATTTCTACTTTCGTCCTCTTGACCAGCTGGCTATAATACATGTTTTTTGCTAATGTAAAATTCATGTAATTCGATCTAATCTTAAGAAAATCACAGTAGTTGTACATAGGTAGTTGTTAATTTTAATGCAATTTGTGCTATTAATAAAAATAACCATTCAATTCATAACCAAAAGTGTGCTACTACAGTTGATCGGATAATGAGTATCTATTTTTATTGAAGTTCCTTTGTCTGTGTATAAATATTGTTCAGTACTGATATAAATTTGCATTGACAACTACTGTGAATATATACAGGACAGACTGACTAACTTTATGATCTTGATTATATTTCTTTTACAACGATTGTACTTGTCCACTTATAAACTTTAACTTTTATTCATAAAATTTTTTAGTAACAATAAGACTAGTAGAAATAATCAAGATCAAAAAATTAAATACTTCATTCTATATAATATTACAAAGATTGCCAAGCGATGCATAATAAATTTACAATAGAAGTACAAAGCTGAGTTTAATTAACTAAATCAATTTTAGAAATTTATTGCAAATAAAATATATTTGTTGATTCTCTTAGAGTCTATTTAACTACTTTGCAATGTGTGTAAAAAGTTAGTACCCATAAAAGAAAAATGTGTATAATAGTATTTTTATACTAAATAAAAAAAAAAAGAAAAAAAAAAAGAGAAAAGAAAAGAAAAAGCTAAATATAATAGTATTTTTTTAATTTTAGCAAGTGTAAACGTTTATGTCTTATGTCACCTTCTCTAAACTTAAATGCTAACATTTTAAAGTTTGCAGGCACAAAATCATAGAATGCATGTGTATGTGATAATTGTCCTACATTTTTTGTGTTAGTATTTATTTGATTTTCCATTTTAGTTAAGTCTTGTTCAGACTTTTCAGTACTTCCACTATCAGCATTGGCGTCTCTATATTCAGTGGTACTGCTAACATCACCGTTGATTTCGCTAGTACTATGAATATTAGGGTCTATGTTTTCTTCATCGCTTATATTTCTGTTTTCTTCTTCTTGGTCAGCTTGCTATAATACATGTTGTTATTAAGCAGAATAGATTGATTAACATCATATCCTTGATTATATCTATTGTATATGCAGTAATTGTACTCATGCTAATTATTATTCATTGTTCTCTTTTTTCAAATATAAAAAAATCTTGAAATAACAATTAGTTATACATTGGTAATTATAATATATTTATAATTATACTTAGGTATTTATATATATTTGAAAATGTAATATGAAAAATCTATAATTTCCAATTTTAAGACAAATATTATTTAATCGATGAATATATTTAAGCAAACTGTACCACATACATTGCCTTAATATAAACTGTAAGAGAAAGAGAGAGAGAGAGAGAGAGAAAGAATGTATTATAAATGTCTATAATTTTTAAATAATGTATAAGATCTTTCTCAATTGTTACATATTCAATGTTTTAAGAATATTTAATAATTTTTTAATCTGAATTAATAATAGAGTAAACATTGCATTTGCACAAAATAGATATAAAAACAATTTGGGTTAACAGTTAAAAAAGTACAACAGCTATACATTTTTTTGGTATGTCCGCTGCTTTTTTACAATGACTTTACATAAAAATATAACAAATTGTGATAAATTACTTCACTTCATTGTATATTACAATTGTAAATAATACGACATAACAGAAATTTCAATGAATTATTTCATAATAAAAACTATAAAAAGGTAAGAATTCTATTATCGAAAAAATATTGGCACACAAGAACAAATTTATTAATTATGTAAATTCTCCTAATGTTTGTTTTTATGTTTGCTAATTTGTCAATAATTTTTTGGTTGCACAATTTTTATTTTGGTTATGTTATATTATTTTCAATTTGTATAAATTATAAAACAAAGTAATATGTCATAATTTTGTCGACCTTTATGTAAAATTATAACAAAAAAAAAAAAAAAAAAAAAAAAAAAAAAAAAACAAATACCTTTGTAAGTGACTTATAAATTGTTTATCATCTTTTGTTTGTAGTTGAAGATGAAAAAGAGTAGGTGATATGGTTGTCACAAATGCACGCACACATACATATGCATGTGTGTTGTATTTGTGTGTAATGCTTAAAGAAATCATTTGATAATGTCTAGTATCTTTCATTAATTATAATGCTGTGAAGATTATATTGCATAATTCAATCACATGTTAAATGAAAACATGCATAAGACTATAATACCTAATTAGATTTTTCCATTTTTGATAAAATATTTCATGCAACAATCTAATGATATCTTTTCAATAATGTTATTACTATTAAACTCTGTATTACTGGATTCCACCATGTTTTTATGGCTATCATTCTATAAAAGATATATTCATTGTTCAAGTATAACGGAAATAATTTGTTAACCCTTATAGTTCATTGCTTTTAACTCTTATCCAAATTGCTTGAATGCAATTAAATATAGCTGGATTTAAATGTAGCTTGTCCTAATTTTATTTCATTATGTTCCTTAAACATGTATAAACAGTAATCATGGCTATTCTTAAACATTTTGTATGTACCTCTCATACGTAATCATAGATTAACGCATTATCATAGCTCGTAGATTATATTTTACAAGAGAAAAGACTAACCTGTGCTCTTTTACGTTGCCTATCGGAAGAAACGTAATGAGTATGGGGTACTAGGCTTGCATCATTTGTGAACGCTGTGATAACAACCTACATTGGAAAAAGAACTTTTAATTTATATTGTATTAAGAAAAAAGTAGAAATTTTATATCATAATCAAAATTATTCTACATACTTTTTCTTCATAAACCTTCATAAATGCCACACTAATGCTATTAAAAGCGTTATTCATGAGAAGAAGAGCTTCCTTAGCCGCTGTTGAGTTTTTCCCATGTAAATCAAGTACAGGACGTAATCCTGAGACTACCAACTTGTAAACATCTGGTTTACCATCTGCTTTAATCGCTGTAGGTACTTTCTTTGCAATTGCTTGAAGTAATTGCATCTCTTCAAGAAATTCTCTGTCTTCCTCATTTGATAAACGCAGTGCTTTTAAAGATGATTCGTTTATTGGGGCTGGTTTTATCTCGCCAAGTGCAGATTGTCCAAGCTATATCATTGTAAATATTTAGAAAAAATATTTAATCCGATTAAAATATTTAATCTGAGCTTACTGTAATTGTTAATATATCTAAAGTAATGAACTGTTTGAGTTTCTGGAGGATGGGGAGGGGGGTATTGAAAAAACACTGTCGAACAGGGCGACCACCCTTTCTCTAAATGAGTATGAAAAGACCCAAGCAGCGCGATAGCGCTTGTTTTACTTTATGTCTAGAAATACCAAGCGGCGCGAGCCTGCTACTTCGATAATCAGTAACGTACCGTCAGTTGTCTAGAAAGCCAGAAATGTGTTGGGTTTTCTCGACATAAAGTCAGAACAGCGCGATCGCGCTGCTTGGGACTCAAACGGTTAATAACCTACAGCGTCATGGCCATCTCCTAAATAAATTCTGACCAATGCGTTATCATTGTCTCTTTCTGCAAGTTGCCCACTAATTGCTTGCCACGTTGTTTCTTCAATTTCATCATCATTTAACTGATACTTTTTTCCATTTGATAAGTCTAATGTATCAACTCCTTCTACCGCAATACTAACAATAGCTTCTGGTAGCGAAAATGGATCGGTAATAGAGATACCTTCCCAGGTTCCTCTCTACAATAATAATCATTAAAATATATAAAATAAGATAACATTGTAATAACGATTAAACTACAAAAATGTACTTGTTTAGCTATGAAACCCAGGCAATCTGCAAAAACTTCTCTCAATAAACTTTCTTCGATTTCTTTGTTTTCATGAAAAGATACACCATCCGGACTGTGAAGTACAACAAATTCACCATTGGCATAAACTATAATCGAAAGCAAAATAAATAATAATTATTTTACACATTTATATACACACTAAATATTGGAGGTATTGACTTTTAATTATTAATATCAAAGCATATATTAATATTCGGTCGTTACACTCACCTCCTGCCAAGGTGAATACAAAACAGATAAATAAATTCAACATCTTTTCTTTTAATATTTTCATTTAAACAATATGATGTAACAGACACTCACCAGATATTCGGATCGATCCTTACTGTGCGATCATTTGACGCATATAAGAAAGCGTAAGAAGCGACTTCTATATTATCGTCAAATATATAATCTACGAAAAGCCGATAAATGAAGGGCACTATATTACCAATAAATGATAAAACGACATTTAATATTTATATTTAAAGTATATATAAAGAAAATGTTACACTTATAATATGTACGAACAAGAGGTTCGTTAATATTTTTTTTTTTCTTATCTAAAACTAAGAAGAAAAAGAAAGAAAAGTAAATAAATAAAATAGAAATCGTTGACGCATATCCATTTTATTTATCCAATATATTACAATACTTTCGACATGAAGAAAGTAATTATAAGTAATAAATAAATAATTATATGTAATAAATAAGAAAATAAATAAATTATCACTATACGATGATGATGGCTGTTGAAATGTTTCATAAAATTGTGCTTCTTTTTTTCTCGAACTTCCTTAAACGATTTCCTATCATTCTATACACAATAGAATCCTTCTTATGCTTTCTGGTTACAACTGTAATCAACAAATATACATGTATGTGTGTATTATATAGTATATGTGTGTGTGTGTGTGTGTGTGTGTGTGTGTGTGTGTGTACGTATATATTATCTGTTTTAATATATAATTGTTACTACTATTTATTTGTGTAATACATACCCCAAATAACAAGAAGACAGATTAGGAAGAACACTACGGAAAATAAGATGAAACTGGTAAGAAATGGTAATTCATTCATAAAACATATTCCACGTTTAGATTTATCCTGAAACAAACAAAAATCAATATTTTATTATACTTTCTCTTTAGACTGTGTAAAATACATTATAAATAAATCAGTAAATATGGAAACATACATATTTTTCTTAAAATAAAATATAGCCATATTTATGTTAAAACCAATTTTTTTTCTACAAAGAATAAAATAAAACAATAATCTATTAAATTTATTCTGCATTATTCTCATCGTTGTTTAATAACTGAATCGTTCGTTGATTATTACAATATTGTCCCTATAAAATTACGCATTCAAGCAAATAATGTGCAATCTTGCAAACTACATGCATAAATCACATAATAAAATGGCATAGCTGATCTAAAGTTCCTGTAATAAATTTAATAGAATTTTTACATATAAGGTATTGGCTAATTATAATTTATATATAAATGGATGGGTCTACTTAACGATTTTTTGCAACATGTATAAATAATTAATAAATAAAAAACAAAGGTGTAAAGATTAATATTTTTATATTAAAAAGATTAAATATAAGTTGTATTTCTTAATTTGATGAACAAATGAAAATGTTTATATATGTCTTATGTCACTTTTTTAATTGAAAATACTAATCTTTTAAAGTTTGCAGGCACAAAATCGTAGAATGCATGTGTATGTGATACCTGCCTTACATTATTTGTTTTAACATTTATTTGATTTTCCGTATTAGTTAATTCTTAAGTATTTAATTCTTCAGTACTTCCACTATTAATACGGGCGCCATTATATTCACTGGTGCTGCTCTGAGATTAGTATTAATTTTGCTAGCGCTATGAATATTAATATTTATGTTTTCTCCTTTGTTTATATTTCTACTTTCGTCCTCTTGACCAGCTGGCTATAATACATGTTTTTTGCTAATGTAAAATTCATGTAATTCGATCTAATCTTAAGAAAATCACAGTAGTTGTACATAGGTAGTTGTTAATTTTAATGCAATTTGTGCTATTAATAAAAATAACCATTCAATTCATAACCAAAAGTGTGCTACTACAGTTGATCGGATAATGAGTATCTATTTTTATTGAAGTTCCTTTGTCTGTGTATAAATATTGTTCAGTACTGATATAAATTTGCATTGACAACTACTGTGAATATATACAGGACAGACTGACTAACTTTATGATCTTGATTATATTTCTTTTACAACGATTGTACTTGTCCACTTATAAACTTTAACTTTTATTCATAAAATTTTTTAGTAACAATAAGACTAGTAGAAATAATCAAGATCAAAAAATTAAATACTTCATTCTATATAATATTACAAAGATTGCCAAGCGATGCATAATAAATTTACAATAGAAGTACAAAGCTGAGTTTAATTAACTAAATCAATTTTAGAAATTTATTGCAAATAAAATATATTTGTTGATTCTCTTAGAGTCTATTTAACTACTTTGCAATGTGTGTAAAAAGTTAGTACCCATAAAAGAAAAATGTGTATAATAGTATTTTTATACTAAATAAAAAAAAAAAGAAAAAAAAAAAGAGAAAAGAAAAGAAAAAGCTAAATATAATAGTATTTTTTTAATTTTAGCAAGTGTAAACGTTTATGTCTTATGTCACCTTCTCTAAACTTAAATGCTAACATTTTAAAGTTTGCAGGCACAAAATCATAGAATGCATGTGTATGTGATAATTGTCCTACATTTTTTGTGTTAGTATTTATTTGATTTTCCATTTTAGTTAAGTCTTGTTCAGACTTTTCAGTACTTCCACTATCAGCATTGGCGTCTCTATATTCAGTGGTACTGCTAACATCACCGTTGATTTCGCTAGTACTATGAATATTAGGGTCTATGTTTTCTTCATCGCTTATATTTCTGTTTTCTTCTTCTTGGTCAGCTTGCTATAATACATGTTGTTATTAAGCAGAATAGATTGATTAACATCATATCCTTGATTATATCTATTGTATATGCAGTAATTGTACTCATGCTAATTATTATTCATTGTTCTCTTTTTTCAAATATAAAAAAATCTTGAAATAACAATTAGTTATACATTGGTAATTATAATATATTTATAATTATACTTAGGTATTTATATATATTTGAAAATGTAATATGAAAAATCTATAATTTCCAATTTTAAGACAAATATTATTTAATCGATGAATATATTTAAGCAAACTGTACCACATACATTGCCTTAATATAAACTGTAAGAGAAAGAGAGAGAGAGAGAGAGAGAAAGAATGTATTATAAATGTCTATAATTTTTAAATAATGTATAAGATCTTTCTCAATTGTTACATATTCAATGTTTTAAGAATATTTAATAATTTTTTAATCTGAATTAATAATAGAGTAAACATTGCATTTGCACAAAATAGATATAAAAACAATTTGGGTTAACAGTTAAAAAAGTACAACAGCTATACATTTTTTTGGTATGTCCGCTGCTTTTTTACAATGACTTTACATAAAAATATAACAAATTGTGATAAATTACTTCACTTCATTGTATATTACAATTGTAAATAATACGACATAACAGAAATTTCAATGAATTATTTCATAATAAAAACTATAAAAAGGTAAGAATTCTATTATCGAAAAAATATTGGCACACAAGAACAAATTTATTAATTATGTAAATTCTCCTAATGTTTGTTTTTATGTTTGCTAATTTGTCAATAATTTTTTGGTTGCACAATTTTTATTTTGGTTATGTTATATTATTTTCAATTTGTATAAATTATAAAACAAAGTAATATGTCATAATTTTGTCGACCTTTATGTAAAATTATAACAAAAAAAAAAAAAAAAAAAAAAAAAAAAATAACAAATACCTTTGTAAGTGACTTATAAATTGTTTATCATCTTTTGTTTGTAGTTGAAGATGAAAAAGAGTAGGTGATATGGTTGTCACAAATGCACGCACACATACATATGCATGTGTGTTGTATTTGTGTGTAATGCTTAAAGAAATCATTTGATAATGTCTAGTATCTTTCATTAATTATAATGCTGTGAAGATTATATTGCATAATTCAATCACATGTTAAATGAAAACATGCATAAGACTATAATACCTAATTAGATTTTTCCATTTTTGATAAAATATTTCATGCAACAATCTAATGATATCTTTTCAATAATGTTATTACTATTAAACTCTGTATTACTGGATTCCACCATGTTTTTATGGCTATCATTCTATAAAAGATATATTCATTGTTCAAGTATAACGGAAATAATTTGTTAACCCTTATAGTTCATTGCTTTTAACTCTTATCCAAATTGCTTGAATGCAATTAAATATAGCTGGATTTAAATGTAGCTTGTCCTAATTTTATTTCATTATGTTCCTTAAACATGTATAAACAGTAATCATGGCTATTCTTAAACATTTTGTATGTACCTCTCATACGTAATCATAGATTAACGCATTATCATAGCTCGTAGATTATATTTTACAAGAGAAAAGACTAACCTGTGCTCTTTTACGTTGCCTATCGGAAGAAACGTAATGAGTATGGGGTACTAGGCTTGCATCATTTGTGAACGCTGTGATAACAACCTACATTGGAAAAAGAACTTTTAATTTATATTGTATTAAGAAAAAAGTAGAAATTTTATATCATAATCAAAATTATTCTACATACTTTTTCTTCATAAACCTTCATAAATGCCACACTAATGCTATTAAAAGCGTTATTCATGAGAAGAAGAGCTTCCTTAGCCGCTGTTGAGTTTTTCCCATGTAAATCAAGTACAGGACGTAATCCTGAGACTACCAACTTGTAAACATCTGGTTTACCATCTGCTTTAATCGCTGTAGGTACTTTCTTTGCAATTGCTTGAAGTAATTGCATCTCTTCAAGAAATTCTCTGTCTTCCTCATTTGATAAACGCAGTGCTTTTAAAGATGATTCGTTTATTGGGGCTGGTTTTATCTCGCCAAGTGCAGATTGTCCAAGCTATATCATTGTAAATATTTAGAAAAAATATTTAATCCGATTAAAATATTTAATCTGAGCTTACTGTAATTGTTAATATATCTAAAGTAATGAACTGTTTGAGTTTCTGGAGGATGGGGAGGGGGGTATTGAAAAAACACTATCGAACAGGGCGACCACCCTTTCTCTAAATGAGTATGAAAAGACCCAAGCAGCGCGATAGCGCTTGTTTTACTTTATGTCTAGAAATACCAAGCGGCGCGAGCCTGCTACTTCGATAATCAGTAACGTACCGTCAGTTGTCTAGAAAGCCAGAAATGTGTTGGGTTTTCTCGACATAAAGTCAGAACAGCGCGATCGCGCTGCTTGGGACTCAAACGGTTAATAACCTACAGCGTCATGGCCATCTCCTAAATAAATTCTGACCAATGCGTTATCATTGTCTCTTTCTGCAAGTTGCCCACTAATTGCTTGCCACGTTGTTTCTTCAATTTCATCATCATTTAACTGATACTTTTTTCCATTTGATAAGTCTAATGTATCAACTCCTTCTACCGCAATACTAACAATAGCTTCTGGTAGCGAAAATGGATCGGTAATAGAGATACCTTCCCAGGTTCCTCTCTACAATAATAATCATTAAAATATATAAAATAAGATAACATTGTAATAACGATTAAACTACAAAAATGTACTTGTTTAGCTATGAAACCCAGGCAATCTGCAAAAACTTCTCTCAATAAACTTTCTTCGATTTCTTTGTTTTCATGAAAAGATACACCATCCGGACTGTGAAGTACAACAAATTCACCATTGGCATAAACTATAATCGAAAGCAAAATAAATAATAATTATTTTACACATTTATATACACACTAAATATTGGAGGTATTGACTTTTAATTATTAATATCAAAGCATATATTAATATTCGGTCGTTACACTCACCTCCTGCCAAGGTGAATACAAAACAGATAAATAAATTCAACATCTTTTCTTTTAATATTTTCATTTAAACAATATGATGTAACAGACACTCACCAGATATTCGGATCGATCCTTACTGTGCGATCATTTGACGCATATAAGAAAGCGTAAGAAGCGACTTCTATATTATCGTCAAATATATAATCTACGAAAAGCCGATAAATGAAGGGCACTATATTACCAATAAATGATAAAACGACATTTAATATTTATATTTAAAGTATATATAAAGAAAATGTTACACTTATAATATGTACGAACAAGAGGTTCGTTAATATTTTTTTTTTTCTTATCTAAAACTAAGAAGAAAAAGAAAGAAAAGTAAATAAATAAAATAGAAATCGTTGACGCATATCCATTTTATTTATCCAATATATTACAATACTTTCGACATGAAGAAAGTAATTATAAGTAATAAATAAATAATTATATGTAATAAATAAGAAAATAAATAAATTATCACTATACGATGATGATGGCTGTTGAAATGTTTCATAAAATTATGCTTCTTTTTTTCTCGAACTTCCTTAAACGATTTCCTATCATTCTATACACAATAGAATCCTTCTTATGCTTTCTGGTTACAACTGTAATCAACAAATATACATGTATGTGTGTATTATATAGTATATGTGTGTGTGTGTGTGTGTGTGTGTGTACGTATATATTATCTGTTTTAATATATAATTGTTACTACTATTTATTTGTGTAATACATACCCCAAATAACAAGAAGACAGATTAGGAAGAACACTACGGAAAATAAGATGAAACTGGTAAGAAATGGTAATTCATTCATAAAACATATTCCACGTTTAGATTTATCCTGAAACAAACAAAAATCAATATTTTATTATACTTTCTCTTTAGACTGTGTAAAATACATTATAAATAAATCAGTAAATATGGAAACATACATATTTTTCTTAAAATAAAATATAGCCATATTTATGTTAAAACCAATTTTTTTTTCTACAAAGAATAAAATAAAACAATAATCTATTAAATTTATTCTGCATTATTCTCATCGTTGTTTAATAACTGAATCGTTCGTTGATTATTACAATATTGTCCCTATAAAATTACGCATTCAAGCAAATAATGTGCAATCTTGCAAACTACATGCATAAATCACATAATAAAATGGCATAGCTGATCTAAAGTTCCTGTAATAAATTTAATAGAATTTTTACATATAAGGTATTGGCTAATTATAATTTATATATAAATGGATGGGTCTACTTAACGATTTTTTGCAACATGTATAAATAATTAATAAATAAAAAACAAAGGTGTAAAGATTAATATTTTTATATTAAAAAGATTAAATATAAGTTGTATTTCTTAATTTGATGAACAAATGAAAATGTTTATATATGTCTTATGTCACTTTTTTAATTGAAAATACTAATCTTTTAAAGTTTGCAGGCAAAAAATCGTAGAATGCATGTGTATGTGATACCTGCCTTACATTATTTGTTTTAACATTTATTTGATTTTCCGTATTAGTTAATTCTTAAGTATTTAATTCTTCAGTACTTCCACTATTAATACGGGCGCCATTATATTCACTGGTGCTGCTCTGAGATTAGTATTAATTTTGCTAGCGCTATGAATATTAATATTTATGTTTTCTCCTTTGTTTATATTTCTACTTTCGTCCTCTTGACCAGCTGGCTATAATACATGTTTTTTGCTAATGTAAAATTCATGTAATTCGATCTAATCTTAAGAAAATCACAGTAGTTGTACATAGGTAGTTGTTAATTTTAATGCAATTTGTGCTATTAATAAAAATAACCATTCAATTCATAACCAAAAGTGTGCTACTACAGTTGATCGGATAATGAGTATCTATTTTTATTGAAGTTCCTTTGTCTGTGTATAAATATTGTTCAGTACTGATATAAATTTGCATTGACAACTACTGTGAATATATACAGGACAGACTGACTAACTTTATGATCTTGATTATATTTCTTTTACAACGATTGTACTTGTCCACTTATAAACTTTAACTTTTATTCATAAAATTTTTTAGTAACAATAAGACTAGTAGAAATAATCAAGATCAAAAAATTAAATACTTCATTCTATATAATATTACAAAGATTGCCAAGCGATGCATAATAAATTTACAATAGAAGTACAAAGCTGAGTTTAATTAACTAAATCAATTTTAGAAATTTATTGCAAATAAAATATATTTGTTGATTCTCTTAGAGTCTATTTAACTACTTTGCAATGTGTGTAAAAAGTTAGTACCCATAAAAGAAAAATGTGTATAATAGTATTTTTATACTAAATAAAAAAAAAAAGAAAAAAAAAAAGAGAAAAGAAAAGAAAAAGCTAAATATAATAGTATTTTTTTAATTTTAGCAAGTGTAAACGTTTATGTCTTATGTCACCTTCTCTAAACTTAAATGCTAACATTTTAAAGTTTGCAGGCACAAAATCATAGAATGCATGTGTATGTGATAATTGTCCTACATTTTTTGTGTTAGTATTTATTTGATTTTCCATTTTAGTTAAGTCTTGTTCAGACTTTTCAGTACTTCCACTATCAGCATTGGCGTCTCTATATTCAGTGGTACTGCTAACATCACCGTTGATTTCGCTAGTACTATGAATATTAGGGTCTATGTTTTCTTCATCGCTTATATTTCTGTTTTCTTCTTCTTGGTCAGCTTGCTATAATACATGTTGTTATTAAGCAGAATAGATTGATTAACATCATATCCTTGATTATATCTATTGTATATGCAGTAATTGTACTCATGCTAATTATTATTCATTGTTCTCTTTTTTCAAATATAAAAAAATCTTGAAATAACAATTAGTTATACATTGGTAATTATAATATATTTATAATTATACTTAGGTATTTATATATATTTGAAAATGTAATATGAAAAATCTATAATTTCCAATTTTAAGACAAATATTATTTAATCGATGAATATATTTAAGCAAACTGTACCACATACATTGCCTTAATATAAACTGTAAGAGAAAGAGAGAGAGAGAGAGAGAGAAAGAATGTATTATAAATGTCTATAATTTTTAAATAATGTATAAGATCTTTCTCAATTGTTACATATTCAATGTTTTAAGAATATTTAATAATTTTTTAATCTGAATTAATAATAGAGTAAACATTGCATTTGCACAAAATAGATATAAAAACAATTTGGGTTAACAGTTAAAAAAGTACAACAGCTATACATTTTTTTGGTATGTCCGCTGCTTTTTTACAATGACTTTACATAAAAATATAACAAATTGTGATAAATTACTTCACTTCATTGTATATTACAATTGTAAATAATACGACATAACAGAAATTTCAATGAATTATTTCATAATAAAAACTATAAAAAGGTAAGAATTCTATTATCGAAAAAATATTGGCACACAAGAACAAATTTATTAATTATGTAAATTCTCCTAATGTTTGTTTTTATGTTTGCTAATTTGTCAATAATTTTTTGGTTGCACAATTTTTATTTTGGTTATGTTATATTATTTTCAATTTGTATAAATTATAAAACAAAGTAATATGTCATAATTTTGTCGACCTTTATGTAAAATTATAACAAAAAAAAAAAAAAAAAAAAAAAAAAAAATAACAAATACCTTTGTAAGTGACTTATAAATTGTTTATCATCTTTTGTTTGTAGTTGAAGATGAAAAAGAGTAGGTGATATGGTTGTCACAAATGCACGCACACATACATATGCATGTGTGTTGTATTTGTGTGTAATGCTTAAAGAAATCATTTGATAATGTCTAGTATCTTTCATTAATTATAATGCTGTGAAGATTATATTGCATAATTCAATCACATGTTAAATGAAAACATGCATAAGACTATAATACCTAATTAGATTTTTCCATTTTTGATAAAATATTTCATGCAACAATCTAATGATATCTTTTCAATAATGTTATTACTATTAAACTCTGTATTACTGGATTCCACCATGTTTTTATGGCTATCATTCTATAAAAGATATATTCATTGTTCAAGTATAACGGAAATAATTTGTTAACCCTTATAGTTCATTGCTTTTAACTCTTATCCAAATTGCTTGAATGCAATTAAATATAGCTGGATTTAAATGTAGCTTGTCCTAATTTTATTTCATTATGTTCCTTAAACATGTATAAACAGTAATCATGGCTATTCTTAAACATTTTGTATGTACCTCTCATACGTAATCATAGATTAACGCATTATCATAGCTCGTAGATTATATTTTACAAGAGAAAAGACTAACCTGTGCTCTTTTACGTTGCCTATCGGAAGAAACGTAATGAGTATGGGGTACTAGGCTTGCATCATTTGTGAACGCTGTGATAACAACCTACATTGGAAAAAGAACTTTTAATTTATATTGTATTAAGAAAAAAGTAGAAATTTTATATCATAATCAAAATTATTCTACATACTTTTTCTTCATAAACCTTCATAAATGCCACACTAATGCTATTAAAAGCGTTATTCATGAGAAGAAGAGCTTCCTTAGCCGCTGTTGAGTTTTTCCCATGTAAATCAAGTACAGGACGTAATCCTGAGACTACCAACTTGTAAACATCTGGTTTACCATCTGCTTTAATCGCTGTAGGTACTTTCTTTGCAATTGCTTGAAGTAATTGCATCTCTTCAAGAAATTCTCTGTCTTCCTCATTTGATAAACGCAGTGCTTTTAAAGATGATTCGTTTATTGGGGCTGGTTTTATCTCGCCAAGTGCAGATTGTCCAAGCTATATCATTGTAAATATTTAGAAAAAATATTTAATCCGATTAAAATATTTAATCTGAGCTTACTGTAATTGTTAATATATCTAAAGTAATGAACTGTTTGAGTTTCTGGAGGATGGGGAGGGGGGTATTGAAAAAACACTGTCGAACAGGGCGACCACCCTTTCTCTAAATGAGTATGAAAAGACCCAAGCAGCGCGATAGCGCTTGTTTTACTTTATGTCTAGAAATACCAAGCGGCGCGAGCCTGCTACTTCGATAATCAGTAACGTACCGTCAGTTGTCTAGAAAGCCAGAAATGTGTTGGGTTTTCTCGACATAAAGTCAGAACAGCGCGATCGCGCTGCTTGGGACTCAAACGGTTAATAACCTACAGCGTCATGGCCATCTCCTAAATAAATTCTGACCAATGCGTTATCATTGTCTCTTTCTGCAAGTTGCCCACTAATTGCTTGCCACGTTGTTTCTTCAATTTCATCATCATTTAACTGATACTTTTTTCCATTTGATAAGTCTAATGTATCAACTCCTTCTACCGCAATACTAACAATAGCTTCTGGTAGCGAAAATGGATCGGTAATAGAGATACCTTCCCAGGTTCCTCTCTACAATAATAATCATTAAAATATATAAAATAAGATAACATTGTAATAACGATTAAACTACAAAAATGTACTTGTTTAGCTATGAAACCCAGGCAATCTGCAAAAACTTCTCTCAATAAACTTTCTTCGATTTCTTTGTTTTCATGAAAAGATACACCATCCGGACTGTGAAGTACAACAAATTCACCATTGGCATAAACTATAATCGAAAGCAAAATAAATAATAATTATTTTACACATTTATATACACACTAAATATTGGAGGTATTGACTTTTAATTATTAATATCAAAGCATATATTAATATTCGGTCGTTACACTCACCTCCTGCCAAGGTGAATACAAAACAGATAAATAAATTCAACATCTTTTCTTTTAATATTTTCATTTAAACAATATGATGTAACAGACACTCACCAGATATTCGGATCGATCCTTACTGTGCGATCATTTGACGCATATAAGAAAGCGTAAGAAGCGACTTCTATATTATCGTCAAATATATAATCTACGAAAAGCCGATAAATGAAGGGCACTATATTACCAATAAATGATAAAACGACATTTAATATTTATATTTAAAGTATATATAAAGAAAATGTTACACTTATAATATGTACGAACAAGAGGTTCGTTAATATTTTTTTTTTTCTTATCTAAAACTAAGAAGAAAAAGAAAGAAAAGTAAATAAATAAAATAGAAATCGTTGACGCATATCCATTTTATTTATCCAATATATTACAATACTTTCGACATGAAGAAAGTAATTATAAGTAATAAATAAATAATTATATGTAATAAATAAGAAAATAAATAAATTATCACTATACGATGATGATGGCTGTTGAAATGTTTCATAAAATTATGCTTCTTTTTTTCTCGAACTTCCTTAAACGATTTCCTATCATTCTATACACAATTGAATCCTTCTTATGCTTTCTGGTTACAACTGTAATCAACAAATATACATGTATGTGTGTATTATATAGTATATATGTGTGTGTGTGTGTGTGTGTGTGTACGTATATATTATCTGTTTTAATATATAATTGTTACTACTATTTATTTGTGTAATACATACCCCAAATAACAAGAAGACAGATTAGGAAGAACACTACGGAAAATAAGATGAAACTGGTAAGAAATGGTAATTCATTCATAAAACATATTCCACGTTTAGATTTATCCTGAAACAAACAAAAATCAATATTTTATTATACTTTCTCTTTAGACTGTGTAAAATACATTATAAATAAATCAGTAAATATGGAAACATACATATTTTTCTTAAAATAAAATATAGCCATATTTATGTTAAAACCAATTTTTTTTTCTACAAAGAATAAAATAAAACAATAATCTATTAAATTTATTCTGCATTATTCTCATCGTTGTTTAATAACTGAATCGTTCGTTGATTATTACAATATTGTCCCTATAAAATTACGCATTCAAGCAAATAATGTGCAATCTTGCAAACTACATGCATAAATCACATAATAAAATGGCATAGCTGATCTAAAGTTCCTGTAATAAATTTAATAGAATTTTTACATATAAGGTATTGGCTAATTATAATTTATATATAAATGGATGGGTCTACTTAACGATTTTTTGCAACATGTATAAATAATTAATAAATAAAAAACAAAGGTGTAAAGATTAATATTTTTATATTAAAAAGATTAAATATAAGTTGTATTTCTTAATTTGATGAACAAATGAAAATGTTTATATATGTCTTATGTCACTTTTTTAATTGAAAATACTAATCTTTTAAAGTTTGCAGGCACAAAATCGTAGAATGCATGTGTATGTGATACCTGCCTTACATTATTTGTTTTAACATTTATTTGATTTTCCGTATTAGTTAATTCTTAAGTATTTAATTCTTCAGTACTTCCACTATTAATACGGGCGCCATTATATTCACTGGTGCTGCTCTGAGATTAGTATTAATTTTGCTAGCGCTATGAATATTAATATTTATGTTTTCTCCTTTGTTTATATTTCTACTTTCGTCCTCTTGACCAGCTGGCTATAATACATGTTTTTTGCTAATGTAAAATTCATGTAATTCGATCTAATCTTAAGAAAATCACAGTAGTTGTACATAGGTAGTTGTTAATTTTAATGCAATTTGTGCTATTAATAAAAATAACCATTCAATTCATAACCAAAAGTGTGCTACTACAGTTGATCGGATAATGAGTATCTATTTTTATTGAAGTTCCTTTGTCTGTGTATAAATATTGTTCAGTACTGATATAAATTTGCATTGACAACTACTGTGAATATATACAGGACAGACTGACTAACTTTATGATCTTGATTATATTTCTTTTACAACGATTGTACTTGTCCACTTATAAACTTTAACTTTTATTCATAAAATTTTTTAGTAACAATAAGACTAGTAGAAATAATCAAGATCAAAAAATTAAATACTTCATTCTATATAATATTACAAAGATTGCCAAGCGATGCATAATAAATTTACAATAGAAGTACAAAGCTGAGTTTAATTAACTAAATCAATTTTAGAAATTTATTGCAAATAAAATATATTTGTTGATTCTCTTAGAGTCTATTTAACTACTTTGCAATGTGTGTAAAAAGTTAGTACCCATAAAAGAAAAATGTGTATAATAGTATTTTTATACTAAATAAAAAGAAAAAGAAAAAAAAAAAGAGAAAAGAAAAGAAAAAGCTAAATATAATAGTATTTTTTTAATTTTAGCAAGTGTAAACGTTTATGTCTTATGTCACCTTCTCTAAACTTAAATGCTAACATTTTAAAGTTTGCAGGCACAAAATCATAGAATGCATGTGTATGTGATAATTGTCCTACATTTTTTGTGTTAGTATTTATTTGATTTTCCATTTTAGTTAAGTCTTGTTCAGACTTTTCAGTACTTCCACTATCAGCATTGGCGTCTCTATATTCAGTGGTACTGCTAACATCACCGTTGATTTCGCTAGTACTATGAATATTAGGGTCTATGTTTTCTTCATCGCTTATATTTCTGTTTTCTTCTTCTTGGTCAGCTTGCTATAATACATGTTGTTATTAAGCAGAATAGATTGATTAACATCATATCCTTGATTATATCTATTGTATATGCAGTAATTGTACTCATGCTAATTATTATTCATTGTTCTCTTTTTTCAAATATAAAAAAATCTTGAAATAACAATTAGTTATACATTGGTAATTATAATATATTTATAATTATACTTAGGTATTTATATATATTTGAAAATGTAATATGAAAAATCTATAATTTCCAATTTTAAGACAAATATTATTTAATCGATGAATATATTTAAGCAAACTGTACCACATACATTGCCTTAATATAAACTGTAAGAGAAAGAGAGAGAGAGAGAGAGAGAAAGAATGTATTATAAATGTCTATAATTTTTAAATAATGTATAAGATCTTTCTCAATTGTTACATATTCAATGTTTTAAGAATATTTAATAATTTTTTAATCTGAATTAATAATAGAGTAAACATTGCATTTGCACAAAATAGATATAAAAACAATTTGGGTTAACAGTTAAAAAAGTACAACAGCTATACATTTTTTTGGTATGTCCGCTGCTTTTTTACAATGACTTTACATAAAAATATAACAAATTGTGATAAATTACTTCACTTCATTGTATATTACAATTGTAAATAATACGACATAACAGAAATTTCAATGAATTATTTCATAATAAAAATTATAAAAAGGTAAGAATTCTATTATCGAAAAAATATTGGCACATAAGAACAAATTTATTAATTATGTAAATTCTCCTAATGTTTGTTTTTATGTTTGCTAATTTGTCAATAATTTTTTGGTTGCACAATTTTTATTTTGGTTATGTTATATTATTTTCAATTTGTATAAATTATAAAACAAAGTAATATGTCATAATTTTGTCGACCTTTATGTAAAATTATAACAAAAAAAAAAAAAAAAAAAAAAAAAAAAAATAACAAATACCTTTGTAAGTGACTTATAAATTGTTTATCATCTTTTGTTTGTAGTTGAAGATGAAAAAGAGTAGGTGATATGGTTGTCACAAATGCACGCACACATACATATGCATGTGTGTTGTATTTGTGTGTAATGCTTAAAGAAATCATTTGATAATGTCTAGTATCTTTCATTAATTATAATGCTGTGAAGATTATATTGCATAATTCAATCACATGTTAAATGAAAACATGCATAAGACTATAATACCTAATTAGATTTTTCCATTTTTGATAAAATATTTCATGCAACAATCTAATGATATCTTTTCAATAATGTTATTACTATTAAACTCTGTATTACTGGATTCCACCATGTTTTTATGGCTATCATTCTATAAAAGATATATTCATTGTTCAAGTATAACGGAAATAATTTGTTAACCCTTATAGTTCATTGCTTTTAACTCTTATCCAAATTGCTTGAATGCAATTAAATATAGCTGGATTTAAATGTAGCTTGTCCTAATTTTATTTCATTATGTTCCTTAAACATGTATAAACAGTAATCATGGCTATTCTTAAACATTTTGTATGTACCTCTCATACGTAATCATAGATTAACGCATTATCATAGCTCGTAGATTATATTTTACAAGAGAAAAGACTAACCTGTGCTCTTTTACGTTGCCTATCGGAAGAAACGTAATGAGTATGGGGTACTAGGCTTGCATCATTTGTGAACGCTGTGATAACAACCTACATTGGAAAAAGAACTTTTAATTTATATTGTATTAAGAAAAAAGTAGAAATTTTATATCATAATCAAAATTATTCTACATACTTTTTCTTCATAAACCTTCATAAATGCCACACTAATGCTATTAAAAGCGTTATTCATGAGAAGAAGAGCTTCCTTAGCCGCTGTTGAGTTTTTCCCATGTAAATCAAGTACAGGACGTAATCCTGAGACTACCAACTTGTAAACATCTGGTTTACCATCTGCTTTAATCGCTGTAGGTACTTTCTTTGCAATTGCTTGAAGTAATTGCATCTCTTCAAGAAATTCTCTGTCTTCCTCATTTGATAAACGCAGTGCTTTTAAAGATGATTCGTTTATTGGGGCTGGTTTTATCTCGCCAAGTGCAGATTGTCCAAGCTATATCATTGTAAATATTTAGAAAAAATATTTAATCCGATTAAAATATTTAATCTGAGCTTACTGTAATTGTTAATATATCTAAAGTAATGAACTGTTTGAGTTTCTGGAGGATGGGGAGGGGGGTATTGAAAAAACACTGTCGAACAGGGCGACCACCCTTTCTCTAAATGAGTATGAAAAGACCCAAGCAGCGCGATAGCGCTTGTTTTACTTTATGTCTAGAAATACCAAGCGGCGCGAGCCTGCTACTTCGATAATCAGTAACGTACCGTCAGTTGTCTAGAAAGCCAGAAATGTGTTGGGTTTTCTCGACATAAAGTCAGAACAGCGCGATCGCGCTGCTTGGGACTCAAACGGTTAATAACCTACAGCGTCATGGCCATCTCCTAAATAAATTCTGACCAATGCGTTATCATTGTCTCTTTCTGCAAGTTGCCCACTAATTGCTTGCCACGTTGTTTCTTCAATTTCATCATCATTTAACTGATACTTTTTTCCATTTGATAAGTCTAATGTATCAACTCCTTCTACCGCAATACTAACAATAGCTTCTGGTAGCGAAAATGGATCGGTAATAGAGATACCTTCCCAGGTTCCTCTCTACAATAATAATCATTAAAATATATAAAATAAGATAACATTGTAATAACGATTAAACTACAAAAATGTACTTGTTTAGCTATGAAACCCAGGCAATCTGCAAAAACTTCTCTCAATAAACTTTCTTCGATTTCTTTGTTTTCATGAAAAGATACACCATCCGGACTGTGAAGTACAACAAATTCACCATTGGCATAAACTATAATCGAAAGCAAAATAAATAATAATTATTTTACACATTTATATACACACTAAATATTGGAGGTATTGACTTTTAATTATTAATATCAAAGCATATATTAATATTCGGTCGTTACACTCACCTCCTGCCAAGGTGAATACAAAACAGATAAATAAATTCAACATCTTTTCTTTTAATATTTTCATTTAAACAATATGATGTAACAGACACTCACCAGATATTCGGATCGATCCTTACTGTGCGATCATTTGACGCATATAAGAAAGCGTAAGAAGCGACTTCTATATTATCGTCAAATATATAATCTACGAAAAGCCGATAAATGAAGGGCACTATATTACCAATAAATGATAAAACGACATTTAATATTTATATTTAAAGTATATATAAAGAAAATGTTACACTTATAATATGTACGAACAAGAGGTTCGTTAATATTTTTTTTTTTCTTATCTAAAACTAAGAAGAAAAAGAAAGAAAAGTAAATAAATAAAATAGAAATCGTTGACGCATATCCATTTTATTTATCCAATATATTACAATACTTTCGACATGAAGAAAGTAATTATAAGTAATAAATAAATAATTATATGTAATAAATAAGAAAATAAATAAATTATCACTATACGATGATGATGGCTGTTGAAATGTTTCATAAAATTATGCTTCTTTTTTTCTCGAACTTCCTTAAACGATTTCCTATCATTCTATACACAATAGAATCCTTCTTATGCTTTCTGGTTACAACTGTAATCAACAAATATACATGTATGTGTGTATTATATAGTATATATGTGTGTGTGTGTGTGTGTGTGTGTACGTATATATTATCTGTTTTAATATATAATTGTTACTACTATTTATTTGTGTAATACATACCCCAAATAACAAGAAGACAGATTAGGAAGAACACTACGGAAAATAAGATGAAACTGGTAAGAAATGGTAATTCATTCATAAAACATATTCCACGTTTAGATTTATCCTGAAACAAACAAAAATCAATATTTTATTATACTTTCTCTTTAGACTGTGTAAAATACATTATAAATAAATCAGTAAATATGGAAACATACATATTTTTCTTAAAATAAAATATAGCCATATTTATGTTAAAACCAATTTTTTTTTCTACAAAGAATAAAATAAAACAATAATCTATTAAATTTATTCTGCATTATTCTCATCGTTGTTTAATAACTGAATCGTTCGTTGATTATTACAATATTGTCCCTATAAAATTACGCATTCAAGCAAATAATGTGCAATCTTGCAAACTACATGCATAAATCACATAATAAAATGGCATAGCTGATCTAAAGTTCCTGTAATAAATTTAATAGAATTTTTACATATAAGGTATTGGCTAATTATAATTTATATATAAATGGATGGGTCTACTTAACGATTTTTTGCAACATGTATAAATAATTAATAAATAAAAAACAAAGGTGTAAAGATTAATATTTTTATATTAAAAAGATTAAATATAAGTTGTATTTCTTAATTTGATGAACAAATGAAAATGTTTATATATGTCTTATGTCACTTTTTTAATTGAAAATACTAATCTTTTAAAGTTTGCAGGCACAAAATCGTAGAATGCATGTGTATGTGATACCTGCCTTACATTATTTGTTTTAACATTTATTTGATTTTCCGTATTAGTTAATTCTTAAGTATTTAATTCTTCAGTACTTCCACTATTAATACGGGCGCCATTATATTCACTGGTGCTGCTCTGAGATTAGTATTAATTTTGCTAGCGCTATGAATATTAATATTTATGTTTTCTCCTTTGTTTATATTTCTACTTTCGTCCTCTTGACCAGCTGGCTATAATACATGTTTTTTGCTAATGTAAAATTCATGTAATTCGATCTAATCTTAAGAAAATCACAGTAGTTGTACATAGGTAGTTGTTAATTTTAATGCAATTTGTGCTATTAATAAAAATAACCATTCAATTCATAACCAAAAGTGTGCTACTACAGTTGATCGGATAATGAGTATCTATTTTTATTGAAGTTCCTTTGTCTGTGTATAAATATTGTTCAGTACTGATATAAATTTGCATTGACAACTACTGTGAATATATACAGGACAGACTGACTAACTTTATGATCTTGATTATATTTCTTTTACAACGATTGTACTTGTCCACTTATAAACTTTAACTTTTATTCATAAAATTTTTTAGTAACAATAAGACTAGTAGAAATAATCAAGATCAAAAAATTAAATACTTCATTCTATATAATATTACAAAGATTGCCAAGCGATGCATAATAAATTTACAATAGAAGTACAAAGCTGAGTTTAATTAACTAAATCAATTTTAGAAATTTATTGCAAATAAAATATATTTGTTGATTCTCTTAGAGTCTATTTAACTACTTTGCAATGTGTGTAAAAAGTTAGTACCCATAAAAGAAAAATGTGTATAATAGTATTTTTATACTAAATAAAAAAAAAAAGAAAAAAAAAAAGAGAAAAGAAAAGAAAAAGCTAAATATAATAGTATTTTTTTAATTTTAGCAAGTGTAAACGTTTATGTCTTATGTCACCTTCTCTAAACTTAAATGCTAACATTTTAAAGTTTGCAGGCACAAAATCATAGAATGCATGTGTATGTGATAATTGTCCTACATTTTTTGTGTTAGTATTTATTTGATTTTCCATTTTAGTTAAGTCTTGTTCAGACTTTTCAGTACTTCCACTATCAGCATTGGCGTCTCTATATTCAGTGGTACTGCTAACATCACCGTTGATTTCGCTAGTACTATGAATATTAGGGTCTATGTTTTCTTCATCGCTTATATTTCTGTTTTCTTCTTCTTGGTCAGCTTGCTATAATACATGTTGTTATTAAGCAGAATAGATTGATTAACATCATATCCTTGATTATATCTATTGTATATGCAGTAATTGTACTCATGCTAATTATTATTCATTGTTCTCTTTTTTCAAATATAAAAAAATCTTGAAATAACAATTAGTTATACATTGGTAATTATAATATATTTATAATTATACTTAGGTATTTATATATATTTGAAAATGTAATATGAAAAATCTATAATTTCCAATTTTAAGACAAATATTATTTAATCGATGAATATATTTAAGCAAACTGTACCACATACATTGCCTTAATATAAACTGTAAGAGAAAGAGAGAGAGAGAGAGAGAGAAAGAATGTATTATAAATGTCTATAATTTTTAAATAATGTATAAGATCTTTCTCAATTGTTACATATTCAATGTTTTAAGAATATTTAATAATTTTTTAATCTGAATTAATAATAGAGTAAACATTGCATTTGCACAAAATAGATATAAAAACAATTTGGGTTAACAGTTAAAAAAGTACAACAGCTATACATTTTTTTGGTATGTCCGCTGCTTTTTTACAATGACTTTACATAAAAATATAACAAATTGTGATAAATTACTTCACTTCATTGTATATTACAATTGTAAATAATACGACATAACAGAAATTTCAATGAATTATTTCATAATAAAAACTATAAAAAGGTAAGAATTCTATTATCGAAAAAATATTGGCACACAAGAACAAATTTATTAATTATGTAAATTCTCCTAATGTTTGTTTTTATGTTTGCTAATTTGTCAATAATTTTTTGGTTGCACAATTTTTATTTTGGTTATGTTATATTATTTTCAATTTGTATAAATTATAAAACAAAGTAATATGTCATAATTTTGTCGACCTTTATGTAAAATTATAACAAAAAAAAAAAAAAAAAAAAAAAAAAAAAAAAAACAAATACCTTTGTAAGTGACTTATAAATTGTTTATCATCTTTTGTTTGTAGTTGAAGATGAAAAAGAGTAGGTGATATGGTTGTCACAAATGCACGCACACATACATATGCATGTGTGTTGTATTTGTGTGTAATGCTTAAAGAAATCATTTGATAATGTCTAGTATCTTTCATTAATTATAATGCTGTGAAGATTATATTGCATAATTCAATCACATGTTAAATGAAAACATGCATAAGACTATAATACCTAATTAGATTTTTCCATTTTTGATAAAATATTTCATGCAACAATCTAATGATATCTTTTCAATAATGTTATTACTATTAAACTCTGTATTACTGGATTCCACCATGTTTTTATGGCTATCATTCTATAAAAGATATATTCATTGTTCAAGTATAACGGAAATAATTTGTTAACCCTTATAGTTCATTGCTTTTAACTCTTATCCAAATTGCTTGAATGCAATTAAATATAGCTGGATTTAAATGTAGCTTGTCCTAATTTTATTTCATTATGTTCCTTAAACATGTATAAACAGTAATCATGGCTATTCTTAAACATTTTGTATGTACCTCTCATACGTAATCATAGATTAACGCATTATCATAGCTCGTAGATTATATTTTACAAGAGAAAAGACTAACCTGTGCTCTTTTACGTTGCCTATCGGAAGAAACGTAATGAGTATGGGGTACTAGGCTTGCATCATTTGTGAACGCTGTGATAACAACCTACATTGGAAAAAGAACTTTTAATTTATATTGTATTAAGAAAAAAGTAGAAATTTTATATCATAATCAAAATTATTCTACATACTTTTTCTTCATAAACCTTCATAAATGCCACACTAATGCTATTAAAAGCGTTATTCATGAGAAGAAGAGCTTCCTTAGCCGCTGTTGAGTTTTTCCCATGTAAATCAAGTACAGGACGTAATCCTGAGACTACCAACTTGTAAACATCTGGTTTACCATCTGCTTTAATCGCTGTAGGTACTTTCTTTGCAATTGCTTGAAGTAATTGCATCTCTTCAAGAAATTCTCTGTCTTCCTCATTTGATAAACGCAGTGCTTTTAAAGATGATTCGTTTATTGGGGCTGGTTTTATCTCGCCAAGTGCAGATTGTCCAAGCTATATCATTGTAAATATTTAGAAAAAATATTTAATCCGATTAAAATATTTAATCTGAGCTTACTGTAATTGTTAATATATCTAAAGTAATGAACTGTTTGAGTTTCTGGAGGATGGGGAGGGGGGTATTGAAAAAACACTGTCGAACAGGGCGACCACCCTTTCTCTAAATGAGTATGAAAAGACCCAAGCAGCGCGATAGCGCTTGTTTTACTTTATGTCTAGAAATACCAAGCGGCGCGAGCCTGCTACTTCGATAATCAGTAACGTACCGTCAGTTGTCTAGAAAGCCAGAAATGTGTTGGGTTTTCTCGACATAAAGTCAGAACAGCGCGATCGCGCTGCTTGGGACTCAAACGGTTAATAACCTACAGCGTCATGGCCATCTCCTAAATAAATTCTGACCAATGCGTTATCATTGTCTCTTTCTGCAAGTTGCCCACTAATTGCTTGCCACGTTGTTTCTTCAATTTCATCATCATTTAACTGATACTTTTTTCCATTTGATAAGTCTAATGTATCAACTCCTTCTACCGCAATACTAACAATAGCTTCTGGTAGCGAAAATGGATCGGTAATAGAGATACCTTCCCAGGTTCCTCTCTACAATAATAATCATTAAAATATATAAAATAAGATAACATTGTAATAACGATTAAACTACAAAAATGTACTTGTTTAGCTATGAAACCCAGGCAATCTGCAAAAACTTCTCTCAATAAACTTTCTTCGATTTCTTTGTTTTCATGAAAAGATACACCATCCGGACTGTGAAGTACAACAAATTCACCATTGGCATAAACTATAATCGAAAGCAAAATAAATAATAATTATTTTACACATTTATATACACACTAAATATTGGAGGTATTGACTTTTAATTATTAATATCAAAGCATATATTAATATTCGGTCGTTACACTCACCTCCTGCCAAGGTGAATACAAAACAGATAAATAAATTCAACATCTTTTCTTTTAATATTTTCATTTAAACAATATGATGTAACAGACACTCACCAGATATTCGGATCGATCCTTACTGTGCGATCATTTGACGCATATAAGAAAGCGTAAGAAGCGACTTCTATATTATCGTCAAATATATAATCTACGAAAAGCCGATAAATGAAGGGCACTATATTACCAATAAATGATAAAACGACATTTAATATTTATATTTAAAGTATATATAAAGAAAATGTTACACTTATAATATGTACGAACAAGAGGTTCGTTAATATTTTTTTTTTTCTTATCTAAAACTAAGAAGAAAAAGAAAGAAAAGTAAATAAATAAAATAGAAATCGTTGACGCATATCCATTTTATTTATCCAATATATTACAATACTTTCGACATGAAGAAAGTAATTATAAGTAATAAATAAATAATTATATGTAATAAATAAGAAAATAAATAAATTATCACTATACGATGATGATGGCTGTTGAAATGTTTCATAAAATTATGCTTCTTTTTTTCTCGAACTTCCTTAAACGATTTCCTATCATTCTATACACAATTGAATCCTTCTTATGCTTTCTGGTTACAACTGTAATCAACAAATATACATGTATGTGTGTATTATATAGTATATATGTGTGTGTGTGTGTGTGTGTGTGTACGTATATATTATCTGTTTTAATATATAATTGTTACTACTATTTATTTGTGTAATACATACCCCAAATAACAAGAAGACAGATTAGGAAGAACACTACGGAAAATAAGATGAAACTGGTAAGAAATGGTAATTCATTCATAAAACATATTCCACGTTTAGATTTATCCTGAAACAAACAAAAATCAATATTTTATTATACTTTCTCTTTAGACTGTGTAAAATACATTATAAATAAATCAGTAAATATGGAAACATACATATTTTTCTTAAAATAAAATATAGCCATATTTATGTTAAAACCAATTTTTTTTCTACAAAGAATAAAATAAAACAATAATCTATTAAATTTATTCTGCATTATTCTCATCGTTGTTTAATAACTGAATCGTTCGTTGATTATTACAATATTGTCCCTATAAAATTACGCATTCAAGCAAATAATGTGCAATCTTGCAAACTACATGCATAAATCACATAATAAAATGGCATAGCTGATCTAAAGTTCCTGTAATAAATTTAATAGAATTTTTACATATAAGGTATTGGCTAATTATAATTTATATATAAATGGATGGGTCTACTTAACGATTTTTTGCAACATGTATAAATAATTAATAAATAAAAAACAAAGGTGTAAAGATTAATATTTTTATATTAAAAAGATTAAATATAAGTTGTATTTCTTAATTTGATGAACAAATGAAAATGTTTATATATGTCTTATGTCACTTTTTTAATTGAAAATACTAATCTTTTAAAGTTTGCAGGCACAAAATCGTAGAATGCATGTGTATGTGATACCTGCCTTACATTATTTGTTTTAACATTTATTTGATTTTCCGTATTAGTTAATTCTTAAGTATTTAATTCTTCAGTACTTCCACTATTAATACGGGCGCCATTATATTCACTGGTGCTGCTCTGAGATTAGTATTAATTTTGCTAGCGCTATGAATATTAATATTTATGTTTTCTCCTTTGTTTATATTTCTACTTTCGTCCTCTTGACCAGCTGGCTATAATACATGTTTTTTGCTAATGTAAAATTCATGTAATTCGATCTAATCTTAAGAAAATCACAGTAGTTGTACATAGGTAGTTGTTAATTTTAATGCAATTTGTGCTATTAATAAAAATAACCATTCAATTCATAACCAAAAGTGTGCTACTACAGTTGATCGGATAATGAGTATCTATTTTTATTGAAGTTCCTTTGTCTGTGTATAAATATTGTTCAGTACTGATATAAATTTGCATTGACAACTACTGTGAATATATACAGGACAGACTGACTAACTTTATGATCTTGATTATATTTCTTTTACAACGATTGTACTTGTCCACTTATAAACTTTAACTTTTATTCATAAAATTTTTTAGTAACAATAAGACTAGTAGAAATAATCAAGATCAAAAAATTAAATACTTCATTCTATATAATATTACAAAGATTGCCAAGCGATGCATAATAAATTTACAATAGAAGTACAAAGCTGAGTTTAATTAACTAAATCAATTTTAGAAATTTATTGCAAATAAAATATATTTGTTGATTCTCTTAGAGTCTATTTAACTACTTTGCAATGTGTGTAAAAAGTTAGTACCCATAAAAGAAAAATGTGTATAATAGTATTTTTATACTAAATAAAAAAAAAAAGAAAAAAAAAAAGAGAAAAGAAAAGAAAAAGCTAAATATAATAGTATTTTTTTAATTTTAGCAAGTGTAAACGTTTATGTCTTATGTCACCTTCTCTAAACTTAAATGCTAACATTTTAAAGTTTGCAGGCACAAAATCATAGAATGCATGTGTATGTGATAATTGTCCTACATTTTTTGTGTTAGTATTTATTTGATTTTCCATTTTAGTTAAGTCTTGTTCAGACTTTTCAGTACTTCCACTATCAGCATTGGCGTCTCTATATTCAGTGGTACTGCTAACATCACCGTTGATTTCGCTAGTACTATGAATATTAGGGTCTATGTTTTCTTCATCGCTTATATTTCTGTTTTCTTCTTCTTGGTCAGCTTGCTATAATACATGTTGTTATTAAGCAGAATAGATTGATTAACATCATATCCTTGATTATATCTATTGTATATGCAGTAATTGTACTCATGCTAATTATTATTCATTGTTCTCTTTTTTCAAATATAAAAAAATCTTGAAATAACAATTAGTTATACATTGGTAATTATAATATATTTATAATTATACTTAGGTATTTATATATATTTGAAAATGTAATATGAAAAATCTATAATTTCCAATTTTAAGACAAATATTATTTAATCGATGAATATATTTAAGCAAACTGTACCACATACATTGCCTTAATATAAACTGTAAGAGAAAGAGAGAGAGAGAGAGAGAGAAAGAATGTATTATAAATGTCTATAATTTTTAAATAATGTATAAGATCTTTCTCAATTGTTACATATTCAATGTTTTAAGAATATTTAATAATTTTTTAATCTGAATTAATAATAGAGTAAACATTGCATTTGCACAAAATAGATATAAAAACAATTTGGGTTAACAGTTAAAAAAGTACAACAGCTATACATTTTTTTGGTATGTCCGCTGCTTTTTTACAATGACTTTACATAAAAATATAACAAATTGTGATAAATTACTTCACTTCATTGTATATTACAATTGTAAATAATACGACATAACAGAAATTTCAATGAATTATTTCATAATAAAAACTATAAAAAGGTAAGAATTCTATTATCGAAAAAATATTGGCACACAAGAACAAATTTATTAATTATGTAAATTCTCCTAATGTTTGTTTTTATGTTTGCTAATTTGTCAATAATTTTTTGGTTGCACAATTTTTATTTTGGTTATGTTATATTATTTTCAATTTGTATAAATTATAAAACAAAGTAATATGTCATAATTTTGTCGACCTTTATGTAAAATTATAACAAAAAAAAAAAAAAAAAAAAAAAAAAAAAAAAACAAATACCTTTGTAAGTGACTTATAAATTGTTTATCATCTTTTGTTTGTAGTTGAAGATGAAAAAGAGTAGGTGATATGGTTGTCACAAATGCACGCACGCATACATATGCATGTGTGTTGTATTTGTGTGTAATGCTTAAAGAAATCATTTGATAATGTCTAGTATCTTTCATTAATTATAATGCTTTGAAGATTATATTGCATAATTCAATCACATGTTAAATGAAAACATGCATAAGACTATAATACCTAATTAGATTTTTCCATTTTTGATAAAATATTTCATGCAACAATCTAATGATATCTTTTCAATAATGTTATTACTATTAAACTCTGTATTACTGGATTCCACCATGTTTTTATGGCTATCATTCTATAAAAGATATATTCATTGTTCAAGTATAACGGAAATAATTTGTTAACCCTTATAGTTCATTGCTTTTAACTCTTATCCAAATTGCTTGAATGCAATTAAATATAGCTGGATTTAAATGTAGCTTGTCCTAATTTTATTTCATTATGTTCCTTAAACATGTATAAACAGTAATCATGGCTATTCTTAAACATTTTGTATGTACCTCTCATACGTAATCATAGATTAACGCATTATCATAGCTCGTAGATTATATTTTACAAGAGAAAAGACTAACCTGTGCTCTTTTACGTTGCCTATCGGAAGAAACGTAATGAGTATGGGGTACTAGGCTTGCATCATTTGTGAACGCTGTGATAACAACCTACATTGGAAAAAGAACTTTTAATTTATATTGTATTAAGAAAAAAGTAGAAATTTTATATCATAATCAAAATTATTCTACATACTTTTTCTTCATAAACCTTCATAAATGCCACACTAATGCTATTAAAAGCGTTATTCATGAGAAGAAGAGCTTCCTTAGCCGCTGTTGAGTTTTTCCCATGTAAATCAAGTACAGGACGTAATCCTGAGACTACCAACTTGTAAACATCTGGTTTACCATCTGCTTTAATCGCTGTAGGTACTTTCTTTGCAATTGCTTGAAGTAATTGCATCTCTTCAAGAAATTCTCTGTCTTCCTCATTTGATAAACGCAGTGCTTTTAAAGATGATTCGTTTATTGGGGCTGGTTTTATCTCGCCAAGTGCAGATTGTCCAAGCTATATCATTGTAAATATTTAGAAAAAATATTTAATCCGATTAAAATATTTAATCTGAGCTTACTGTAATTGTTAATATATCTAAAGTAATGAACTGTTTGAGTTTCTGGAGGATGGGGAGGGGGGTATTGAAAAAACACTGTCGAACAGGGCGACCACCCTTTCTCTAAATGAGTATGAAAAGACCCAAGCAGCGCGATAGCGCTTGTTTTACTTTATGTCTAGAAATACCAAGCGGCGCGAGCCTGCTACTTCGATAATCAGTAACGTACCGTCAGTTGTCTAGAAAGCCAGAAATGTGTTGGGTTTTCTCGACATAAAGTCAGAACAGCGCGATCGCGCTGCTTGGGACTCAAACGGTTAATAACCTACAGCGTCATGGCCATCTCCTAAATAAATTCTGACCAATGCGTTATCATTGTCTCTTTCTGCAAGTTGCCCACTAATTGCTTGCCACGTTGTTTCTTCAATTTCATCATCATTTAACTGATACTTTTTTCCATTTGATAAGTCTAATGTATCAACTCCTTCTACCGCAATACTAACAATAGCTTCTGGTAGCGAAAATGGATCGGTAATAGAGATACCTTCCCAGGTTCCTCTCTACAATAATAATCATTAAAATATATAAAATAAGATAACATTGTAATAACGATTAAACTACAAAAATGTACTTGTTTAGCTATGAAACCCAGGCAATCTGCAAAAACTTCTCTCAATAAACTTTCTTCGATTTCTTTGTTTTCATGAAAAGATACACCATCCGGACTGTGAAGTACAACAAATTCACCATTGGCATAAACTATAATCGAAAGCAAAATAAATAATAATTATTTTACACATTTATATACACACTAAATATTGGAGGTATTGACTTTTAATTATTAATATCAAAGCATATATTAATATTCGGTCGTTACACTCACCTCCTGCCAAGGTGAATACAAAACAGATAAATAAATTCAACATCTTTTCTTTTAATATTTTCATTTAAACAATATGATGTAACAGACACTCACCAGATATTCGGATCGATCCTTACTGTGCGATCATTTGACGCATATAAGAAAGCGTAAGAAGCGACTTCTATATTATCGTCAAATATATAATCTACGAAAAGCCGATAAATGAAGGGCACTATATTACCAATAAATGATAAAACGACATTTAATATTTATATTTAAAGTATATATAAAGAAAATGTTACACTTATAATATGTACGAACAAGAGGTTCGTTAATATTTTTTTTTTTCTTATCTAAAACTAAGAAGAAAAAGAAAGAAAAGTAAATAAATAAAATAGAAATCGTTGACGCATATCCATTTTATTTATCCAATATATTACAATACTTTCGACATGAAGAAAGTAATTATAAGTAATAAATAAATAATTATATGTAATAAATAAGAAAATAAATAAATTATCACTATACGATGATGATGGCTGTTGAAATGTTTCATAAAATTGTGCTTCTTTTTTTCTCGAACTTCCTTAAACGATTTCCTATCATTCTATACACAATAGAATCCTTCTTATGCTTTCTGGTTACAACTGTAATCAACAAATATACATGTATGTGTGTATTATATAGTATATATGTGTGTGTGTGTGTGTGTGTGTGTGTGTGTGTGTGTGTGTGTACGTATATATTATCTGTTTTAATATATAATTGTTACTACTATTTATTTGTGTAATACATACCCCAAATAACAAGAAGACAGATTAGGAAGAACACTACGGAAAATAAGATGAAACTGGTAAGAAATGGTAATTCATTCATAAAACATATTCCACGTTTAGATTTATCCTGAAACAAACAAAAATCAATATTTTATTATACTTTCTCTTTAGACTGTGTAAAATACATTATAAATAAATCAGTAAATATGGAAACATACATATTTTTCTTAAAATAAAATATAGCCATATTTATGTTAAAACCAATTTTTTTTCTACAAAGAATAAAATAAAACAATAATCTATTAAATTTATTCTGCATTATTCTCATCGTTGTTTAATAACTGAATCGTTCGTTGATTATTACAATATTGTCCCTATAAAATTACGCATTCAAGCAAATAATGTGCAATCTTGCAAACTACATGCATAAATCACATAATAAAATGGCATAGCTGATCTAAAGTTCCTGTAATAAATTTAATAGAATTTTTACATATAAGGTATTGGCTAATTATAATTTATATATAAATGGATGGGTCTACTTAACGATTTTTTGCAACATGTATAAATAATTAATAAATAAAAAACAAAGGTGTAAAGATTAATATTTTTATATTAAAAAGATTAAATATAAGTTGTATTTCTTAATTTGATGAACAAATGAAAATGTTTATATATGTCTTATGTCACTTTTTTAATTGAAAATACTAATCTTTTAAAGTTTGCAGGCACAAAATCGTAGAATGCATGTGTATGTGATACCTGCCTTACATTATTTGTTTTAACATTTATTTGATTTTCCGTATTAGTTAATTCTTAAGTATTTAATTCTTCAGTACTTCCACTATTAATACGGGCGCCATTATATTCACTGGTGCTGCTCTGAGATTAGTATTAATTTTGCTAGCGCTATGAATATTAATATTTATGTTTTCTCCTTTGTTTATATTTCTACTTTCGTCCTCTTGACCAGCTGGCTATAATACATGTTTTTTGCTAATGTAAAATTCATGTAATTCGATCTAATCTTAAGAAAATCACAGTAGTTGTACATAGGTAGTTGTTAATTTTAATGCAATTTGTGCTATTAATAAAAATAACCATTCAATTCATAACCAAAAGTGTGCTACTACAGTTGATCGGATAATGAGTATCTATTTTTATTGAAGTTCCTTTGTCTGTGTATAAATATTGTTCAGTACTGATATAAATTTGCATTGACAACTACTGTGAATATATACAGGACAGACTGACTAACTTTATGATCTTGATTATATTTCTTTTACAACGATTGTACTTGTCCACTTATAAACTTTAACTTTTATTCATAAAATTTTTTAGTAACAATAAGACTAGTAGAAATAATCAAGATCAAAAAATTAAATACTTCATTCTATATAATATTACAAAGATTGCCAAGCGATGCATAATAAATTTACAATAGAAGTACAAAGCTGAGTTTAATTAACTAAATCAATTTTAGAAATTTATTGCAAATAAAATATATTTGTTGATTCTCTTAGAGTCTATTTAACTACTTTGCAATGTGTGTAAAAAGTTAGTACCCATAAAAGAAAAATGTGTATAATAGTATTTTTATACTAAATAAAAAAAAAAAGAAAAAAAAAAAGAGAAAAGAAAAGAAAAAGCTAAATATAATAGTATTTTTTTAATTTTAGCAAGTGTAAACGTTTATGTCTTATGTCACCTTCTCTAAACTTAAATGCTAACATTTTAAAGTTTGCAGGCACAAAATCATAGAATGCATGTGTATGTGATAATTGTCCTACATTTTTTGTGTTAGTATTTATTTGATTTTCCATTTTAGTTAAGTCTTGTTCAGACTTTTCAGTACTTCCACTATCAGCATTGGCGTCTCTATATTCAGTGGTACTGCTAACATCACCGTTGATTTCGCTAGTACTATGAATATTAGGGTCTATGTTTTCTTCATCGCTTATATTTCTGTTTTCTTCTTCTTGGTCAGCTTGCTATAATACATGTTGTTATTAAGCAGAATAGATTGATTAACATCATATCCTTGATTATATCTATTGTATATGCAGTAATTGTACTCATGCTAATTATTATTCATTGTTCTCTTTTTTCAAATATAAAAAAATCTTGAAATAACAATTAGTTATACATTGGTAATTATAATATATTTATAATTATACTTAGGTATTTATATATATTTGAAAATGTAATATGAAAAATCTATAATTTCCAATTTTAAGACAAATATTATTTAATCGATGAATATATTTAAGCAAACTGTACCACATACATTGCCTTAATATAAACTGTAAGAGAAAGAGAGAGAGAGAGAGAGAGAAAGAATGTATTATAAATGTCTATAATTTTTAAATAATGTATAAGATCTTTCTCAATTGTTACATATTCAATGTTTTAAGAATATTTAATAATTTTTTAATCTGAATTAATAATAGAGTAAACATTGCATTTGCACAAAATAGATATAAAAACAATTTGGGTTAACAGTTAAAAAAGTACAACAGCTATACATTTTTTTGGTATGTCCGCTGCTTTTTTACAATGACTTTACATAAAAATATAACAAATTGTGATAAATTACTTCACTTCATTGTATATTACAATTGTAAATAATACGACATAACAGAAATTTCAATGAATTATTTCATAATAAAAACTATAAAAAGGTAAGAATTCTATTATCGAAAAAATATTGGCACACAAGAACAAATTTATTAATTATGTAAATTCTCCTAATGTTTGTTTTTATGTTTGCTAATTTGTCAATAATTTTTTGGTTGCACAATTTTTATTTTGGTTATGTTATATTATTTTCAATTTGTATAAATTATAAAACAAAGTAATATGTCATAATTTTGTCGACCTTTATGTAAAATTATAACAAAAAAAAAAAAAAAAAAAAAAAAAAAAAATAACAAATACCTTTGTAAGTGACTTATAAATTGTTTATCATCTTTTGTTTGTAGTTGAAGATGAAAAAGAGTAGGTGATATGGTTGTCACAAATGCACGCACGCATACATATGCATGTGTGTTGTATTTGTGTGTAATGCTTAAAGAAATCATTTGATAATGTCTAGTATCTTTCATTAATTATAATGCTTTGAAGATTATATTGCATAATTCAATCACATGTTAAATGAAAACATGCATAAGACTATAATACCTAATTAGATTTTTCCATTTTTGATAAAATATTTCATGCAACAATCTAATGATATCTTTTCAATAATGTTATTACTATTAAACTCTGTATTACTGGATTCCACCATGTTTTTATGGCTATCATTCTATAAAAGATATATTCATTGTTCAAGTATAACGGAAATAATTTGTTAACCCTTATAGTTCATTGCTTTTAACTCTTATCCAAATTGCTTGAATGCAATTAAATATAGCTGGATTTAAATGTAGCTTGTCCTAATTTTATTTCATTATGTTCCTTAAACATGTATAAACAGTAATCATGGCTATTCTTAAACATTTTGTATGTACCTCTCATACGTAATCATAGATTAACGCATTATCATAGCTCGTAGATTATATTTTACAAGAGAAAAGACTAACCTGTGCTCTTTTACGTTGCCTATCGGAAGAAACGTAATGAGTATGGGGTACTAGGCTTGCATCATTTGTGAACGCTGTGATAACAACCTACATTGGAAAAAGAACTTTTAATTTATATTGTATTAAGAAAAAAGTAGAAATTTTATATCATAATCAAAATTATTCTACATACTTTTTCTTCATAAACCTTCATAAATGCCACACTAATGCTATTAAAAGCGTTATTCATGAGAAGAAGAGCTTCCTTAGCCGCTGTTGAGTTTTTCCCATGTAAATCAAGTACAGGACGTAATCCTGAGACTACCAACTTGTAAACATCTGGTTTACCATCTGCTTTAATCGCTGTAGGTACTTTCTTTGCAATTGCTTGAAGTAATTGCATCTCTTCAAGAAATTCTCTGTCTTCCTCATTTGATAAACGCAGTGCTTTTAAAGATGATTCGTTTATTGGGGCTGGTTTTATCTCGCCAAGTGCAGATTGTCCAAGCTATATCATTGTAAATATTTAGAAAAAATATTTAATCCGATTAAAATATTTAATCTGAGCTTACTGTAATTGTTAATATATCTAAAGTAATGAACTGTTTGAGTTTCTGGAGGATGGGGAGGGGGGTATTGAAAAAACACTGTCGAACAGGGCGACCACCCTTTCTCTAAATGAGTATGAAAAGACCCAAGCAGCGCGATAGCGCTTGTTTTACTTTATGTCTAGAAATACCAAGCGGCGCGAGCCTGCTACTTCGATAATCAGTAACGTACCGTCAGTTGTCTAGAAAGCCAGAAATGTGTTGGGTTTTCTCGACATAAAGTCAGAACAGCGCGATCGCGCTGCTTGGGACTCAAACGGTTAATAACCTACAGCGTCATGGCCATCTCCTAAATAAATTCTGACCAATGCGTTATCATTGTCTCTTTCTGCAAGTTGCCCACTAATTGCTTGCCACGTTGTTTCTTCAATTTCATCATCATTTAACTGATACTTTTTTCCATTTGATAAGTCTAATGTATCAACTCCTTCTACCGCAATACTAACAATAGCTTCTGGTAGCGAAAATGGATCGGTAATAGAGATACCTTCCCAGGTTCCTCTCTACAATAATAATCATTAAAATATATAAAATAAGATAACATTGTAATAACGATTAAACTACAAAAATGTACTTGTTTAGCTATGAAACCCAGGCAATCTGCAAAAACTTCTCTCAATAAACTTTCTTCGATTTCTTTGTTTTCATGAAAAGATACACCATCCGGACTGTGAAGTACAACAAATTCACCATTGGCATAAACTATAATCGAAAGCAAAATAAATAATAATTATTTTACACATTTATATACACACTAAATATTGGAGGTATTGACTTTTAATTATTAATATCAAAGCATATATTAATATTCGGTCGTTACACTCACCTCCTGCCAAGGTGAATACAAAACAGATAAATAAATTCAACATCTTTTCTTTTAATATTTTCATTTAAACAATATGATGTAACAGACACTCACCAGATATTCGGATCGATCCTTACTGTGCGATCATTTGACGCATATAAGAAAGCGTAAGAAGCGACTTCTATATTATCGTCAAATATATAATCTACGAAAAGCCGATAAATGAAGGGCACTATATTACCAATAAATGATAAAACGACATTTAATATTTATATTTAAAGTATATATAAAGAAAATGTTACACTTATAATATGTACGAACAAGAGGTTCGTTAATATTTTTTTTTTTCTTATCTAAAACTAAGAAGAAAAAGAAAGAAAAGTAAATAAATAAAATAGAAATCGTTGACGCATATCCATTTTATTTATCCAATATATTACAATACTTTCGACATGAAGAAAGTAATTATAAGTAATAAATAAATAATTATATGTAATAAATAAGAAAATAAATAAATTATCACTATACGATGATGATGGCTGTTGAAATGTTTCATAAAATTATGCTTCTTTTTTTCTCGAACTTCCTTAAACGATTTCCTATCATTCTATACACAATTGAATCCTTCTTATGCTTTCTGGTTACAACTGTAATCAACAAATATACATGTATGTGTGTATTATATAGTATATATGTGTGTGTGTGTGTGTGTGTGTGTACGTATATATTATCTGTTTTAATATATAATTGTTACTACTATTTATTTGTGTAATACATACCCCAAATAACAAGAAGACAGATTAGGAAGAACACTACGGAAAATAAGATGAAACTGGTAAGAAATGGTAATTCATTCATAAAACATATTCCACGTTTAGATTTATCCTGAAACAAACAAAAATCAATATTTTATTATACTTTCTCTTTAGACTGTGTAAAATACATTATAAATAAATCAGTAAATATGGAAACATACATATTTTTCTTAAAATAAAATATAGCCATATTTATGTTAAAACCAATTTTTTTTTCTACAAAGAATAAAATAAAACAATAATCTATTAAATTTATTCTGCATTATTCTCATCGTTGTTTAATAACTGAATCGTTCGTTGATTATTACAATATTGTCCCTATAAAATTACGCATTCAAGCAAATAATGTGCAATCTTGCAAACTACATGCATAAATCACATAATAAAATGGCATAGCTGATCTAAAGTTCCTGTAATAAATTTAATAGAATTTTTACATATAAGGTATTGGCTAATTATAATTTATATATAAATGGATGGGTCTACTTAACGATTTTTTGCAACATGTATAAATAATTAATAAATAAAAAACAAAGGTGTAAAGATTAATATTTTTATATTAAAAAGATTAAATATAAGTTGTATTTCTTAATTTGATGAACAAATGAAAATGTTTATATATGTCTTATGTCACTTTTTTAATTGAAAATACTAATCTTTTAAAGTTTGCAGGCACAAAATCGTAGAATGCATGTGTATGTGATACCTGCCTTACATTATTTGTTTTAACATTTATTTGATTTTCCGTATTAGTTAATTCTTAAGTATTTAATTCTTCAGTACTTCCACTATTAATACGGGCGCCATTATATTCACTGGTGCTGCTCTGAGATTAGTATTAATTTTGCTAGCGCTATGAATATTAATATTTATGTTTTCTCCTTTGTTTATATTTCTACTTTCGTCCTCTTGACCAGCTGGCTATAATACATGTTTTTTGCTAATGTAAAATTCATGTAATTCGATCTAATCTTAAGAAAATCACAGTAGTTGTACATAGGTAGTTGTTAATTTTAATGCAATTTGTGCTATTAATAAAAATAACCATTCAATTCATAACCAAAAGTGTGCTACTACAGTTGATCGGATAATGAGTATCTATTTTTATTGAAGTTCCTTTGTCTGTGTATAAATATTGTTCAGTACTGATATAAATTTGCATTGACAACTACTGTGAATATATACAGGACAGACTGACTAACTTTATGATCTTGATTATATTTCTTTTACAACGATTGTACTTGTCCACTTATAAACTTTAACTTTTATTCATAAAATTTTTTAGTAACAATAAGACTAGTAGAAATAATCAAGATCAAAAAATTAAATACTTCATTCTATATAATATTACAAAGATTGCCAAGCGATGCATAATAAATTTACAATAGAAGTACAAAGCTGAGTTTAATTAACTAAATCAATTTTAGAAATTTATTGCAAATAAAATATATTTGTTGATTCTCTTAGAGTCTATTTAACTACTTTGCAATGTGTGTAAAAAGTTAGTACCCATAAAAGAAAAATGTGTATAATAGTATTTTTATACTAAATAAAAAAAAAAAGAAAAAAAAAAAGAGAAAAGAAAAGAAAAAGCTAAATATAATAGTATTTTTTTAATTTTAGCAAGTGTAAACGTTTATGTCTTATGTCACCTTCTCTAAACTTAAATGCTAACATTTTAAAGTTTGCAGGCACAAAATCATAGAATGCATGTGTATGTGATAATTGTCCTACATTTTTTGTGTTAGTATTTATTTGATTTTCCATTTTAGTTAAGTCTTGTTCAGACTTTTCAGTACTTCCACTATCAGCATTGGCGTCTCTATATTCAGTGGTACTGCTAACATCACCGTTGATTTCGCTAGTACTATGAATATTAGGGTCTATGTTTTCTTCATCGCTTATATTTCTGTTTTCTTCTTCTTGGTCAGCTTGCTATAATACATGTTGTTATTAAGCAGAATAGATTGATTAACATCATATCCTTGATTATATCTATTGTATATGCAGTAATTGTACTCATGCTAATTATTATTCATTGTTCTCTTTTTTCAAATATAAAAAAATCTTGAAATAACAATTAGTTATACATTGGTAATTATAATATATTTATAATTATACTTAGGTATTTATATATATTTGAAAATGTAATATGAAAAATCTATAATTTCCAATTTTAAGACAAATATTATTTAATCGATGAATATATTTAAGCAAACTGTACCACATACATTGCCTTAATATAAACTGTAAGAGAAAGAGAGAGAGAGAGAGAGAGAAAGAATGTATTATAAATGTCTATAATTTTTAAATAATGTATAAGATCTTTCTCAATTGTTACATATTCAATGTTTTAAGAATATTTAATAATTTTTTAATCTGAATTAATAATAGAGTAAACATTGCATTTGCACAAAATAGATATAAAAACAATTTGGGTTAACAGTTAAAAAAGTACAACAGCTATACATTTTTTTGGTATGTCCGCTGCTTTTTTACAATGACTTTACATAAAAATATAACAAATTGTGATAAATTACTTCACTTCATTGTATATTACAATTGTAAATAATACGACATAACAGAAATTTCAATGAATTATTTCATAATAAAAACTATAAAAAGGTAAGAATTCTATTATCGAAAAAATATTGGCACACAAGAACAAATTTATTAATTATGTAAATTCTCCTAATGTTTGTTTTTATGTTTGCTAATTTGTCAATAATTTTTTGGTTGCACAATTTTTATTTTGGTTATGTTATATTATTTTCAATTTGTATAAATTATAAAACAAAGTAATATGTCATAATTTTGTCGACCTTTATGTAAAATTATAACAAAAAAAAAAAAAAAAAAAAAAAAAAAAAAAATAACAAATACCTTTGTAAGTGACTTATAAATTGTTTATCATCTTTTGTTTGTAGTTGAAGATGAAAAAGAGTAGGTGATATGGTTGTCACAAATGCACGCACACATACATATGCATGTGTGTTGTATTTGTGTGTAATGCTTAAAGAAATCATTTGATAATGTCTAGTATCTTTCATTAATTATAATGCTGTGAAGATTATATTGCATAATTCAATCACATGTTAAATGAAAACATGCATAAGACTATAATACCTAATTAGATTTTTCCATTTTTGATAAAATATTTCATGCAACAATCTAATGATATCTTTTCAATAATGTTATTACTATTAAACTCTGTATTACTGGATTCCACCATGTTTTTATGGCTATCATTCTATAAAAGATATATTCATTGTTCAAGTATAACGGAAATAATTTGTTAACCCTTATAGTTCATTGCTTTTAACTCTTATCCAAATTGCTTGAATGCAATTAAATATAGCTGGATTTAAATGTAGCTTGTCCTAATTTTATTTCATTATGTTCCTTAAACATGTATAAACAGTAATCATGGCTATTCTTAAACATTTTGTATGTACCTCTCATACGTAATCATAGATTAACGCATTATCATAGCTCGTAGATTATATTTTACAAGAGAAAAGACTAACCTGTGCTCTTTTACGTTGCCTATCGGAAGAAACGTAATGAGTATGGGGTACTAGGCTTGCATCATTTGTGAACGCTGTGATAACAACCTACATTGGAAAAAGAACTTTTAATTTATATTGTATTAAGAAAAAAGTAGAAATTTTATATCATAATCAAAATTATTCTACATACTTTTTCTTCATAAACCTTCATAAATGCCACACTAATGCTATTAAAAGCGTTATTCATGAGAAGAAGAGCTTCCTTAGCCGCTGTTGAGTTTTTCCCATGTAAATCAAGTACAGGACGTAATCCTGAGACTACCAACTTGTAAACATCTGGTTTACCATCTGCTTTAATCGCTGTAGGTACTTTCTTTGCAATTGCTTGAAGTAATTGCATCTCTTCAAGAAATTCTCTGTCTTCCTCATTTGATAAACGCAGTGCTTTTAAAGATGATTCGTTTATTGGGGCTGGTTTTATCTCGCCAAGTGCAGATTGTCCAAGCTATATCATTGTAAATATTTAGAAAAAATATTTAATCCGATTAAAATATTTAATCTGAGCTTACTGTAATTGTTAATATATCTAAAGTAATGAACTGTTTGAGTTTCTGGAGGATGGGGAGGGGGGTATTGAAAAAACACTGTCGAACAGGGCGACCACCCTTTCTCTAAATGAGTATGAAAAGACCCAAGCAGCGCGATAGCGCTTGTTTTACTTTATGTCTAGAAATACCAAGCGGCGCGAGCCTGCTACTTCGATAATCAGTAACGTACCGTCAGTTGTCTAGAAAGCCAGAAATGTGTTGGGTTTTCTCGACATAAAGTCAGAACAGCGCGATCGCGCTGCTTGGGACTCAAACGGTTAATAACCTACAGCGTCATGGCCATCTCCTAAATAAATTCTGACCAATGCGTTATCATTGTCTCTTTCTGCAAGTTGCCCACTAATTGCTTGCCACGTTGTTTCTTCAATTTCATCATCATTTAACTGATACTTTTTTCCATTTGATAAGTCTAATGTATCAACTCCTTCTACCGCAATACTAACAATAGCTTCTGGTAGCGAAAATGGATCGGTAATAGAGATACCTTCCCAGGTTCCTCTCTACAATAATAATCATTAAAATATATAAAATAAGATAACATTGTAATAACGATTAAACTACAAAAATGTACTTGTTTAGCTATGAAACCCAGGCAATCTGCAAAAACTTCTCTCAATAAACTTTCTTCGATTTCTTTGTTTTCATGAAAAGATACACCATCCGGACTGTGAAGTACAACAAATTCACCATTGGCATAAACTATAATCGAAAGCAAAATAAATAATAATTATTTTACACATTTATATACACACTAAATATTGGAGGTATTGACTTTTAATTATTAATATCAAAGCATATATTAATATTCGGTCGTTACACTCACCTCCTGCCAAGGTGAATACAAAACAGATAAATAAATTCAACATCTTTTCTTTTAATATTTTCATTTAAACAATATGATGTAACAGACACTCACCAGATATTCGGATCGATCCTTACTGTGCGATCATTTGACGCATATAAGAAAGCGTAAGAAGCGACTTCTATATTATCGTCAAATATATAATCTACGAAAAGCCGATAAATGAAGGGCACTATATTACCAATAAATGATAAAACGACATTTAATATTTATATTTAAAGTATATATAAAGAAAATGTTACACTTATAATATGTACGAACAAGAGGTTCGTTAATATTTTTTTTTTTCTTATCTAAAACTAAGAAGAAAAAGAAAGAAAAGTAAATAAATAAAATAGAAATCGTTGACGCATATCCATTTTATTTATCCAATATATTACAATACTTTCGACATGAAGAAAGTAATTATAAGTAATAAATAAATAATTATATGTAATAAATAAGAAAATAAATAAATTATCACTATACGATGATGATGGCTGTTGAAATGTTTCATAAAATTATGCTTCTTTTTTTCTCGAACTTCCTTAAACGATTTCCTATCATTCTATACACAATAGAATCCTTCTTATGCTTTCTGGTTACAACTGTAATCAACAAATATACATGTATGTGTGTATTATATAGTATATATGTGTGTGTGTGTGTGTGTGTGTGTGTGTGTGTGTGTGTGTGTGTGTACGTATATATTATCTGTTTTAATATATAATTGTTACTACTATTTATTTGTGTAATACATACCCCAAATAACAAGAAGACAGATTAGGAAGAACACTACGGAAAATAAGATGAAACTGGTAAGAAATGGTAATTCATTCATAAAACATATTCCACGTTTAGATTTATCCTGAAACAAACAAAAATCAATATTTTATTATACTTTCTCTTTAGACTGTGTAAAATACATTATAAATAAATCAGTAAATATGGAAACATACATATTTTTCTTAAAATAAAATATAGCCATATTTATGTTAAAACCAATTTTTTTTTCTACAAAGAATAAAATAAAACAATAATCTATTAAATTTATTCTGCATTATTCTCATCGTTGTTTAATAACTGAATCGTTCGTTGATTATTACAATATTGTCCCTATAAAATTACGCATTCAAGCAAATAATGTGCAATCTTGCAAACTACATGCATAAATCACATAATAAAATGGCATAGCTGATCTAAAGTTCCTGTAATAAATTTAATAGAATTTTTACATATAAGGTATTGGCTAATTATAATTTATATATAAATGGATGGGTCTACTTAACGATTTTTTGCAACATGTATAAATAATTAATAAATAAAAAACAAAGGTGTAAAGATTAATATTTTTATATTAAAAAGATTAAATATAAGTTGTATTTCTTAATTTGATGAACAAATGAAAATGTTTATATATGTCTTATGTCACTTTTTTAATTGAAAATACTAATCTTTTAAAGTTTGCAGGCACAAAATCGTAGAATGCATGTGTATGTGATACCTGCCTTACATTATTTGTTTTAACATTTATTTGATTTTCCGTATTAGTTAATTCTTAAGTATTTAATTCTTCAGTACTTCCACTATTAATACGGGCGCCATTATATTCACTGGTGCTGCTCTGAGATTAGTATTAATTTTGCTAGCGCTATGAATATTAATATTTATGTTTTCTCCTTTGTTTATATTTCTACTTTCGTCCTCTTGACCAGCTGGCTATAATACATGTTTTTTGCTAATGTAAAATTCATGTAATTCGATCTAATCTTAAGAAAATCACAGTAGTTGTACATAGGTAGTTGTTAATTTTAATGCAATTTGTGCTATTAATAAAAATAACCATTCAATTCATAACCAAAAGTGTGCTACTACAGTTGATCGGATAATGAGTATCTATTTTTATTGAAGTTCCTTTGTCTGTGTATAAATATTGTTCAGTACTGATATAAATTTGCATTGACAACTACTGTGAATATATACAGGACAGACTGACTAACTTTATGATCTTGATTATATTTCTTTTACAACGATTGTACTTGTCCACTTATAAACTTTAACTTTTATTCATAAAATTTTTTAGTAACAATAAGACTAGTAGAAATAATCAAGATCAAAAAATTAAATACTTCATTCTATATAATATTACAAAGATTGCCAAGCGATGCATAATAAATTTACAATAGAAGTACAAAGCTGAGTTTAATTAACTAAATCAATTTTAGAAATTTATTGCAAATAAAATATATTTGTTGATTCTCTTAGAGTCTATTTAACTACTTTGCAATGTGTGTAAAAAGTTAGTACCCATAAAAGAAAAATGTGTATAATAGTATTTTTATACTAAATAAAAAAAAAAAGAAAAAAAAAAAGAGAAAAGAAAAGAAAAAGCTAAATATAATAGTATTTTTTTAATTTTAGCAAGTGTAAACGTTTATGTCTTATGTCACCTTCTCTAAACTTAAATGCTAACATTTTAAAGTTTGCAGGCACAAAATCATAGAATGCATGTGTATGTGATAATTGTCCTACATTTTTTGTGTTAGTATTTATTTGATTTTCCATTTTAGTTAAGTCTTGTTCAGACTTTTCAGTACTTCCACTATCAGCATTGGCGTCTCTATATTCAGTGGTACTGCTAACATCACCGTTGATTTCGCTAGTACTATGAATATTAGGGTCTATGTTTTCTTCATCGCTTATATTTCTGTTTTCTTCTTCTTGGTCAGCTTGCTATAATACATGTTGTTATTAAGCAGAATAGATTGATTAACATCATATCCTTGATTATATCTATTGTATATGCAGTAATTGTACTCATGCTAATTATTATTCATTGTTCTCTTTTTTCAAATATAAAAAAATCTTGAAATAACAATTAGTTATACATTGGTAATTATAATATATTTATAATTATACTTAGGTATTTATATATATTTGAAAATGTAATATGAAAAATCTATAATTTCCAATTTTAAGACAAATATTATTTAATCGATGAATATATTTAAGCAAACTGTACCACATACATTGCCTTAATATAAACTGTAAGAGAAAGAGAGAGAGAGAGAGAGAGAAAGAATGTATTATAAATGTCTATAATTTTTAAATAATGTATAAGATCTTTCTCAATTGTTACATATTCAATGTTTTAAGAATATTTAATAATTTTTTAATCTGAATTAATAATAGAGTAAACATTGCATTTGCACAAAATAGATATAAAAACAATTTGGGTTAACAGTTAAAAAAGTACAACAGCTATACATTTTTTTGGTATGTCCGCTGCTTTTTTACAATGACTTTACATAAAAATATAACAAATTGTGATAAATTACTTCACTTCATTGTATATTACAATTGTAAATAATACGACATAACAGAAATTTCAATGAATTATTTCATAATAAAAACTATAAAAAGGTAAGAATTCTATTATCGAAAAAATATTGGCACACAAGAACAAATTTATTAATTATGTAAATTCTCCTAATGTTTGTTTTTATGTTTGCTAATTTGTCAATAATTTTTTGGTTGCACAATTTTTATTTTGGTTATGTTATATTATTTTCAATTTGTATAAATTATAAAACAAAGTAATATGTCATAATTTTGTCGACCTTTATGTAAAATTATAACAAAAAAAAAAAAAAAAAAAAAAAAAAAAAAATAACAAATACCTTTGTAAGTGACTTATAAATTGTTTATCATCTTTTGTTTGTAGTTGAAGATGAAAAAGAGTAGGTGATATGGTTGTCACAAATGCACGCACACATACATATGCATGTGTGTTGTATTTGTGTGTAATGCTTAAAGAAATCATTTGATAATGTCTAGTATCTTTCATTAATTATAATGCTGTGAAGATTATATTGCATAATTCAATCACATGTTAAATGAAAACATGCATAAGACTATAATACCTAATTAGATTTTTCCATTTTTGATAAAATATTTCATGCAACAATCTAATGATATCTTTTCAATAATGTTATTACTATTAAACTCTGTATTACTGGATTCCACCATGTTTTTATGGCTATCATTCTATAAAAGATATATTCATTGTTCAAGTATAACGGAAATAATTTGTTAACCCTTATAGTTCATTGCTTTTAACTCTTATCCAAATTGCTTGAATGCAATTAAATATAGCTGGATTTAAATGTAGCTTGTCCTAATTTTATTTCATTATGTTCCTTAAACATGTATAAACAGTAATCATGGCTATTCTTAAACATTTTGTATGTACCTCTCATACGTAATCATAGATTAACGCATTATCATAGCTCGTAGATTATATTTTACAAGAGAAAAGACTAACCTGTGCTCTTTTACGTTGCCTATCGGAAGAAACGTAATGAGTATGGGGTACTAGGCTTGCATCATTTGTGAACGCTGTGATAACAACCTACATTGGAAAAAGAACTTTTAATTTATATTGTATTAAGAAAAAAGTAGAAATTTTATATCATAATCAAAATTATTCTACATACTTTTTCTTCATAAACCTTCATAAATGCCACACTAATGCTATTAAAAGCGTTATTCATGAGAAGAAGAGCTTCCTTAGCCGCTGTTGAGTTTTTCCCATGTAAATCAAGTACAGGACGTAATCCTGAGACTACCAACTTGTAAACATCTGGTTTACCATCTGCTTTAATCGCTGTAGGTACTTTCTTTGCAATTGCTTGAAGTAATTGCATCTCTTCAAGAAATTCTCTGTCTTCCTCATTTGATAAACGCAGTGCTTTTAAAGATGATTCGTTTATTGGGGCTGGTTTTATCTCGCCAAGTGCAGATTGTCCAAGCTATATCATTGTAAATATTTAGAAAAAATATTTAATCCGATTAAAATATTTAATCTGAGCTTACTGTAATTGTTAATATATCTAAAGTAATGAACTGTTTGAGTTTCTGGAGGATGGGGAGGGGGGTATTGAAAAAACACTGTCGAACAGGGCGACCACCCTTTCTCTAAATGAGTATGAAAAGACCCAAGCAGCGCGATAGCGCTTGTTTTACTTTATGTCTAGAAATACCAAGCGGCGCGAGCCTGCTACTTCGATAATCAGTAACGTACCGTCAGTTGTCTAGAAAGCCAGAAATGTGTTGGGTTTTCTCGACATAAAGTCAGAACAGCGCGATCGCGCTGCTTGGGACTCAAACGGTTAATAACCTACAGCGTCATGGCCATCTCCTAAATAAATTCTGACCAATGCGTTATCATTGTCTCTTTCTGCAAGTTGCCCACTAATTGCTTGCCACGTTGTTTCTTCAATTTCATCATCATTTAACTGATACTTTTTTCCATTTGATAAGTCTAATGTATCAACTCCTTCTACCGCAATACTAACAATAGCTTCTGGTAGCGAAAATGGATCGGTAATAGAGATACCTTCCCAGGTTCCTCTCTACAATAATAATCATTAAAATATATAAAATAAGATAACATTGTAATAACGATTAAACTACAAAAATGTACTTGTTTAGCTATGAAACCCAGGCAATCTGCAAAAACTTCTCTCAATAAACTTTCTTCGATTTCTTTGTTTTCATGAAAAGATACACCATCCGGACTGTGAAGTACAACAAATTCACCATTGGCATAAACTATAATCGAAAGCAAAATAAATAATAATTATTTTACACATTTATATACACACTAAATATTGGAGGTATTGACTTTTAATTATTAATATCAAAGCATATATTAATATTCGGTCGTTACACTCACCTCCTGCCAAGGTGAATACAAAACAGATAAATAAATTCAACATCTTTTCTTTTAATATTTTCATTTAAACAATATGATGTAACAGACACTCACCAGATATTCGGATCGATCCTTACTGTGCGATCATTTGACGCATATAAGAAAGCGTAAGAAGCGACTTCTATATTATCGTCAAATATATAATCTACGAAAAGCCGATAAATGAAGGGCACTATATTACCAATAAATGATAAAACGACATTTAATATTTATATTTAAAGTATATATAAAGAAAATGTTACACTTATAATATGTACGAACAAGAGGTTCGTTAATATTTTTTTTTTTCTTATCTAAAACTAAGAAGAAAAAGAAAGAAAAGTAAATAAATAAAATAGAAATCGTTGACGCATATCCATTTTATTTATCCAATATATTACAATACTTTCGACATGAAGAAAGTAATTATAAGTAATAAATAAATAATTATATGTAATAAATAAGAAAATAAATAAATTATCACTATACGATGATGATGGCTGTTGAAATGTTTCATAAAATTATGCTTCTTTTTTTCTCGAACTTCCTTAAACGATTTCCTATCATTCTATACACAATAGAATCCTTCTTATGCTTTCTGGTTACAACTGTAATCAACAAATATACATGTATGTGTGTATTATATAGTATATATGTGTGTGTGTGTGTGTGTGTGTGTACGTATATATTATCTGTTTTAATATATAATTGTTACTACTATTTATTTGTGTAATACATACCCCAAATAACAAGAAGACAGATTAGGAAGAACACTACGGAAAATAAGATGAAACTGGTAAGAAATGGTAATTCATTCATAAAACATATTCCACGTTTAGATTTATCCTGAAACAAACAAAAATCAATATTTTATTATACTTTCTCTTTAGACTGTGTAAAATACATTATAAATAAATCAGTAAATATGGAAACATACATATTTTTCTTAAAATAAAATATAGCCATATTTATGTTAAAACCAATTTTTTTTTCTACAAAGAATAAAATAAAACAATAATCTATTAAATTTATTCTGCATTATTCTCATCGTTGTTTAATAACTGAATCGTTCGTTGATTATTACAATATTGTCCCTATAAAATTACGCATTCAAGCAAATAATGTGCAATCTTGCAAACTACATGCATAAATCACATAATAAAATGGCATAGCTGATCTAAAGTTCCTGTAATAAATTTAATAGAATTTTTACATATAAGGTATTGGCTAATTATAATTTATATATAAATGGATGGGTCTACTTAACGATTTTTTGCAACATGTATAAATAATTAATAAATAAAAAACAAAGGTGTAAAGATTAATATTTTTATATTAAAAAGATTAAATATAAGTTGTATTTCTTAATTTGATGAACAAATGAAAATGTTTATATATGTCTTATGTCACTTTTTTAATTGAAAATACTAATCTTTTAAAGTTTGCAGGCACAAAATCGTAGAATGCATGTGTATGTGATACCTGCCTTACATTATTTGTTTTAACATTTATTTGATTTTCCGTATTAGTTAATTCTTAAGTATTTAATTCTTCAGTACTTCCACTATTAATACGGGCGCCATTATATTCACTGGTGCTGCTCTGAGATTAGTATTAATTTTGCTAGCGCTATGAATATTAATATTTATGTTTTCTCCTTTGTTTATATTTCTACTTTCGTCCTCTTGACCAGCTGGCTATAATACATGTTTTTTGCTAATGTAAAATTCATGTAATTCGATCTAATCTTAAGAAAATCACAGTAGTTGTACATAGGTAGTTGTTAATTTTAATGCAATTTGTGCTATTAATAAAAATAACCATTCAATTCATAACCAAAAGTGTGCTACTACAGTTGATCGGATAATGAGTATCTATTTTTATTGAAGTTCCTTTGTCTGTGTATAAATATTGTTCAGTACTGATATAAATTTGCATTGACAACTACTGTGAATATATACAGGACAGACTGACTAACTTTATGATCTTGATTATATTTCTTTTACAACGATTGTACTTGTCCACTTATAAACTTTAACTTTTATTCATAAAATTTTTTAGTAACAATAAGACTAGTAGAAATAATCAAGATCAAAAAATTAAATACTTCATTCTATATAATATTACAAAGATTGCCAAGCGATGCATAATAAATTTACAATAGAAGTACAAAGCTGAGTTTAATTAACTAAATCAATTTTAGAAATTTATTGCAAATAAAATATATTTGTTGATTCTCTTAGAGTCTATTTAACTACTTTGCAATGTGTGTAAAAAGTTAGTACCCATAAAAGAAAAATGTGTATAATAGTATTTTTATACTAAATAAAAAAAAAAAGAAAAAAAAAAAGAGAAAAGAAAAGAAAAAGCTAAATATAATAGTATTTTTTTAATTTTAGCAAGTGTAAACGTTTATGTCTTATGTCACCTTCTCTAAACTTAAATGCTAACATTTTAAAGTTTGCAGGCACAAAATCATAGAATGCATGTGTATGTGATAATTGTCCTACATTTTTTGTGTTAGTATTTATTTGATTTTCCATTTTAGTTAAGTCTTGTTCAGACTTTTCAGTACTTCCACTATCAGCATTGGCGTCTCTATATTCAGTGGTACTGCTAACATCACCGTTGATTTCGCTAGTACTATGAATATTAGGGTCTATGTTTTCTTCATCGCTTATATTTCTGTTTTCTTCTTCTTGGTCAGCTTGCTATAATACATGTTGTTATTAAGCAGAATAGATTGATTAACATCATATCCTTGATTATATCTATTGTATATGCAGTAATTGTACTCATGCTAATTATTATTCATTGTTCTCTTTTTTCAAATATAAAAAAATCTTGAAATAACAATTAGTTATACATTGGTAATTATAATATATTTATAATTATACTTAGGTATTTATATATATTTGAAAATGTAATATGAAAAATCTATAATTTCCAATTTTAAGACAAATATTATTTAATCGATGAATATATTTAAGCAAACTGTACCACATACATTGCCTTAATATAAACTGTAAGAGAAAGAGAGAGAGAGAGAGAGAGAGAAAGAATGTATTATAAATGTCTATAATTTTTAAATAATGTATAAGATCTTTCTCAATTGTTACATATTCAATGTTTTAAGAATATTTAATAATTTTTTAATCTGAATTAATAATAGAGTAAACATTGCATTTGCACAAAATAGATATAAAAACAATTTGGGTTAACAGTTAAAAAAGTACAACAGCTATACATTTTTTTGGTATGTCCGCTGCTTTTTTACAATGACTTTACATAAAAATATAACAAATTGTGATAAATTACTTCACTTCATTGTATATTACAATTGTAAATAATACGACATAACAGAAATTTCAATGAATTATTTCATAATAAAAACTATAAAAAGGTAAGAATTCTATTATCGAAAAAATATTGGCACACAAGAACAAATTTATTAATTATGTAAATTCTCCTAATGTTTGTTTTTATGTTTGCTAATTTGTCAATAATTTTTTGGTTGCACAATTTTTATTTTGGTTATGTTATATTATTTTCAATTTGTATAAATTATAAAACAAAGTAATATGTCATAATTTTGTCGACCTTTATGTAAAATTATAACAAAAAAAAAAAAAAAAAAAAAAAAAAAAAATAACAAATACCTTTGTAAGTGACTTATAAATTGTTTATCATCTTTTGTTTGTAGTTGAAGATGAAAAAGAGTAGGTGATATGGTTGTCACAAATGCACGCACACATACATATGCATGTGTGTTGTATTTGTGTGTAATGCTTAAAGAAATCATTTGATAATGTCTAGTATCTTTCATTAATTATAATGCTGTGAAGATTATATTGCATAATTCAATCACATGTTAAATGAAAACATGCATAAGACTATAATACCTAATTAGATTTTTCCATTTTTGATAAAATATTTCATGCAACAATCTAATGATATCTTTTCAATAATGTTATTACTATTAAACTCTGTATTACTGGATTCCACCATGTTTTTATGGCTATCATTCTATAAAAGATATATTCATTGTTCAAGTATAACGGAAATAATTTGTTAACCCTTATAGTTCATTGCTTTTAACTCTTATCCAAATTGCTTGAATGCAATTAAATATAGCTGGATTTAAATGTAGCTTGTCCTAATTTTATTTCATTATGTTCCTTAAACATGTATAAACAGTAATCATGGCTATTCTTAAACATTTTGTATGTACCTCTCATACGTAATCATAGATTAACGCATTATCATAGCTCGTAGATTATATTTTACAAGAGAAAAGACTAACCTGTGCTCTTTTACGTTGCCTATCGGAAGAAACGTAATGAGTATGGGGTACTAGGCTTGCATCATTTGTGAACGCTGTGATAACAACCTACATTGGAAAAAGAACTTTTAATTTATATTGTATTAAGAAAAAAGTAGAAATTTTATATCATAATCAAAATTATTCTACATACTTTTTCTTCATAAACCTTCATAAATGCCACACTAATGCTATTAAAAGCGTTATTCATGAGAAGAAGAGCTTCCTTAGCCGCTGTTGAGTTTTTCCCATGTAAATCAAGTACAGGACGTAATCCTGAGACTACCAACTTGTAAACATCTGGTTTACCATCTGCTTTAATCGCTGTAGGTACTTTCTTTGCAATTGCTTGAAGTAATTGCATCTCTTCAAGAAATTCTCTGTCTTCCTCATTTGATAAACGCAGTGCTTTTAAAGATGATTCGTTTATTGGGGCTGGTTTTATCTCGCCAAGTGCAGATTGTCCAAGCTATATCATTGTAAATATTTAGAAAAAATATTTAATCCGATTAAAATATTTAATCTGAGCTTACTGTAATTGTTAATATATCTAAAGTAATGAACTGTTTGAGTTTCTGGAGGATGGGGAGGGGGGTATTGAAAAAACACTGTCGAACAGGGCGACCACCCTTTCTCTAAATGAGTATGAAAAGACCCAAGCAGCGCGATAGCGCTTGTTTTACTTTATGTCTAGAAATACCAAGCGGCGCGAGCCTGCTACTTCGATAATCAGTAACGTACCGTCAGTTGTCTAGAAAGCCAGAAATGTGTTGGGTTTTCTCGACATAAAGTCAGAACAGCGCTATCGCGCTGCTTGGGACTCAAACGGTTAATAACCTACAGCGTCATGGCCATCTCCTAAATAAATTCTGACCAATGCGTTATCATTGTCTCTTTCTGCAAGTTGCCCACTAATTGCTTGCCACGTTGTTTCTTCAATTTCATCATCATTTAACTGATACTTTTTTCCATTTGATAAGTCTAATGTATCAACTCCTTCTACCGCAATACTAACAATAGCTTCTGGTAGCGAAAATGGATCGGTAATAGAGATACCTTCCCAGGTTCCTCTCTACAATAATAATCATTAAAATATATAAAATAAGATAACATTGTAATAACGATTAAACTACAAAAATGTACTTGTTTAGCTATGAAACCCAGGCAATCTGCAAAAACTTCTCTCAATAAACTTTCTTCGATTTCTTTGTTTTCATGAAAAGATACACCATCCGGACTGTGAAGTACAACAAATTCACCATTGGCATAAACTATAATCGAAAGCAAAATAAATAATAATTATTTTACACATTTATATACACACTAAATATTGGAGGTATTGACTTTTAATTATTAATATCAAAGCATATATTAATATTCGGTCGTTACACTCACCTCCTGCCAAGGTGAATACAAAACAGATAAATAAATTCAACATCTTTTCTTTTAATATTTTCATTTAAACAATATGATGTAACAGACACTCACCAGATATTCGGATCGATCCTTACTGTGCGATCATTTGACGCATATAAGAAAGCGTAAGAAGCGACTTCTATATTATCGTCAAATATATAATCTACGAAAAGCCGATAAATGAAGGGCACTATATTACCAATAAATGATAAAACGACATTTAATATTTATATTTAAAGTATATATAAAGAAAATGTTACACTTATAATATGTACGAACAAGAGGTTCGTTAATATTTTTTTTTTTCTTATCTAAAACTAAGAAGAAAAAGAAAGAAAAGTAAATAAATAAAATAGAAATCGTTGACGCATATCCATTTTATTTATCCAATATATTACAATACTTTCGACATGAAGAAAGTAATTTTAGAAACTGCCGCTAGAGGATGATGAGCGCTGTACGATCATTGGGTGTGAACCTTCGCAAGTGTGGCACGTATAGAACTCGTGACTCTCGATGTATGGTTGTGTAAAATAGTTAAAATCTCGTGATGTCACGATATTGATCGCTGCTATCTTGGATTCCTATTATATATATCCTCTGGTTTTTTACGTTGACTCACGACATTATCTTCGAGTCTCGTTGATTTCGCATCGCGGAGTTCTTCTCTCCGTTGCGATCAGGAATATATTTGAAACGAATTATCATCCTAATAGTAAAATTCTCCATCTTCTAAGATGGGTTCGCTTTTTCGAAGCGAAGAAATGACCTTGTGTCAACTCTTTTTACAAAGCGAAGCTGCCTACGCTTGTGTCTCCGAACTCGGCGAACTTGGCCTTGTTCAATTTCGAGATGTAAGTTTTCAATTATATTTCGATGAATATCTTTTTATTTCGTTATGTAGATGCGTTACATGTATTTCAAATTCTAACATTTATAGATCTTTTACGAACTTGTTACAATCCAATGTACTTTGTTTCCATTTAAGGAAATATATAAATTATGATAAAATTTGTTACTTTCTCTCTCTAATCTATATTTTAATATAGCTTAATCCAGATGTTAACGCATTCCAACGAAAGTTTGTTAATGAAGTTCGTCGTTGCGATGAAATGGAACGAAAATTGCGATATCTTGAGAAGGAAATCAAAAAAGACGAAATACCAATGCTGGATACCGGTGAAAATCCTGAAGCTCCGCAACCTCGTGAGATGATCGATCTAGAAGCTACATTTGAAAAATTGGAGAATGAGCTGCGAGAAGTCAATCAAAATGCTGAAGCTCTTAAACGTAACTTCTTAGAATTGACTGAGCTAAAGCATATATTAAGAAAAACTCAAGTCTTCTTTGACGAGGTAAGATTTATTTAACCATTTTATTCATGCTATTAACATGCGTAACCGTGTGTGTGATGATGCAATAATTTGACAAATGCAATTGGAAATTGGGAGCCTAATCATTGAAAATAGTAAAATTATATTTCCGTGTTTGTCACTGATAAAATAATTATGTGGATTTTCTTATTTCTGATCCAATAAATGATATAATTCAATGAAAAAATGAATCTCATAAGAATTTCTCACTTTACATTTTTATGATTTCATTATATAAATGTAAAGTTTTATTATATGAGTCATTATTGGATAATAAATAAGAATATTTCAAATTACAAAACTGACATGTTATGTTTGGTAATTTTGTGTGGGTGTTACATTGAAAATGGGTGCCTATATTGTTAACTATACCTTATTGTATTGTCATTGTTTTTGTCATTGTAGCATATTTTTGAGTTGTAGAATCTGGAAAAAGACAATAAATATTAAAATTGTATAAAAATTCTATAGAAAATAATTAATGATGTGGATAAATTATTTATCTTTTAGTCCTTAAATAAATGTATAATATTGATAATAATATTAATAATAATTATGATATAAAAGAAATATACATATATTATATATAAATAATAATATAATGACTTTTAACCATAATAATCATCATGACAGTAATAATGACGATATCAATTATATTTCATATAAATTTTACAGTAAAATTTAATCTTAACAAAAGAGCTATTTTTTATTTGGTAAAAGATATGTATTAGAAAAAGTGAAAAGTAAAAATTCGTATAGTTAGGATTGAATTAAATGATATATAAATATTTGCAGATTTTGTAAACATAACATAAAGAAATGCACATGAAAAAAAATAATCTGGATGTAAAATCAAACTAACAACATTTTTGTCTATTTCTACTCTCTTCTCTTATATTTTTTTTCTCTTTCCATATATATATAAATATACATATTTTGGAAATTTTGTTGTTTCTATCTTTCATTTCTAAGACTGAAATTATTATAAAAAAAAATTGTCTTATAGTATAATGGATACAAATGAAATTTAATCTTTATATTTTATTATATAAAAGTTTTACTTGTTATTGCATTGGTAATTTCTCAGTGTTAAATATAGTTTTCTTTTGTTTTTGTTTTATTTTATTTATTTATTTATTTTTGTTTAATGTTTTAAATTCATATTTAAGGCGTGTAAGAAAATGCTTTGGACTTTGCAGATATTTATCTTTTTGCACTATTCAGTAAATTAATTTTTATGTTGTGGATAGTGTGCCTTAATTTCTTTAATGAAGCATTTAAATAGAAACTTCAATTTATAATTTTTCAAAATCAAATCTAATGAGCAAATTTGTGAATATGGGTATGAGAACAACTATGATGCATGTAAAATTTTTAAATAATGTAATAGTTATGCGATGCAAGTATATATTTATAAATGCTTAAAAAGTTTAATTTAAAGCCAATATATATGTATGTGTATATATGTATATACCTATATATTCATATATATATATATATATATATATATATATATATATATATTCATTTTATAAATTAAGAATATTAAAGGTTATACTAACGTTAATAATAATTTTAAAAAATCGAATCTTCTTCATATTATAATGTTTTCGTTTTGTGTTACTAATAATACTATTGAGTGATTTTAGGACATGTAATGTGTTACTATTGCCAACTAACCAAGTTGCAGAATTGCAAAAGACATATGTCACTTATGCCCTACTTCCCAAAGTTCCTATATAATTATTGTTTTTTTCCTAAATATAGTTAAAAATTATTAAAAAGAAATTCATTATTTTAAAATATATATATATATGTCTAATGTAGACATATAATGAATAGATATGATATTATCTACATGCATCAATAACATTTTGCATTTATATCAATGCACATTTGTGCTAAGAATTAATTCATGATGCATAATCAATTTTTGAAGATATGATTTGAAATTGAAATATTCTTTTTGTTAATGTCTCAATTTGTAATTGTACTTATGTTTTGTAATTTCATTATCTTAGTATGTGCACATATTTGTTCAAGTAATATAATGTAGCTGTAGAATATATGTTGCATACAAATTTATATTCACAGTACTAAATAAATCTTTATTTAACATAACAAATCAATCATCACATAAAAATGTTACTAAATGTGTTAATGTCACCTGACAAGGTGTTTTGATTTTTTCCTTTTTATAGCTATCCCCGCCCTCTCTCTCTCTTTTTCTCTTATTCTTTTTCCATTTAATTATTTTATGCTTCCATAATCATATTGCTGCTTCTAATACTGATCATAAAATTTTACATTATATCGAATAAAGTTCTCTGTACCATTCATAATGCATTCTTAAAAGAAAAAAATTAATTATTTGTAATAAATAATTTAATTCATAATAAATCAATATATAAAATAATTTGTTTGGTATATTTGTTTGCAATGTACCAGTACAGTTTTCACATTATATAATAGTGATAATTTACTGCATGGAAGTTGATATGTTACGAGGACAATTAATAGAAAAACATTGTTAATATATTGCATATGCAATATCTTATGAATGCTTATCATGTGATATGTCTGTAATTTTATGTCTGTGAAAAAGAAAATATTGCATGAATATTCTAAATTGTAAGTATTGTATAATGCAAGTTCTATGCACGTTATAATTCTAATAATTACAACATTAAAATATATTTTTATAAGTTTTTAAATTATTCCTATTATGTACGTTTTCAATTTTTTATTTTTTTCATTGTCAAAATTTTTTAAAGCTTATATAATATCATATACATACTTTACAAGCATATTCTATATAATCTTATATTTGAAAATATTAATATAAATATATAACTATATCTAAACAATTTTATTTTTGTATTTTTAAAGATTTATATTAACTTCCAGTAGGAATTATATACATATACATATATATATATATATATATATATATATATATATATATATATATATATATATATATATATATAACCAATTATACACCAACCATAATCCGTATGCATTATATTTAATACGTGTATAGCATGTATCTAGATGCTTCATGAAATTTCTTATATTTACAAATAGAGACAATTTGCAATTGTTCTTGATGCGTGATGCATAACTGTTATCATTTTGTGTAATGGATTAATATCTATTGCACAATATTTTATTCCAATATATAAAAAATGAAAAATATTTTTGGATATGTATAATAAAATTGACAATGAAGAGCTGAGATATAGAATGAGGGGTGAGTTCATCAGTTGTTATGAAACAAAATAAACAACTGGGAAATAGGGCAAGAGAGGGGTGACATGTGTCTGTTGCCAGGCTGAAAATGGAGGTGTCGTATCGCAGATGGCAGATCCAAGTCGTGAGGAAGAACAAGTCACTCTCTTGGGTGAAGAGGGCCTCCGCGCCGGCGGCCAGGCTCTCAAGCTCGGGTAATCAATTGTGACGTACTTCTGAGTAATGCAGAGTGTAGTAATTCATGGTTTCAAAGTTTTCTTTGCATTTCCTATTGCATATCTTACATGTGAAATACTTCTCTTTTATTTCAACTAAAAGTTATATACAATGATTATTATTTTTGTCAATCTATAAATATAAATTTTTTTTTATAATTGTTTACATTATAATTTTCACTTAGTAATATTCATTTTATTTCATTTTTTCATATTTAAGGCCAAACAAGTTTATCAATATTTAATAAAAATAAGTACTAATATTTCTAATGATATCTAAAAAAAAAAAAAAAAAGTAAAGGCACATTTGTTCACTGAAATTGTATATGTAATATATATATATATATATATATATTTTTTTTTTCCATTGAAATATCTACATACAACTAAAGTTTTAATAATGCCTATTAAATATTAGAATAACTATTCTAAGATGTTTAACTAAAAACATCTTCATAGTTCATTTTTATTTATAAAAATAAACTGGTGTAAAAGTTCTCATTTATTGGAATTTCTGCACTCTGTATTCAAAGTTTTAGTGATCGAGAATCATTTTATGTACATTATGCATGTCTTATAGATTTTGTATTAAAACACTTCACTAATTGCACTGATTGCACTGTAAATTTTAATGGTACTCGGTCACTATGTTTTAATGTTAGGAATAAAATTAAATCAAAACCGTAAAATCTTATTATAATGGGATTATTCAGGATTGCGTAATTGTTATGTTTCTTTAGCAACAAGGGATAAGATTTGATAATGTAACTGATAAGCTGAAAAATTTGTGAAGCTTTTGTTACATATGTAAATAATAAGCTGGATACACAAAATTAGTTATAAGTAGAGGGCACGATACGTCAGTGTGTTCTGTGGTTACAGCACCTGTATACTGCGGCAGACACCATAGGAGCACACTATAGGAGCCCCCTCAGGCAAGCTGTTATCAACCGTTATTTGCGTTTGCAAAACTGTTTTGCTCAATGTCTACCTGTAGTTCTCCAATATCCCACTGCAATAAGAAAGAGCATTCATGTTATAATTACCAAAGCAAGTATATTAGTGCAAATATGATAGTAATATATAAATATTTCAGAATTAATACCTTCATAAAATATCCCTTAGTACAGTATATCGTATTTCATCTATCTTAATTTTTTTAAATATTAGTATTAGGTTTGAGTGCGTTTATGCGGGCAATTATATTCGCATATCGTATTATTTAATTGAATATAAAGAAAATAAAATTTTGTGCTTTGGTAATATTATGTGCTCTTTAAAAACAAATGCGATTGTTTGCTTCATTTAACAATATTATGTATACTTCCAAATTTATAATAATGATGACGTGCTAATTTCCTACAAATTGTGTGTCATAAAATTATTCAGCAATGTTTGTTAAAGTTCATACTGTATAACAGTTGATACAGTTTGACTGATCACCTGTAAACTATAAATTATGTTCAAACAGAAATCTTCAAACTGTATCGAATATTTTTAATTAGAATTAAATAATTAATAGACAAAATAGTCAAGTATAACAAAGATTTCATTGACTTAAATTCATCTTGTTATTTAATGTAAAAAAAATCACATATCATAATATATTTATAATGTAAATAACGTGAATGATGATGGTGTGGCCATGGGTATGTATAATTTATTCTCTGTAACACATAGCATTTGTGTGGGGCATGTCTTCTTTTTTACTATTGCATGCATTGATCTTTACAATTATTAATGATATATTTGAAATAAAAGGAAAAATCAAACTGGAACTAGAAAAATTGTTAATCGCCTTTTGAAAAAAATACAAACTTTCAATAAAGATAAAAATCATTGCATTTATAAATTTGCTTTGCTTCAGCTATCTGTTATTTTTTTCTTCTTTATTTTTCTTTTTTTTTTTTTTTTTTCTTTAGTATCTTATCAAGTAAGTTTTGTTATTTTTTCTTTTCTTATTTTACAAATAGGGAAGAAATTATTTCATTGTACATTTACATATATTAACATTTTTTTAAATATAAACGAGTAGTATGCGCGCGCGCATACATACTTGTATGCACATTGTACATACATACACACACACACCATATTTTTATCTAAAAATATAGAAATAGAGAGGTGCATTTGAAAATATATTTATATATCTAGTTTAATATTTCCAATACCTTTCTTAATTTAACAATATCTTTGCATAAATCTCTGCATATATTACCTAATCTAAAACTATAGTAAAATAATTGCTTTCAGGTTTTTACAGATCATTCATTAAATAAGAATTGCCATATTTCATTGACATACTATTTTGTAAGGCATGTATAAAAGAAAAACATGGGTTTGAATAGTTCTCAAGTAATGCAGCATTACTAATTTGGCAATTCATATTTATACTAAAATTATAACGAAATAAAAATATCTTTATATGATCCAAAAGTATTTACTAGTACTTAGTATTTTTTATCATAAATAATATTTATAACTTTAATATATACAAAAGAAAATCCAAAGATATTAAAACAAAAAGATATAAACTGTAAATTATGCTCAAATAAAAATCTTCGAACTGTATAGAATATTTTTAATTAAAATTAAATATTTTTAATTAGAATTGAATAATAGAAAATTGTTATTTTGTATCGTTAAAGATATTTTAATGAAATCTATACGCGAAGGTCAGACACCTATGCAACACTACAAAATGGCATTGAAGCATTGTGGTCATGTCTCTAGTGTGCTAATGTGGTTGTGTCTTGTCTGTTGTATCGTCAGCAAGAGCACGCAGGCTTGAACCCCACCGAGTCCATGACACGTGCGTTGATTAGTGACGATAATGTCGCCCGCCAGTCCGCTCTTGGTCCTGTCCAACTGGGGTACGTACTCCAAAACTAGTTACTCCTTCCCTTAAATCTATATTCACTGCTTTTAATGAAATATATCTTACTAACTTACCATTAACAGCAATTGCATATTTCACTTTTAATATTACTCTGAGATTTATAACATCTTGGATTACTATGAAAAAAGTATATTTCATTGACAGTTATATATATGTATGTTTTAGATATTTAAAAAAAAATCAGTTGAATTACTTTTATATTAAGCGAAAATTTAACATACAAAATTTATAGATTTTTCTTTTTCAATTTTTATTTTATATATATATTTTTGAAATAGACATGTTTTGAATTCCTCCAATAAAAAAGAAACAGTTTTCTATTAATTTTATAAATCCTCTACTAAAGATGAATCTCTTAAATGAAATATAATAGAAAATGTAAGTGTAGCATTTTTGTTAATTGATTAGTTGTTAACACGTTGATTGGTATTTTATGGCATGATCATTTAACAGAACAATATTCAATCATTGCAATGAGTTTTACTTATTATATTAATCTGATATTTTCATTGTATGCAGCAGTAGTAGGATTGTTTATATTTTCCAACTTTACAGAATCTTGATAGTTATTATTTGGTTTAAGTATTTAATCGAAAATTGTAACATGTGTAAGATTAATCGTACGTATTGTGTATATATTCGCGTAGTATATTTAATATATCACATATATATATTTTAATCATTTTACATCATAGATTTTATTAATTCAACGATTATATAACGCGCATTTAATCAAATTTCTTAATGCTATAAATACCTGTATGTATATATACTTACACATAAACAAATTTTAAACAGTATCAAAGCCCCTGGGAATGGTTGCGCCGGTATTATTGTAAGTTTTTTGATAACTACGTATATACATTGTTATCTTCATACAAAATAACACTTTTGGAGTGACCATGTATGCTGTTTAAGATATTCTGCTGTGTTATTGAGTTTCCTTTTTTTAATTTAGGGTTGTACATGTTTAAATAATTAATTTAAGAATAGGTATGTGAATAACCATGGCTGCAGAGATCATCATTCAATGAAAACAAATTTGAAACTTCTAAATATAAATATAGAAGTCAAGTTTCTTTCTTTTTTGTATTAATATATTCACATGTGAATAGATAAAGATAAAATTATTTATCTATTGTATTCACTTATGTTACAAGTTATATATAGATCGATACAGATTGAAAATTACATGACACCAATATTGTTGGTGTGTACTCTTAATTCAACCGCAAAGCTTACATTAAATAATATTGCAACATGTTTTTATATATATATATATATATATATATATATTTTTATAATGTATATAATTACATATACATTACAAAAACTTGTTGCATAATTCAATAAATAGCTCTGATTCCGTACATTATAGTTATAATTAGCGTCAGATATACTTACATAAAAGTAAATAATATATTAATTAGAATTAACTTTAGGATTATTATGTTAAAAAAAAAAGAAAATTTCTTTTAAATTAATATTAATTTTCATACGTATTTCATAGTTTCGTTGCTGGAGTTATACTACGTGAACGCATCCCTGCATTCGAACGCATGCTATGGCGTGCATGTCGTGGAAATGTATTCTTACGTCAAGCTGAAATTGAAACACCCTTGGAAGACCCTTCAACAGTATGTAATAAAAATAGAGTCAACTTTTGTGTAGGGTAATAGTGAATCTTATTTCTCTTGATTTTTTTTCTTTTTCTTTTTAGGGAGACCAAGTCTTTAAATCGGTGTTTATTATATTCTTCCAAGGTGATCAATTAAAAACAAGAGTTAAGAAAATCTGCGAAGGTTTTAGGGCAACTTTGTACCCCTGTCCTGAAGCACCAGCCGATCGACGGGAAATGGCTATGGGAGTAATGACACGTATTGAAGATTTAAATACGGTAAATATTTATAATACGAGAGCGACATGTTAGGTCGAACATTGGATATGTTTTTGAATTGATACACCTAAATATAATATCTAAAAAAAAAACAACACATTCTTGAACAGAAAAATTATTTGCCTAAATGTTTTAGACACAAGCTCTCTTTGTTTTCTCACGCACAATAAGTTGGGTCTTGAAATGATCTTGAAACAGAAAGAAATAATGTTACAAAATCAAAGAGTTTTTGTTTCCAACTTTTTTTTCAATAATGCGTTGTTTTCATGATATTTAAACGTCTCAATGTAAAAGACTCATTTGGTATATATGATCCAAAAAAAGGATATACGCATATATATATATATATATATATATATATATATATATATATACACACACACACGGAGTGTCCCATATTAAATGGAAAATATTTTAGGGATGATTTCATCTCTAGAAATTCGGCTAAAATACGATGACACTACGTCCATTTAACGAAAGATTTATTACGATACAAAATATTCGATTACTCTACTACTTATAATTCTAAAACAAAGTCAAATAGGATATGTGTGTTTATATAACTTTTTTTTTTATTGTTTTGATGTGCTGAAGTCACCCCTAAAATATTTCTCATTTATTCTTGGACATTCTATATATATATACAAACAAATGAGAATAATAAAATAAAAAATATATTATATAAATATCATTTGTATATGTATATATATATGATTTTTGTTTTGTTTAATTTTTATCTGTTCATGTTTTTAAAAAATAATAAAATCTTTATAGGTACTTGGTCAAACTCAAGATCATCGTCATCGTGTCTTGGTAGCTGCAGCGAAAAATATCAAAAATTGGTTTGTCAAAGTTCGGAAAATAAAAGCAATTTATCATACATTAAATTTATTCAATTTAGATGTCACTCAAAAATGTTTGATAGCAGAATGTTGGGTACCTGTATTAGATATCGAGACGATTCAACTTGCTTTGCGTCGTGGAACGGTAACATCGCTTTTCTATTATATTTATTATTATTTATATATATATATATATAAAAAAAAAGACAATATATTTTATAGGAACGTAGCGGTAGTTCTGTATCTCCTATCCTAAATCGTATGGAAACATTCGAAGATCCACCGACTTACAATCGTACAAATAAATTTACCAAAGGTTTTCAAGCTTTGATCGATGCATATGGTGTTGCATCCTACAGAGAAATGAATCCTGCACCATATACGATAATTACTTTCCCATTCTTATTCGCTATCATGTTTGGTGATCTTGGACATGGATTGATTATGTTTCTATTTGGCGGATGGATGGTTTTAAAGGAAAAACCTTTAGCAGCTAAAAAATCTGACAATGAAATATGGAATATCTTTTTTGGTGGCAGATACATTGTTTTCTTAATGGGATTATTTTCGATGTATACAGGATTTATATACAACGACGTATTTTCTAAATCTTTAAATATTTTCGGATCACATTGGAATATCACTTATAATTTTACAACCGTACATTCGAATAAAGCTCTGCAATTAAATCCAAATACAACGGAATACGAACAGAATCCTTACCCTATTGGTTTGGATCCTGTATGGCAATTAGCGGAAAATAAAATTATATTCTTAAATTCCTATAAAATGAAGATTTCAATAATCTTTGGTGTACTGCATATGTTGTTTGGTGTCATTGTTGGACTATGGAATCATTTGTACTTCAAAAAGAGGATAAATATTACTTGCGAATTTATTCCTCAGATTATATTTTTAGTAGTACTTTTCTTATACATGGTTGTACTTATGTTTATTAAATGGATAAAGTATCATGCAACCTTATCTTCAGGTAATCTTATTAAAAAATAATTATAAATACATATAAATCTTTCTTTTTTCATATTTATATACGAATATATTGCTATGTTATTATTTTTGTAGAAATTCGTCCTAGTCCTTACTGCGCACCATCAGTATTAATAACATTTATCAACATGGTACTCTTCAATAAACCTGTACAATTGAAAGGTTGCGACAAATGGATGTATGCTGGTCAAGATGGATTCCAGAAATTTTTAGTTGTCGTAGCTGTTATTTGCATTCCATGGATGTTATTAGCTAAGCCAATTACATTAATGCGTAATGCAAAGAAAAAACATTATCAAGTATGTATATACATAACTATTATAATACAATGTTATAGTTAAAGTACTTAATATATTTTGATATTACATATTGTCATTACATTTAATGCAGTTAAAGAATCATGGTGCTGAAAATGGTGATGTAGAAGGTACTGTCGTTGGGGTACAAACAACAGGAGCTGTTCAAGGTAATCATAAAGAAGAACAAGAAGATATGGCTGAAGTATTCATACACCAAGGCATTCATACTATTGAATATGTACTTGGTAGTGTCTCGCATACTGCATCATATTTGCGTTTGTGGGCTTTATCTCTTGCTCATGCGCGTAAGTAGGGATACAAATAACATTTTCTTCCTTTATGTTTTTATAAATAATCTTAAGCACGTATACATACAAACATAAATTTTTAATAGAACTCTCAGAAGTATTATGGGCTATGGTAATGAGGAATGGATTGACCAGAGAAGGTTGGGTTGGTGGTATTATTCTTTGGGCAGTATTCGCATTTTGGGCTGTTTTAACAGTTGGTATTTTAGTCCTGATGGAAGGACTTTCAGCTTTCTTACATACTCTTCGTCTCCATTGGTAAGATGATATAATGTTAGAATGAGATAAATCTGAATATATTTTTTTATGACTTTCTAAAATAGTAATTATAAACAAAATATAATGTTTATATTTAGAGAAAATAATATTGTGTATTATTTATTTCTATACAGGGTGGAATTTCAGAGCAAGTTTTATGCCGGTTTGGGTTATAGTTTCCAACCATTCTCGTTCGAAATTATACTAGATGCCGCCCAATCGACTACCGAGGATTAAGGACGTTAATTAAAATTATTAAAACATTATAAATAACATAGAAAACAAATGTCTATATAAAACAATATATAAAAGAAAATTGAATGTAACTATTGTTTCAAATAATTTCAGTAACTTTTAAGTGTTTATCATTGAAGGTAGGAAAAAGTACGATAATAATATTGAATAAAAAAATAAAAAAATAAATAAACACTATGCAGTAGATAGTAAAATTACTTTAGATATAAACAGATAACATCATTAATATGTCAATAATATCTCTCTTATCATAGATATAATAGAATTATGTGGAATCAATGAATCTAAAACGTACTATTGTATAAATACTTGTTTTATATATATAACACAACTATACACACATATAATTTAAAAGTTAATCAAATAAATTCTCTGTAACAAAAAGCATGCATTGAGATACATACTTCATTATAATTTAATCTTACGATACATTATACTTTCAGTGAAAAACTCGCTAATGTATATTGTATTTAACTTTCGAAACAATGTATGTAATGGAATATAATTAATAGGCTATAAAATACATTATTTCACGGCATAATTTCTTTGATATATCGCCTCCCATCGAACAAAATTTTGTTTAAATACAAATTTTTATATAAACATTTAAATTAAGAAACGTTAAACTGATAAATTGAGAAAACAAATGAATACAAAAGGATTTCTCGTACCTTCGTCGCGTTAAAGTGTGACAGACACTTAAAGTTAAAAAGATAAGAGAGAGAGAGAGAGAGAGAGAGAGGATGAAAAGAGAAAAAAGATCTGCATCAAAATTGGCGCATGCGCGGTAGACTTCATCTGTCGGATTGAAGTATACATAGTCCGCAATTTTGCGTTGCCGTTCAGAATCGGCGGAGATTCTTAACGGATGGTGAGGTGTATCCGTTTACTTATTTTTCACAAAAAGTAACTTTTTATTTGTCTCTTGTGCCTCCTTGTGCCGTCGTTGTCGTCATTGTTACGCGTTTTTCTTTATCCTTTTGTCTCTTTTCGGCTTCTTCTTTAGATATACATAATGGAGAAGAAAAGCGTCTGCATCATCGGTTCTGGAAATTGGTAAGTATGTTTGATAGAAAAAAAAATAGAGAAGGAGAGAGAGAAAAAGAGAGATAGTCAGAGTTAGTTCTAACGTTTATCGAACGGAAGATGAGAGCATAGAGATAAGAGGAAGAGAGGAGGGGAGGAAGGGAGCAATTGTTCATCGATTTGCACGTGTTGGTTGAAGGTTACTTCGACTATTTCACGAGATTTATTTAAACTTCTAATTTCTTGAAAGATCAACAAATAGAATGATCAAATTCTTTTCGAGTGGTACAATATCTCTTCAGTATTTTTATCATGCTTCGCCCGCTAACCTTCGAATATGAGCGGCTAAAACGATGAGCGAACTAAATTATAATTATTTCTCCGTCTTCCTGTATCTGTCCTTCGTTCGACGCGATATATTATATAAAAAAAAAGATCACTTATACAATCATATAAATATTTGAATGGTGTTTCGACGATATTTTATTATTTTTTTTTTAATATTACTATACTTTTATTATTAATGATATTATACGAGATAAATGTAAAAATTGTAGCGACGCATAAATCAATTTTGTCCCTGACTTTATGATCGTGTGTTATAACTTGTTAATGTCTCCTCAATATACATATTCTTACATAGTCTGATCCAGTTGCCACATCTGTTATTTTCCAAGGAAAAAAAAACGCGCGCGCGTAGATAACACTTGTTTTTCTACGTCCAATCAAATTTTATTTTGTGAAGGAAAGTTTTACTGCGTTAACGTAGGCATATAACATATTTTTGGTATATTATAGAGGTTTAGTTCAAAGTCTTTATTGTTACGTAACTTTTCATTTATATATGCAAATTAGAAATACGTTCGTTTAGTTATTCGTAAAAATTTCTATGAATATTGGCTGATGGTAACCAGAAAACGATAAACATAGTTTATTCTATCGAAGGTTACGCATAACCTTATCGATGATCGTTACATTAATGGATAAGAGAAACTGAAAACATACTTGAAATTTATTGAAATTGTATCTATCTTATCTAGAGGCGTATTTGGCATAAACGACCGCTAGCCAAGCACGGAAATTGTTCTGCTCCTTTCCTACATCCATATCATTCCAATTTAATCTTTTCTACATCGATTTTGATTCTAATGGAAAACAAAAGGCGGCCACTTCATTATTACATCGCGCTTTTTCTGATAACATCCATTCGGAATCAATGTTTTTTTTACACCTTTGTTTTTTCTTTTTCTTACAATTCATTTCTTATCAAGTTTTATTAAAATTAATTGTCTTCAACGAAAAATATATTTTTCTGCTTTTTTGCCCTCAATTGGCATTGGCGCCCAAATTACGAATCCTACTTGTCCCACATAGATACGCCTCTGATAGTGTCCAACAAATATGCTAGCTATCTAAAATTAGTAGGATTAGAACTATGAAATATCATTGAACAAATAGAAGATATATTGCAAAATGGAATGACCAAAATTAAAGTTTTCTTTTTTTTATCTAATTCCTAAAATTTATATAGAATTTACGTATTCGTCTGTTATCGCGAAAAACGATATTATTACTATTCGTATAACAGAAATTTTTTTTACAGGGGATCGGCCATTGCTAAGATAGTTGGCGCCAATGCCAAAAGGCAAAGTAATTTTGAGGACCGCGTTACTATGTACGTTTACGAGGAGTTAATAAATGGAAAAAAATTGACTGAAATAATTAACGAAACGCACGAGAATGTGAAGTACCTCCCTGGTCATCAAATTCCAGAAAATGTGGTAAGTACGTAGAAACGGTTTTTTTTCTTATTTCTTTTCATTTATTCATTACATTTTTTTTTCTTGTATTATCAAACTCATTGACGGCTTATGAATTTATCTGTATTTTTACTATCATCTTTGAGTATTTTTTACGTAAAATAATAAACAGATAACACGAAGCGAAAGCAGTTACGTGCGCGCGCGCGCGTGTGTGTGTGTGTGTGTGTGTAATTTGTACATATATCCACTTCTCTCAATTGCTTCTAGATTTTATAATCAAGCGACTTTTGAATTCAGAACCTTGACTTTAATATAGGTACAAAAGAGATTGAATTTAATAGAATTAATTTATTTCACTGATTAAAATAATATATATACGTGTGCATATATATATATATATATATATATATATATATATATATATGTATATATACAAAAAAGTAATAACGATATTATTACTTTTGAGATATTGTAACATGAGAAATGGCTTGTGTTTAGATTTGTAATATAAACAATTCGCGATCAGATTACGTGATACATATTTCGTAATGTTTTTCCTATAGTCGAAATATGGAAACTACTTTACCGATCGAACTAAGGACAAATGTTGAAATCGCTATCTATCGACGGAAAGTTCAAATTACTTTTAGAAGTGTATATATGCGATAATTTATTTTTAAGTAAAACGACATGTTATCGACTTTTCATTAATTTATTTATACGTATTGTTAGGATTATAAGTTTATGATTTTATAATGATAAACAATTATTTTATTTTATTTTTTTTTATTTTTTTTTTTTATATTTTTTTTAGCTTTAATAATGTTTCTAGTACTTCAACCTATTTTAATCTTAAACAATATAATCAAGATTATAGAATATCTTCCTCTAACCATTGGCGATAAATCTAAAACTTATGTTCTACGAATGAACACTTATTATTGGATAATTATTTGCCACATATCTCATATAACGAATGTCAGGTTGCAGTTCCTGATGTCATGGAAGCTGCTAAGGATGCTGATATCCTTATTTTTGTGGTGCCACATCAGTTTATTCGAAGAATATGCAGCACACTTTATGGAAAAATCAAACCTACAGCTGTTGGTCTCTCCCTGATAAAAGTATGTTATGTTATATTATATATGTATTATATATATATATATAATTACATTTGTATTTATATCAATATTTGATTAAATAATATTATGGATAATTTTCTGCAGGGTTTTGACAAAAAAGAGGGCGGTGGCATAGAATTGATCTCGCATATCATTTCTAATGAATTACACATTCCTATGTCTGTATTAATGGGAGCGAACTTGGCATCTGAGGTAGCAGAAGAAATGTTCTGTGAAACCACCATAGGTAAATAGCGATTTGAGTTACATCACAAAAATAATAAATTTAATACTAGCTAGAGAATAAGATTCTAAGTATTTAATTATAAATTTATAGGATGCAAGGACAAAGTAATGGCTCCAATTCTTCGAGATTTGATTCAAACATCATATTTCAGAGTTGTTGTAGTTGAAGATGTTGATTCAGTTGAATGCTGTGGAGCATTAAAGGTGATTAATAAAATATTATTTTTTCATAGCTACATTGTATCAGTTTAAATGTACGCATTATATTCTTGACAAGTTATTTTTTATATTACTATTTTTTTCTTTCTGATATATTTACAGAATATTGTGGCTTGCGGCGCTGGTTTCGTCGATGGATTAGACTTAGGTGATAACACAAAAGCAGCGGTTATTCGACTGGGATTAATGGAAATGATTAAATTTGTGGATGTCCTTTACCCTGGTGGAAAACTATCAACATTCTTTGAAAGCTGTGGCGTAGCTGATCTTATTACAACATGTTATGGTGGAAGGAACCGTAAAGTATCGGAAGCTTTCGTAAGAACTGGAAAGGTTAGCAAGATTGTAGTTATTATGATAATTCATGTTAGATTTATAGAATTCCAAAAGTTACCAAGAATAAAATTATATGCATTTTTCTTTTTTTTTTTAATATCTTCATTTCAGACTATTGAGGAATTAGAGAAAGAAATGCTTAATGGGCAAAAATTGCAAGGACCGTTTACAGCAGAAGAAGTAAATTATTTATTAAAGTCTAAAAATATGGAAAGTAGGTTCCCTCTCTTCACGGCAATCCATCGTATTTGCATCGGACAGCTGAAACCTGCGGATCTGATCGATTGTATTCGCAATCATCCGGAACACATGTAAGCGTTTAATAGTTACAATTAAAGTTGGAGGCGGATTAAATTGAAGTACAACGATAATCGAACGATAAGTTTAAACTTGTCATTGATGTTAATTCTTACATTGATTTTCTTTAGTATGTTGATTTTTATTTCTGTCAAAAGTAACGTTAACTTTTTAGCGGTATAGATCCAATAGTTGATAATAACATTATTTTAATATTAGTGCTTTTGAAATGACTTGTAACGCTTTAATGATTTTTTGAAATTACTAACATAGTTAGATCGTTAAAAACAATATTTCAGTATATTTAGCGCTATAGGCGCTTAATCCGTCTCTAACGTTATAATTATTTTCGTTTTTTTTTGTAATCCACCCTCTTACAATTCATTACACTTTACTGGTGGAACATAAATCGCATGAGAGATCTGTTGGTGATAAGAAAATTTTGGCCGAGTTATTTGTGTTAGAATTTAAAAGAATACATTTAATAATATGTACAAATTAATTTGCACAAACATGTACATATATGTATATCATACATATATATATATATATATATATATATATATATATATATATAGGTATATGTATATTTATAGAGACGATAAATACGCGTTTAACAAGCGAAGTAAAGAAAGCAGGTCTTTCATAATTTCTTCGTATTTATAATCTTTTTTCTTTTTTGCCTTTTTGTAATATTTTCTTATACATTGTATGTTTGTTTATAATAAGTGACAGAGCTTCTCAAATTGGTGGTTTCTAATTCTGATGAATTTTCAATAACAAGAACATGAAATTAAAAAGCTATCTGTCAAATTATGTTGTATAATGATGCAACTTTTAGAAATTGTTTGACAAAGTAAATTTTTAGTTCAATTTATTTTGTTGTTAAGTTTCATACATTTTTATCAAATGTTTATCAGATACTTTTACTTGTTATTCAACATGGGTTATTCACATAATTTTGAATTCTTTTTTAATTCTTCGATTTATGTTTAAAATACTTAAATTATCGATACTAATTGATATAAATATTGAACGCACATTTTTCGTATAATCAAGATATATATATATATATATATATATATATATATATATATATATATATATATTGATTATTATGTGATTATTTAATAATCTGATTAAAATATTCAAACTCATACTATGTTCGTGTAATTAAAGGAATATAATTTCTTTATTGATCTGATTTAAAACTTCATGTTATTAAATTACGTTTCTTTCATTTTTTTTTTCTTTTTTTTTTTTAATACATTCCGTTATTGCAAAGATTTCACAGGATACAATGTTGAAAAAGAAAAAAATTAAAAGTATACGAAAAAATGTGAATAAAGAGTTATATAATTATCATATATATATATATTTTAATGAGATGTTTATTTGAACTGTTATATATATTCATAGAACTAAATCGGACGTAGATAAAACAAATATGTATATTAACTCGTGCCAGTTTTTGGCTCGTCATGATGTCATGATGTCAAGAAAACGTTTATTATATAGTTATCACAATGTTATTAGAAAAGAAGTTAAAACAGTATGATGTATCTAAAAAGAGAAAATATACGAATGTTAATTGTTAATACATTACAAAAAAAAAACGAAACAAAAAAAGACTTTGTGCAGTTTAAAACTGTGTTGAATTTTCTTTTTCTTCCTACATTTTGCTAAAATTATTCATATCAATAAAACATACATCTCTTATTGTTCTCCTTTATATACCCCAACATACCTGGACGTTAGTTAACATCCATTGTTAATATATATAGGGTGCCTCAAGTTGGACATTTAAATTATTTCCCTTATTATTAAAAGTAAAAAAGAAGTGAGTAAAAAGTGTAGAGTATATTATATGATTTCGGAGTGCACATTTAGTAATGTTAAAAAAAAAAAAGAAAAATCCCTCCAAGGTCATTTTTAATGCCATCTCAATGTCATCATCATTCTTTTTGCTTATTAATTAAGTTAGATAAATTTTTTTATAATACGACATTATAGCCCGCATCAAAGACGAGTTCAACGACCTATGACATCATGACGTTAAAATGACCTTGAAAAAGAAAATCCATTTAAATCGGAACAATGTAAAAATAATAAAATAAGAATAATGGATTAATGTATTTTATTAGGAGTTCGAAGTTTTTACGACCATTAATATTAATAGATTTATACACGCGAGATAAATAAATGACAGAATGGTATTTCTTGATTTCATTTCTGTGATTTTTTCGTAGTTCAATGGCAACGAAAGTAATTCAAATGTTCAACTCAAGCGAGACATTCTTTACGTTCGTGTGTCAAATTTTGTTTTCAAACGATACGTAGAAGCCTTCTCTGTCGATGAAATTGCTAAAAGAATTTTAGCAGGTATGTAAAAAATTTTACGTGTAATTATATTCGCTATTGATATATAGGAACGATGATGATGATGATGATGACCTCAGCGCTAAGATGGGACAATTAAAGTCGCCAAGGAGTCACCTCTAATGAACGTACCGGAAAAACAGAATTGGGAGATCTTTAACTTTTTAATACGATCTTTGAGATAACACTTGTTTATATAAAGTATTTTTTATATATTAGTATAAAAATAAAAAAAAAATAAAAGAATTTTAAGTCAAATTAGAAAAGAAGACGCGTGCACGCGTTACATTAGTGTTCAAATGATTTAAAATTTTGTTTTTAATGATTTAAAGATATAATCAATTTTTTTTACTTTTTATACTTTTACATTGTTTCTTTTTTATATATAATAGAATTTTGTAAAAATATATTATATGTAAGAATTTTTACGAGATATAATAATAAATACGTGTCGATGTTTTCATTATTTTTCCAAAGCAATTTTATTATTTATAAACCCATTGTAATATATAAACATTAAATAATCATGATTATTAAAAATATTACAGTGGAAGAGACTGAATGAATAGACAGGAGTTAAAGAAGGAAGAGAAAAAGAATGTTCTTATAAATCGACAAAGCCTATCAACTATGCATTGACACTTTAAAAAGATCTCTCGTTGTAAATTAATCCTTCGTATAAATCCTGCTTGCGTATAAAAGTAAAATATATAAAATATAAATATTGTATTAATAATTATACTATAAGATAAAACTTATAATGATATATTATAAATATAAAATTTATAATGTATATATATACACACACACACACACATGTAATATACACAATCATACTATAAGAAATATAAAACATACATTTTTAGCAAACATTAACCTTCAAATATGACAATTGATTCTGCGAGAGAAGAAATTTAAAAAAATTAAAATAAAATAACATATACTAGTAGTATATTAATAATAATAAAAAAAAACATTAAATGTTTATAAAAAAAAAATAAAAAATAAAAAATGGTTATATTCGCCATCGATAAAATTAATAAAAAAGAAAAATAAAAAAAAATGAAATTGTGTAACGTAGTGAGATAGATGATAATAATCGATAATAGCTCAAGGATCTTACGATCGATCATGTCAGTACCACCACCGTCCTTTCTCAGATCTTTTCGATGTATCATCGAGATCTATTATCAAAGAAGGTAGATCTAATTTTATTGGACTCCCACTTGAGCTATTCGATCTCGATCATACTTGGCTATCATTCAAAGCATGCGCGATAGAGTTTAACGAAAAATAATTGGCGATCGTCGTTAAGGTCAACAAAAGATCGAATCAAATTTGCTCGAGTCAATCGATCAATCAATTAGTCAATCCAATCGATCGGTCACTCAGTTTATCTATTTTGGCGTTGTAGGTTGATAATTATCGCTACGCTCATTTGCAAAAGTCGCAAATTTGTAGTGACAAACGGGAAGAATAGAGTTGAGACCTCTTGAAATATCCTTTTTTCTTTGTTCCGATTGTTTTACGAGAAAGAGAGAGAGAGAGAGAGAGAGAGAGAGAGAGAAAAAGAATTCTTTAAAAAATCTGCAAGTTATTTGAGAATAACACCGTCGGAGACCATGTCGGAGAAGTTGAATGTATGCGTCGTAGGAAGTGGTAATTGGTAGGTTAAAGACAATTTGCAGTTATCCCAATGACTATGACCTTGACTTTTTTTTTTCTCTTTTCAAATCCTCACTATCGTTATCCTATGTTTTTTCTTTTTGTTTTATTTTTTTTTGTTTCGTTTCGTTTCATCTCGTCTCGTCTCGTGCCTTCGTATTTTTTCCTCTCTTCGTTATTATACAAAATGAGAATATACGAATCGAATCGTTCGATTATATGTTTTATCATCGTTTAAAAATAATATTTTATGTTTCAAAGAAAGAAAGAAGGAAAGAAAAATAAATTTGTTGATAATACATCGTTAAAGAGTTTATATAAAAAATTTAAATGTGTATACATTTCGTACACATTGTTATATCATACAATTATAGTTTTTATTTATCTGTACGAGAGAAGATTTATCTGTACGCCGGGTTACGTACACATTTTCCAGTAGGCATTTGAAACATTAAAGAGTTGAGAACCACTGGTTTAGGTAAGGTTCGACCATTGAAGGACGCGTTGAACGAGACGACATTTCTTTTCAATGCATGGACATAGCACATTGCACTGTCTCTTTAACGTACGTACGTATTTCAGTACGAACGTCAAACGAACATTACGTACGTCTCTTGGCACGGAATTGTAGTTTCTCGAAGTATTCGAAAGTGGAACAGAATTTCCATTAATAATACGTACCTACATGTCGTGATATCTTCTTTAGTGCGAATTAAAAAGGGAAGGTCTTTCTAACGAGTATATAATAATGCGGCTTACGAAATTTGCGCACTGCAAAAATATTTCCCTCTAATATTTCATTTTCCTCCTCTTATCACTATCTTTTTCTAAAACTTTTTTATTTTATTATCTTTTCCTATTATTTGTTATGAGTCTTCTTCGTTTTGTTGTTACTTGCAATGATTTGTTTTTATTCTATATCTATACCAACCGTTGCTAATGTCATTTCCTACCATATCCACCTTTACAGTTATCACTTTAATGTTGATTTAATCTCACTTTCTTTATAGTTCTCTTAATTATCGATATATTGCAATTTCTACTTTACTCTCAGCCTCTAGCTTTCTCAATGTCTAGCCTTTTATAATTTCTTTTATTTTATTTACATATTATTACTCATTTATACTTTTTATCAATCCCATTTTTATCATTTCTTTTTTTCGCTTTAATTAAATGTCTTATAAACATGCATCCATACTCTATATTGCTTTTTAGCTTACTAAGTTCTATATATATAGGGTGTCTCATTTTAAATGATATAATTAAATATCTCCGATCCTATTGGATTTATAGAGAAAAATATTTCGCAACTGCTTGAAATTACGAGAAAATTTATTAAGAAAAATTTGTATTGCTTTGAGTTACCTAGAAAGTGCATGTAAACATTGTTTTTTACTCGAGATCTTTTTGAGTTATGAATAAATATAGTTTTCAATATAGTTTTCTTTTTTTCTGTAAATTTATACCTATAATTTTTTTTAATGGATTTCTATAATTTTTTTGCATATTTATGTCATAGTGGTCACTTTTTATGAAGTAGTGGTCATTACTGGCAATATGATAAAAATTTGCTATTATGCATTGTTTATATTGTTAATCAGCATCTTATCTCTGACTAACAGATTCGTACTGTACGGGAATTAATACTCCATGCTATAGAAATACATTATTCATAAATCATGCAGTCATGTTTTATGACGAATTTAACGATTGTTTTTCAAATTGTACTATCGAAAATGAACTACTTTAATACTTAAGATGCTGATTATCTCAAGGTAATTTAAACGATGCATAGTTGCAGTTTTTTCACTAGACATGATTTTGATTACAAATGAACATTACTATACATGTACATAAGTATGCAAAAAAATTATAGATATCCATTTATAAAAACTGTTAACAAAAAATGTCAACATTTTTAGCAAAAAAAAAGATTCTCTTTCGCTCTCACTAGCATTGTCTATTAAATATAAAATTAAAAATTATTTGTTATAGAGGAATCAATAAAAGAAACCGTATTAAACTTGTATAATTCATGAGTAATGTGTAAGTGGAAAAATGTTGTAAATATACGTCTATCAAATCGACAGTATTTTCATGACATGAATCATTCACAAGCCAAATCGATTAACTCTACTTCTTAAATTTTTTTAAAATTTAAGTGCCACAGCGCTTGATGGAGTCTTCATTTTTTATATTCATAATAAATTTCCCTAATTACCGTTATTTAATACCATTTAATGAGATAATTTTTTAACCACCTTACAAAAAATATTTTATTTTAAAAGCCAATCTGATTAACTCCATACTTTAATGTAAATCGTTGCAATAATGCACTTCAACGTAGCAAAGAGGCCTTTATACATTTTACAATGTTTATTTGAATGTACATTTTAAACGGGAAATTTTAAAAAGCAATTTTTATTATTTCACCACATTTTTCCAAATTTTGTTTTATGGAGTTAATCGATTTGTCAAGTGAACGGCTCGTATATTCATGTTGTAAATATCACGTTTGGATAGAATTAGAATACTCTACAACGTTTTCATGAGATATGCAAGAATGTAAAGGACATATTTACAGAGTTGATGTATTTAAATACGCTAGAGAATTCTCTTCGACATTCATTCTCGATTCTAATCCAGTGTCTAATCTTTTACATATGGTAATACTACTTGTATCACTCTGATCTTAAATTTACCAATATAGTAATATAAATGATACATATCGTATGGCATATCGTTTATAAAAAAAAAGATAATAATAATAATAATAATAATAATAATAATAATAATAATAATAATAATAATAATAATCATAATAATAATAATAATAATAATAATAATAATCATAATAATAATAATAATAATAATAATAATAATAATAATAATAATAATAATAATAATAAAATAAATATTGCAAACAAGTAGAAAAAAAGGAAATAAAATGATAAAAATATACTAATATGATTTCTCTCTTTCAGGGGCTCAGCAATAGCAAAGATCATCGGTGCAAATGTCGTCAAGCATAATAACAAATTCGGCACGCGTGTACCTATGTACGTGTATGAAGAAATAATTAATAATCAGAAATTGACAAGTATTATTAACGAGTTACACGAAAACATAAAGTATCTTCCAGGACATAAGCTCCCAGAGAATGTTGTAAGTATCTTAGACGAAATAAAATTTTTTCATTAAATTGATAAGAAAACTCCAGAGAAGATTTTATTTATTTTATAAAACATAATTATAAATTTGATCAAATTTAATTTAGTCTGTTTAGTTTACATGAAAATGTTTCTATAGAAACATAAAAAATAAGCAAGAATCTTTGTTTATATTTATTTAATATTAGTATATGGATGAAAGGGTAGCATGTATACTATCATCGTTTATGTTAACATCTTAATATTTAATAATCTGTAGTCGTACGAACATAAATTTTGCCTGATGGCATGGAAACCTTGTCGACTCCTTTAGGGAAGAGTTTAGGTAAATCTTCATCCTTTACAGTTGGCAGGATCATGACCTTTTCTCCAGGCTAAAATTAATGTTCCCGTTAACAAAGGTTTTTTTTTTTCTTATTGTTCCTCACCTAATATAACAATAAATAAAAAGGAAAATAAGAAGTAAAACTCACGGTCCAATTGGCAGGCGTTGCAATTTCCGGTTTTCTATCGACCAACTGCAGAGAGTCGATCACACGTAATATCTCACTGTGTAAGAATTATTAAATTAGAGTATTGTATTAAGAAGAAAAGAAAAAAAAAGATTATTTAAACAGTTTATTTAAATAAATTATAAAAGTGATCCAAATTATTTGAAATATTAAAAAAGAATATATATGTATTTTGTTATATGCTATTCCTAAAATTTGTAAATTACATAAAAAATTATTATCCGATAATGATTACTCTTATTTTTTTCCGTGCTTGTTGTTATAGAAAAAGAATTTTTAAATCATTCAAACCCAGATAACAGAATATCTCTAAACGTTAACGATAAATGCATATACGATTTAGATCATTTTTATAATCATCGTATCAATTGTAACTCACTCGACGTTACGTCCGGTAGAAGTCGGATAATGCATCGACAAACGAAGTCGATGATCAGGACTTATAACGTAAAGTGCTCGAACGGTTTGAGCAGTTTCTGGATCATCTTTGCTATCCTCATCGATCATATCTAGCTGTACTGCCAAAGTTCTATTTGCATCGGCGATGATCGGATATGGGAATGCTCCGGGAATATCACGGCAGTAAGATTTGATATCCTTGTTTCGTATAAATACATTGTAAAAATCATTGTTTTTTTGTTTTTCATCAAATTCGAGTTAAGATCATTTGTTTCATTAATGAATTATGCGTGGTGCACTTACGTTCACCCAGTCGACGTGATCTTTGAGCTTATCTACGGAATGGGCCAAAAGTTTAACGTTACGTCGTTCAAAATGGGGCTGATGAACAGCGATACGGCCCAATTCGGTAGTACAAACTGGCGTGAAGTCGGCAGGATGAGAAAAGATAACTACCCATCTAAAAGAAATTATATGAACGTTTTATATAACGTTATTTATATTTCATTTGGAATAAATAGATTATATTTCTAATTATTTGGGATATCGTTACTTATAATATAGTATAATATATTTATAATACAGTATATTATATAATACTATAACGAAGTATAATAAAAAGAGAGTTGTACCATTTAATATACTATATTATAATAGATATTATTAGTAGTTATTTTATAGATATTAGAAATAACGTTATACCACAGTATCATTATTAGTTATTTATAATATAACACACACACACACACACACACACACGCGCGCGCGCGCGTATTTATTTATATAACATATAAATTATAAAGAATAAATCTATCAAATTCAACGACAATGAATGATCAACATGTTCGGCGTAAACAAGTACAATGAGAAAGTATCACAGATCAGTAAAGATCTTACTTAGCATGTTAACATCAGTGCCAAGGATAATTTAGTCTTTGTTTTTGCAACGGGCTACTATTTAAGATCACGGCCAATGCTCGCTCGTTTGATCGTATCTTTTTTCAATGTGAAAATACTATTTAACATAACGAATGTTTCTTTTCTTTCTTTTATCTCCATTTGGATGAAAATTTCAGGAAAAGAGATAATCTTCCCTTTTTATATCCATTTGATAACAATACTAACTATTGCGAATGTTCGATCCGATTAAGGCTCCGTATCTCGTTTTAGATAACTTAAATCAATTTAGGAATTGTTCGTTTAATCGTGTGGACCGATTTTATTTTTACTGATACCTACCCCACAAATAAATTAAATTTATTTTTTATCTTAATACCGACCAAATGGCTAAAAGTAAAATGAAACATGTCACGAGGGTTATCGTTGATATTTTTTATTTCTCTTGATACGAAATAAAAAATAGAAAAACAGATAAAAAAAGACATCTATCACATGATAATATAACTTACATTTCTTCTTTTTTTTCTTCTTTTTATTTTTACTAATTGATATAATTATTTTACATCATTTTTTTTGGATTTTGATTATTAATATCCGACAATTATAAAATGATCTATAAATTATTCGAACTTCTAAAATTATATTTCCATTTTGCTACATACACTTGATTTAGGATCGATCAATTTTGATAATATCTATAGGACAAGCACATAACAATTTGATCTATCAAATTTATATATTCGTTTTGTTTTTTTTTTAATATTTGATATAAACGATTTTGGAAGTCATTATTTTATACTTTTTATCTTCGATAGAACACGGAAATTATTATTATTTTTTTTTAAATTGTAAATATATTTCACATATCTAGCATGTTAATTTCTAAACGTTTACTTAAAATAATTCTTTCAATTTCATATGCGATTTAGAAATATTATTCAATTTAAAAAAAAACAAAATGTGTATACATACTGTCATGTATAAATTCATGTTTATAAATCATGTGTATAAATACTGACATTGATCAGATATACATACATATTTTAATGCAAATATTTAAGTAAAGGTAGTCACATAAATATTTAGCTTTAAAATAGTTTACTCTATTAGTTTTATATAAGAATATATAATATGTATCGTATATACGAATTTACTCACGAATTGCCTTGCCATTCGTAAAATTCAAGTGGACCTTGAGTTGTCTCGGCCTTGAAATTTGGGATAACGGAGTTTAACCTCATCTTGAAGATAGAAAGTTTGAAGTAGATCACCGGAGACAAGTGTGTACTCTGAAAGAGTCGAATGTAGAGTGATGTTATGAAAGAGCCGATCCGCAATATAACTTCTCTTATCATCCTCGGGCCATATCGAATGATTCAGTTCTATCTCTGTACGTGAAACATTAGGAGAATTGATTCTTTAGATGATTCAAATGGAAACGCAAAGCCTTCCGATAAAATCTTATTTTCATAAATCGTGTAGTTAGATAGTATCTGATACGGTTGTTATTGCACACCTATGTGGCAACGAAATCAAGATCATTGTTAATTAATTCTTTTTTTAGAGTTAGTTCAGTATCAACAGTAGACAAGAAAAAATAAGAAAATATCATGTAACTTTTATCGAAGTCACGTGGAAAACGATAACATTGACTAAACTAACGAGATAAAAAAGTTTTTTCTGGAAAAATAATCAAATATTTTTTATGTTTATTACTCATTGAAAATAAGATTATACTAAAATTATTATTTTATCTACTTACGAATGATCTATTATATTCGTTCATGTTTATATATATACACAAACATACGATAATATTATACAATAGTATAAAATATATATAAAATATATGTAAGTAGTATAAAAAATCTTGCAAGTAGTATCATGTTGATTAAACAATTTTATTCGATTTAACTCGGTATTTGTCTAGTTGTATCATATATATGTATCTGCACGCTTCGTTTGCATATGTCGACCTTGAATGAATTTATAGATCAGTGTCAAGGTGTTATTGCATGAATGCCAATTACGTTCATGTTAACATTGCACTAAATATTTAATATGAGTGATAAGAAACGAGAAGAAAGAAAAAAGACTACAACTGAGTGATAATTTAATCAATTAATAAATGATTAATCAATGCACACACGCGCGCGCACGCACACGCACACATATGTGTAGTGTACTTATGTTCTAATTTAATTAATATCCAATCTAATTGATATCAAATGATAAAATAAATAAAAATGAACTGAAAGAGATACTTTTTCATTATTTTTCTTCCTTAGGTAGCAGTTCCAGACGTCGTTGAAGCTACAAAAGATGCTGACATACTTGTCTTCGTTTTACCACATCAATTTATTCGGACACTTTGCGCTACGTTACTTGGACAAATTAAACCAACTGCGGTTGGTTTATCGCTGATTAAGGTAGATCATAAAAGAAGATACATCACGAGATATAAGATAACAGAACACGCATGTCTACATAAATTTCCCTTCAAGGGTTTTGATCAAGGAGACGGTACGAATATCGAGCTTATTTCTAAGATCATCGAAAAGAATCTAAGGATCCAATGTCACGTACTGATGGGGGCAAATTTGGCAAATGAAGTTGCCGAGGAAAAATTCTGTGAAACTACCATTGGTAATTAATTAATTTATTATATCATTAATTAATAATGATTGATACAATATATATATATATATATATATATATATATATATATATATATATATATATAGGTACATATGTATATACATTATTTACACACACACACACGCGCGCGAGCGCGCGCACACGCACCAACTATAATATATATATATAAAGCTATTCTAATATATAATCTACATAAATTATATATATATATATATATATATATATATATATATATATAGGTTGTAAGGATAAACGCTTGGCACCAATATTGAGGGATCTCATACAAACACCTAATTTTCGCGTGGTAGTCGTTGAAGATACGGCAGCTGTTGAATCATGTGGTGCACTCAAGGTGATAAAGATTTTTTATTTTCATCTTCTTTTTTTATGACTATTCTATTTTTAATTTTTTTTTTTTTCACTATTATTATCATCATTGTAGAACATAGTGGCATGTGCCGCTGGTTTCGTCGATGGCTTAGGATTAGGAGATAACACGAAAGCTGCCGTTATCAGATTGGGTCTTATGGAAATGATAAAGTTCGTCAATACTTTCTTCGGTAGTGCGAAACTTGACACGTTCTTCGAGAGCTGTGGTGTAGCTGATTTAATTACAACTTGTTATGGTGGTAGAAATCGTCGTATATGTGAACAATTCGTTAAAACTGGAAAGGTAGAAATAAAAATGACTTTAAAATAGTTATTACACATTAATATTGATATATCAATTTATTTTTTTATTAATAACAGAGCATCAGAGAGTTGGAGGCGGAACTTCTTTCCGGACAAAAATTACAAGGTCCGGCTACGGCCGATGAGGTCCATGCAATGTTGAAAGCTAAAAATATGATGGACAAATTCCCACTGTTTGTTGCCGTACAACGTATATGTCACGAAGAAATAAGACCGGGTGATTTAATCGATCAAATTCGTATTCATCCCGAACATGTGTTAGTAAATTCGTGATAGTTGTGTGGAAAGAAGGAAGGAGTGTTCATATGTTATGTTTTAAAGTATTTTACAAAGCTCACATTTTACAATTTCAGAAAACAATTTCAATGATTCGTATAATATTTTCTTTAAAATACCAAACATAGAAAACTCGTTTTTTCATAGCATGTTGCATGATAGTTATTGCATTTAGTCGAATGAATTCGTAATTTACAAAAGTTCTTTTTTTTAAGGAGGTAAGTTACGAAAATTGATCTTAAAATTTTAATCCAATTGATGATTCTAATGATTATACTAATGATAGTATTTGTTAATGATGATACTAATGATAGTATTTGATAATGATAATACTAATGATTCTTGTTTTCCTTATTAATGTAGAACAAATTCTTTCATTGTGAAATCCATATAAATCTATATAAATTATTTTCGTTGGATCTAAAATCGTTTAATGATTTTAGGTTGAGAGTTGAGGGTGCCGGGCAGTAAAATCCATAAGCGATATATGTTCGTGGGCAATTCTTGACTGAAGAATTCAAATTTACGTGAATAAATGTAGAATACATTTAAAAGTTCGATAAAGGCTGTGTGATTAGTTAAGGATCGTCAATTTACAGGAACATCCGATAAAACATGTACTTAATGTATTATGAATAAAAATTTACTCATTACTGTTGACTATAATGATTTTGAATGAAAATATAAAATTAGTTGTTTCTCTATTTATAGGTAATTTTTACAGATCCATGTAACTAACATAGCGCAGTATATACATATACTCCACATAAAATTTGAATTCAAATATGTTAAATTTAATCATTCGCATGAAATAATTGAAACAATCGTAAAGTATTTTTAGTAAACATATAACATAACAATAAATAATAAATATTTCTACTAAAATGACACTTAATATACCTTATTTTGCTATATACAAATGTATTGCTCTAATAGAGTAATATTATATATACAAACTATCAAATTATCTTCTTAATAAACTTATTAAAAATTACGATTTCTTGATATTTTCTCCGCACATGGGGTTTTTGTTAGCTGAATTACTTCGACTATTATTTGAACTAAACGAACTTCCACACGTTGCATTGTCCAATAATATATCAGGTGTGATTCTAAGAGCTGAAATTATTAATCAATAAGTTCATTTTTATTATTAATGAAAAGATATTAATATAATTAACAAATTTTAAGAATTTTGCTCATGATACTATTCATATCTTACCAAAGACTCCAGGTTTTTTTTGGACTGCTTGGATTACTGTCAGTCTTATTTCTTGCTCAACTTCTTGTGCCATTTTATTTAACTGCAATAAGATTTTTCATTAGAGCATAATAAAAGAAAAACGTAAGTTGTTTACACATTAAAGATAATATATACATATGTATTACCTCTTCTATATCGGCATGATTCGTAACATCTTTATTTTTTCGGTACTCTTCATTTATTTTAGCCCTCACAACTAAATAATATACACTAATGTATCAATTCAATTTTATTTAAAAGACTGGATATTTTATTTAATAAAATTAAAAAGAAAAGAAACAAATTTATACAAGTGTAAGAATTTAGCTTATTATTAAAAGATTTTATATATATTACTTATAAGGAAAATAAAATTACCTCCCAATGCATATTCATCTCCTTTAAATGTATTTAATCTAGTCCTGTGTAATTTTTTAAATTGATGCAATACCTAAATCAAAAAAGAGGATTCAATTAATAAAAAAACAATAAACTTAACCTCAAAAATATAATTTGTATAACGTAATCACATGAACGATATAAATAAAGATTACTTTTCGTCGAAGGATTTCTGCCATATTTTAAAAATAATTTTTATTATTTAACAATCAATTGCTAAATAATAGAAATTTGAATCATTTACAGCTATGATTGTATGCAATAAATATCTAGCAGATTTATTGCAGAGTGGAGTACTAGCAGCATCTCACATTTTGATTGGGTAATCTTTCGCCAGTCGCAGTGCCGTATTAAGAAATTTCAGGAAACATGATTTATCGTTAAATTTTCCAAATTAAATAAGAAAAACCTATTAGTAAATCCTTTTTAGATCTGTTTCTCTAAAAAAAAAATTATTCAAAAATTATCAAAAGAAAAATAGAACAAAAGATGCTTTAAAAAGGGTTATATAGATTAATTGTACAAAATTAGAGTGTATTCACACACACAGACACGCATAGCTCGAAGCATGTTCAAAATGGCGCTGACCCTGAGAAGAGAAGGAAGACCAAGCGGTTGAGCGAGTTTGTCATTATCGCCGTATTAACATGGACGGGAAAAAGTAAAGGAGCCACGGCAAAATTATACGGGTGACTTTGTAGATTTACGAAGATGGAACAAGGGGAAAATCGGCAGGCACGATCGGCGTAGAGATTGAAATATGTACGCTCGTAGACGTGCGTTCGTTATATTGTGAGAGAGGGAGTGAGTGTGTGAGAGAAAGAGAGAGAGAGAGGGAGAGAAAGGGAAAGAAAGAAAGAAGGAAAATAATCTTTTGACTGTGTGAAGCGCGTCGTCGCATCGTGTATCGCGTTCCCGTTTCCTCCTCTGCACACGGTGGGTGCGTCCGTGTGTGCGTGCGTGCGTGTCCGTGTGTGCGGTGCGTGTGTGTAAGTCAAGATGGCGGCAACGTTAACCGTCGAGCAAGAACAAGTAAGTGATTGTCAGTAGCTTAATCGCGTCGTTGTTGTACTGTCAATGAACAGCGTAGAAAGCGATAAAAATCAACCTTTGAATATTTTCACAAGGAAATAGTTGCGCGTTATCAAACGTATCAATTCGTTCTTTCATGTACGATATAAACGGTGTTAAGATACGATAGATCGGAATAAAATTTCAATTTTCTTCCCCCCAAATTCGAACATAATAGATAAATTTTCGTTACTCCGCCATAAGATACGGATAAACGCTTAACGATTATTTATTAGATATTAGAACGAAGTGATATTAAATGCTGTACATATTTGGCAGAAGGTATATATGGACGTGCAAAACTCTACTCTTCAGACTTAGTACTTCGCGCCAACGATAGCTTTTACATACGCTCTGCGCGCACTTCCTCTCTTTACGCTTTCTCTTATTATGAATCATGTTTTAGCTCTAAACAAGCGGTCTTTAAACGTTTCGCATGTTTTTTAAAATCCTACCTCGCTAATAACATTAACTTACTCCCCGGTAAATGCATTTCTCTCGGGACTTAATTATTTTCTTTGACGTTTAATTGCAATATATAAGAAATGTTATTTTAAATTCGTTAAAAATTATATCGTCAACAAGGAAGTCTATGACACTTAATAGAATGAATCCTTCGTTCGATCGTTCGTTAGTTCTTCGATAAATGAATTGTTTCGTTGATTTGATATAAAACGTAAAATTTATTTCGAAATATGACTCGAAGTTTCCATTGGTCGAAGATCGAATCGATTCCTTTTTGGCGCCTACCAAATTATTCGTAAGCATATCGAGTTAAGGTATTGAATTTCTTGACCCTGACATCGACTCCGATGCCTTTAACCGGTTCTTTGCGAATGGGATGCCGGAAGTGATGCTTGGTGGGGACGTAGCCGGACACCGGAAGCTATATCGGTATACAGGGCATGTGCACAAATTATGGTGAAATGACCATAGGACACATTTGAAAATATTTAACCTCCCGTATCGTTGTTCAAAGTGACTATTTTCAAAGTAACTATTTTCTTGGTGGCTTTGTAAATGCGTAAAAACTTCTTCCCCCGGAACTTGTATACATTATTGTTTTAAATAATGATAAGTATTATAAATATTTATAAGTAATTATAAAATATCTCGTATATTTATAATATTTATAAATATTTTAATATTTATAATAATTTACGATTTATTTATAAATATTTTAACGAATTATAAATATTTTTGATAGAAGTATTATTCCGTCGTTGCTATTTTTGCAGGCTACAAAAGAATTTATAGAGGCTGTGAATAAGTGTCGAGCTGGCAGACGTGCCGGACCAGTTTCCTGGAGTACAGCAGTCAAATTTTTAGCAGCCAGGAAATTTGAAGTGAGCAGAGCCTTAGCTCTTTACGAACAGCACGAAGCTACCAGAAGAAGAGAAGGTTTGGCTGTCTTACATCCAACGCAAGAACCATTACTTAGTGAGTTACGTACGGGAAAATTTACTGTTCTGGTGAGATTGATAATAATTATTTTATAACAGCATGGTAATTATATATTATATATAACACAAGTTATATAATGTTTATTCTATTATAGCCTTCGAGGGATGCAACTGGTGCTGCTATAGCAATCTTTACAGCTCATTTACATCTTCCACAAAATACTACGCATCAAACTACTCTACAGGTTAATAAATAATTTAAATTTTTGCTAGAGCATTTTGGAAATTGCTAGAAACATTGAAAACGTATAAATAATAATTTGGGATAATTAACAATAATATTATCTAGAATGTTTGCTTTTTTAGGGTGTTGTATATCAATTAGATGCGGCTCTTGAAAGTGCAGATACCCAGAAACATGGTTTGGTTTTTATTTATGACATGTCCGATAGCAAGTACCAAAATTTTGACTACGATCTATCGCAAAAAATTCTCACTCTACTAAAGGTAAGCTTCAAATAAATTCCCTTAAAGCTACAAACCAAACAAATTGATGTTATTTATATAAAAATATGACACTATTAGTGAAGCATGTATGAACGCTTATAAATGAAAACTATGTAATATAGGTAAGCACGGGGTGCTTAACCTTACACAACAATTACATACGGCACACAAGACATATTTTATTCCAACACGAAAGATAAAATCTTTTATAAGTGCATACCTGATTTTCACAAAGTAGTACAGTATTATCAATGTATTTTTTGTTGTGAGTAGTAATTTACGTAACGAGTTAATTAAGAAGTATGTCTAACACTCTAACTCCTGTGTACTAATAGCATCTTTTATGCCATACCTGTTGTATTTATTTTTCTTTTTTTTCTCTTAACAAGCCGAGCATGTGTCTCTGGAATGTAAACAAAAAAAGAAAGAAAAAAATGAAAAAGAAAAAAGACAAAAATATCTCCGTTACAGATTAATCATAGTTACGGGGCGAAAGCGTCGATATTATTGATCCGCTCATCGAATGTCATATCATATATTTCATTCGACGTTATCGCAATGAAAATTATGAATAACGAGTCGGTTATTTTCGAGGAGCGAAATTCGTTACGTACTATTTGCACAAAAAAAAAGTCTAATCACATCTCGTAAATGAATAACGCTACTACTTCACTTAAACATATTTTCACAGAAAATAAGTACCGAAACCCGATATTTCTGGCTAGAAGGTATACGAACGTCTTCACCGAGCGGTTTTCTCACGATACACGCTCCAACGTGGTACACAGCTGCGTCTTCTGATCGATCGCATTTGCCATCGATAATAAACTCGTAAGGCACACGTTCGCACCTGTAGATTTAAATAATTAGAAAATCAGATTAGATTTTGTTGATAACCTTTTGAATGAAGAATAATTAAGAAACGAATAACACGCATATATATTTTATATATATATATATATATATATATATATATATATATATATATATCATTATTATTATTAGTCCATATTATATTTGTAGCCTCTTCTCTCTCACTCTCTCACACTCTTTTTTTCAGGAGATCAAGAAATGCATATATTTTATCAAAGATCGAGAGTAGAGAGTGCGTTGTTTTTATTTTTCCTAGTGCAAACGCCTCTTCGATTGCCTCTTTTTTTCCCGCCAATGCGAAATTTCGTTACTTTATTACTAGTAAGCGCTGACGCAGACAAAATACTTGGCCGTGTTATATGTCAGGACGGTAGACGAAAATCGTTTCAAAGCGTCTCGACAACAGGGATCGTCTCGCGAGTTACAAGGGTGCAGGTTCAAAGAGCAACGAAGCCAAAGGATATTTATGCGCTGCTTGCTGCAAGCCAGCAGGGCTATAATTGCGCGTCGAAGCGTGGTGTCGTGTGAGATCGCTAATAAGAGTTTTAAAGGTTTCAAAGGGAGTACTATAACGATGACGATGATCGATCTGTCGATCCTTCTTTTCGTAACGTAAATTACAAAAAAAGAAAAGAAATAAAAAAAAAACGCGCAGGAACGCGATTTAAAATTGATATAACTTTTAATATAACGTAAAGAAGCAAGCAATCCCCCCCCCCGCATAACTAAAGGCATTTTGTATGTTCGATCGTTTAGAACTAAGTTAATCACGGCTGGCCTATTCTTCAGCCTATAAGATCATCATCGTTTCACGGTCCGTTCGATGAAGCGTTCAACGAGGAAGGTTATAGTGTCATAGCCGAGCGGAAGGAAACGCGTAAAACGCTTCTAACGTTAAATCTAGAACGCGCTATATCTCCGTTTTCACGATACGCTCGCACCCTGTGCTCCTGTTATGCTCTCCCGCTCTCTTAGTCGATAATCTCATCTCGGCCTTCGGCTAAGGAAGGTGTACAGTTTTCCTTGTTAAACGTAAATCCATTAAACGGTGAAATGCGGCGAAGAGAAAACCAGTAGGAGTCTCCGTCGTGTTTTACAGTGTCGATCTTATACAGAGACTTACAATGTGTTTAGGAATATTTTCTTCTTTACTTAATATACGATTAAAATCGGCTTACTTTATTCTGTCTTTTATATATCTCGAAAGGAAACTTTACGCGGTCAGTTTGTGTAAAGGTTGATTCGACATCTGATAAATAAAGTCGTAGTCAACGTGAATAGTAAAATACGTAAAACTTTGGTTTTAAAATATACTCATTTTTTAAACATATTTCATATCAGAACACTCCCTATAATATTATTTTCATAAAGCTTCACGCGTATACTAAAATATTTGTGTGTGTGTGTGTGTGTGTGTGTGTGTGTGTGTGTGTGTGTGTGTGTGTGTGTGTGTGTGTGTGTGTGTGTGTGTGTGTGTGTTAATTCTAATGTATAGAATGCGACTGTGAATTTATTAATATTTAAAAGATCGCCCCATGCATACGTATGCATGTGTGTCTATACACCCACCCACCCACACACACATACACAAACACACACCGGTATACGACAACCCTTCTGTCGTATACCTCTGAGACTGAAATGAGGGAGAAACGAAATTCGCGTAGGGAAAGCGGTGGTAGAAAGTTGGAATATGTTGAAGAGAGAAGCAGAGAGAGAGAGAGAGAGAGAGAGAGAGAGAGAGAGAGAGAGAGAGAGAGAGAGAGAGAGAGAGAGAGAGAGAGAGAGAATGGTTATAAGAAAGAGAAGAGACGTATTACGAGCGTCACAGGGTTGTTGAGAGGGGATGAGAGAATGAGAAAGAAAGAGAGAGAGAGAGAGGGAAAGAGAAAAAGAGAGAGATAGAAAGAGAGAGAAAAAGTTCACATTGCGCATGCGTCGTTACACGGGGACAACGTCGCGACGCTCGCGGTCAGTAATCATCGTGACCCCTTTGCGGTACTGTCGTATCAAGATTAAAAGGGATTTAACCTGATTGATCCTTTTTTTTTGGTCTCTTTTCCTTTTTCTCTCTTTCCCCTTATCTTTTCTTCTTCTTCTTCTTCTTTTTCTTCTTATTCTTATTATTCTTTATTTTCCTCTTTTATTTATATCGAAAAAGATAAGAACATTTCCATGTTTCTTTAAAACGAGCAATTATTCGAATATATATATATATATATATATATATATATATATATATATATATATATTTTCCCTTAGTCCGACCTCATTTCGGTTAGTGCGTTTCGCTTTCCCCGACATCGTCTCTCTTTCGCTTTCCCCTTTTCAAGCCCTTGTTAAGCGGCACGTTACACACACAGTTATACTTATCTTATCTTATCGATTGACCGACCGACCGACCGACCGACCGACCGACCGACCAACCAACCAACCGAACAACCATTTAACCAATCAACCTACCGATCGACCAGTGGTTTTAAATATGAATATGTGTAATTATTATCTCTTTGTTTTTTAATGTGTCTCTCTCTCTCTCTCTCTCTCTCTCTCTCTCTCTCTCTCTCTCTCTCTCTCTCTCTCTCTCTCTCTCTCTCTCTCTCTCTCTCTCTCTTTCCATTTCGCTTTGATACGTAGGAAATATTTTGATCCTTTTTCTTTTTTAAATTTCTTTCTTTCAAATACGATATTTTGTTTCCTCCTTGCAGTGTTAACCTCCCTTAGCCGAAGGTGTTGCGTCGTATTATCCGAGTGTCGTCTTACTTTCGGCGAAGTGGATTAATTAAGCGCGCGCGTTTATCGATTCTATCTACCGGGTACTGTTCCGACAAATTACCGGCAATCTCGATCACGGAAAGATCGAGCCGCATCCGGTTAACATTTATATACTGTGAAATATTTATCGACGTTTATTTACGAAAAGCAGTAAGAATTTATTTGCGATTTTAAAAGTGATCTTATCGGGGAAGGAGAATATAAGTTATAATACGTTCGTCGTTTTCAAATTTTTGAATTTGTCAAGTGTGAACAGTGTGAACGGTGGTGGTGAATAGTAGTGGTGGGTGGTGGGTGGTAGTGGTGGTAGTGGTGGTGGTGGTGATGATAGTGGTGCCGATGATGATAGTGTGGTGGTGGTAGTAGTGTTGCTGACGTCGTCGTGCGGTACTTCCGCCATCTGGTTTCAACGGAGAGGGTCGGAGGTAGCTTCTCCGAGTATATTCTTTTTAATTATACAAATGATTCCATATCGAAGATTTTGCAATTCTTTTAAGAACTGCTTATTCATATCCGGAATTAATGTCTTTTTTATTCTTTCTTTCTTCCATCTCTGTCGTCGTTTCACGTCAATTTCGGTAATTACTCTGTAAGCTGATTTATGTATCCTAGCGGTGCGAAGAAAATTATAGGCGTATTAAAAAACAAAAAACTTTTTTTTTTCTTTTTTAATACTTGAAACCTTGCTCTCTTTTCTCTCTCTCTCTCTCTCTCTCTCTCTCTCTCTCTCTCTCTCTCTCTCTCTCTCTCGTTTTTATGAGAATAACTTTTTTATAGGTTCGCAACTCGTCGTCGATCATAACGTTTTAATAATCTTAAGATCTTCCGGCTCTCTTGGCTTTGGGTTCTTTCCTTTTTTACGTAGAGAATCTAAAATTATAATCACGACCTATAGATCTTGTGTGATCACTTTTACGTTCCGTTGTCTCTATCTCACGCGAAGGATTTCTTCGTGTTAAATATGTAGTTCAAGCATCGCTTACAGCTGGCACTGCATGTACCAAATGTATACATCGTTCTATTATTGCGATGTCTTTCAAAGGTCACGAGAGAGACGCTTAAAAAAAAAATGATTTATGCATTGACGCGGCCGGTAGTTGAAATTCTTTTCATTTTTTTCTTCACTTTAGCCATCTGAACTCGTGTCGTATGTAAGAGTACAGCTAACGAAGACAAAAAATGATATCGATCGTTTGGCTTGATTGAGCTCGCCGCTTCCGTTCCATTTTGCTTCGTTTTTTCTTTTTTTTTTTTTTTTTATATAAATATTATTTTGTTTCCTTCTTGCATTTTATCTCGTAGCGCCAAAGTCACGTACGTTTCTTCAAAAGTATTATTTTGTTTCGTTATCGAATGTATTTCATTTCAATGGTTATTGTTACAGGGCGGATATCCAGCAAAACTTAAGAAGGTTTTAATTGTGACGGCACCACTTTGGTTCAAGGCACCTTTCAAAATACTCCGTTTGTTCGTTCGTGAAAAACTGCGGGACCGAGTATTTACTGTATCCATTCCTCAATTGATATTACATATACCACGAGAATCATTACCACATCGGTTAGGAGGCACCTTGGAGATACAGCATGAGGCATGGCTATTACATTGTCTTAAATCCATGACAAACCGAGGCGGGGGTGAACTCTGTGAGGTCTGCGTAAGAGAAACATTTCTTATCTTTCTGCGTTCCTTTTTTTTTTTTTTTTTTTTTTTTTTTTTTTTTTTTTTTTTTTTTCTAAACGAAGCGTCACTTTGTTCTTACATTATATTACTTTGATTGCATAGGTTACTCCCAGAGTGGGAACCCCACTTTCACCTACATTAAAGAATCATACAGTTCGTCAGAATCCCAATGGAACGCCGATTAGTAATCCGACTAGTCCTATAATCGATAAGAATAAGATAAAGAATGGTGTTTCAAACATTGGAGATATCGAAATTACTAATGGTGATGTGTGGATGGCAAACGACGAAGCACCATCTCCAGTACAGCCTCCATCCTCGGCAAGCTCCGGTTTTAGCGATGATGATAGCCTTCATGGCGATCTTGGTCTGCAAGCAGTTACTATGGAACAGCTTATCGAAGAAATACATTCAAGAGGTCGTGCTGGCCTCATAGCGGAATATGTAGAAATTAGGCAAAGGCCACCCGATGGTTCCTTTAATAATGCAAAGTACGTGTCTCGGTAAAAGTTCGTCTTTAAATAGACAAATGATAATTCGACTATGTATGTATATATCACCTTTTCAGATTAAGGCCAAATCAATCAAAAAATCGTTATACGGATGTGCTTTGTTACGATCATAGCAGAGTGTGTCTTTCTCAAGTAGACGGCGATGCAACGTCGGATTATATTAATGCAAACTTTGTTGATGGATACAAACAAAAAAACGCGTTTATTAGTACTCAGGGACCTCTTCCAAAGACATGTGGGGATTTCTGGAGAATGATATGGGAACAGCAAACTCTTGTTATTGTGATGACCACAAGGTAAATTATCATTTATAAATTTTCAAAATTTCATTGATAATACCAATGTATAAATTCGGGTTTTTTTTTTTTTTTTTTTTTTTTTAATATTCAGAGTAGTAGAACGAGGACGTACAAAATGTGCACAGTATTGGGGTCCAGAGCCAGGTGATGAGGTACAAGCAGGTGGCTTTACCGTAACAACTTTAGAAGTTGATATAAATCCAGACTATACGATATCTATGCTCCTTCTTACAAACAACAAGGTAATAATAATCTAATTTTACGCCGATCTGATTTACAGACGTATAAATATATTGTTCCGCTTGTTAATACAGACTGACGAGACAAGAGAGGTGTGTCACATGCTTTACACAGCATGGCCGGATTACGGTGTTCCTCAATCAGCTAGAGCTTTATTACAATTCCTATCCCTAGTAAGACAACAACAAAATAAATTATTAGCAAGTAGGGGTGATACCTGGGCAGGACATCCACGAGGCCCACCTATAGTAGTGCATTGTAGTGCTGGTATTGGCAGAACAGGTATTTAACATTTGTCATGATTCTCGTCGGTTTCATTTGTTATAATTCGTTCTCCAAAAAAAAAAAAAAAAAAAAATAAAACAGAAATATCTATAAAATTCGTTTACTTTCAGGAACATTTTGCACCTTGGACATCTGCATATCTCGATTAGAAGATACGGGAACCGTCGACATTCGTGGAACGGTAGAAAAAATTCGAGCACAAAGAGCCTACAGTATTCAAATGCCTGATCAGTATGTCTTTTGTCATCGTGCTCTCGCAGAATATGCACTTTCTAGGGGCATGCTTAGTCCTCAACATCTTGCTATGTTACCTCCAACGGTCGAAGAAGATTCTGATTAAGATATATATATATATATGTATGTATATATATATATATATATATATATAGAGAGAGAGAGAGAGAGAGAGAGAGAGAGATATATATATATTCCGATAGACATGAAGTAGGTTGATAATCTTCCTGATTATGCGTATTCAGCTCTGTCCTGTCGAATAGTTTACTTCTAGTATAAATGACTAAAACTTATTTTTTTCTATCATTGCCATTCGATGTGTAATCCTTAAGATTTCTAGCATTATATTAGCCTAACATTCAGGATATTCTGAATACAAACTAGTTTGTCAAAAAAAAAAAAAAAGAAAAAAAACAAGGCCAAATCAGTAAGTAGAGATTGTATATTTCTATTTCATTTGATTTTATTTCAAGAATTTTTAATTGAGATATAGCGTAACTTAGCAAAGAGAGCACACAGATTTTAAACTGTCCGATTAACATATTCGTGGCAAGAGACACATTTATTCTTTCTATTTTATACTCTCTCGGTGTGTGTGTGTGTGTGTGTGTGTGTGTGTGTGTGTGTGTGTGTGTGTCGGTGCGTAAAATTGAAAGAACTAATTTTTCCCTTCTCTTTTAAATATTATTGATAAAAGTCTTGTGTTAAAAGGTTATTAGTAAAAAAAAAAGAAAGAAAAAAACAAAAACAAAATTTTTATAAAAAGTAACAAGAAATTCTTATGAGAGAGTTTAAATCGTTACTTTGTGCGTTAGCAAAAGAGAAAATGGTAATATAGAGCGCAGAAATGAGATATAAGAGATTAATTTGTTTAACTGATTGAAAGAAACGTTAGGATAGCGTCATTTTGCAGTGGCTAATGAATAGTTAGCAGTTTACGTGAGATCTTATAAGGAACGTTATGATGTATAAAATGGTTTTTTTTTAACCATTGAAGAAATAAGTGTAATCAAGGATACATCGATAGTCACTTTTGGGCAACCAAAGATCATATCCCTTATTCCAGTTTAGAAAATTGGGGTTTGATATGTATAAAAAAAATTTGATTAATATTCTGTGAGAGAGTAATCCTTTTATACAGGGATTTTTAATCAGGGATCACACCTTGTAGACTAAATACTTCCATTTTGAGTAAAAATGAAATGGGGCCTAGAACGGCTTTACGAATATAAGCCTTTAAAAATAAGTTAAATAAGCTTCCAGCTTGTTTTAAATGTCACAGACGCGCTTCGGTACGATAAAATAATGGAAAAAAAAAGAAAAGAAAATTTATGCGATATTCGAGTTTTGAAAAAGAGTTGTTCCAATTTGTATAGGTCCTTTGATATTTCAATTAAAAGTGATATAATTAATTAGAATCATCTTAACGATTGAATATGCTCTACTAACAAGCCTTGATGCATATATAACAATGATGAATATATATATATATATATATAGTGTGATTTGGTATCTACGTGATTCAATTCTTTAGAAAGAAGCGCATATAACACGAAGTTCTATTCTTTAGGCATAGTAGAACTTTAAAAATATTACGATTCGCATATATGTATGTTCGTTTACCATTCCTCGTGATAAAAAGATGAAAACATTTGTTTTAATAGGGATATCTGTGAGGAGAGAAAAAAAAAAGAAATGAAAGAAATAATGTCATATTCAAGTTATTCGCGCAATTTTGATGCTGCGAAGAACGACGTTTGAAAGATCGTATTATCCGAACTATTTATTATATTATCGTTTTAATTGTAAAATTCGATATGAATAATGAATTTATAATAAGACTGTTTAAGTTATTTATATCAGATAGTCACTGTTTAGAGATCAAAGTTTCATAATTTTAAATATTTATCGTCGATTTATAACGTTCTCTTGAAATGCACA
>OU964961.1:20352436-20364936 GCA_918808275.2 Dolichovespula sylvestris
ATGTTTGATTAACTTTTTCACGATAGGTTTTGATATCCGAATAAGAAGGATGGTTACCAAGAAAAGAAAAGAAAAGAAAAGGAAAGAAAAAAGGAAAGAAAGAAAAACGATAGAAAAAGTATAGAAGATGTTGGACGAAGAGGAAATAATTATTGGTAGAAAACGGAAAGGAAAAAGAAAAAAGTTGTAAATACGATGACCTTAATTTATCATCGCATACAATTGTATTTAAAAAAATTAACGATTATTTAATATATTGCAGATATAAATGGTAAATCCAAGATGAAAGAAATATTGTCTTAGTTTCCTTCACGTACGAAGAGTATTTATACTTCGAGTATTAGAATTATTTATTTCTACGTACGTATCTGTAATATCCATTAATTAGATCGAATAGAAAAAAGAAAAACAGCGACGTTATATATTTATCGAGTATTTCTCAAATTTGATGAAAGGCGGCGATGCAAGGAAGTTGTATTGCAATTAACAAATTAGAATCTTTAGAGAAAATTTGAATTTTGCAAGTAGTATCTTTGTATTATGAAATATACTCTATCAAAAATGAATCGTAATAATCTTGTATATGTATAATTTTTCTTTTTTACTTTTCAGATTAGAAATAATCCGATAGTTAATAATTATATTCAATCTCGAGAGAGAGAGAGAGAGGGGGGGGGGAGAGAATTGACAAAATGACGTAGAATATTTCCACCATCGTGCGTCACTGTCGAACTTATCGTTAGTTGTATCAGGTCGTCAAGGATGAAATTTGTCGAAAGAAAGGCAATTAGGCATTACTAACTACAAATTTCATCCTTGCCAACATAATACATATAAACAAAATTTCTTTACTTTCGGCAATTGAATTCAACTTCACATTTTCCCGCGAATTCCGTAGCAACGGAGTGTCGACCAATCGCGCTCGCTCGTCGTCCACAGATCCAATCGCGTACACGAATCCGTTACCTCTGGCAGGTAAAAGAGAGTAAATGTAAAGATATCGTTCGGTATAAATATAATTTTGAAAAAAAGAAAACGGATGATATAACGCGCGAATAAACGCGAGTTAAGAAATATCATTTGAATATTGTTACGATAGAATAATATTTTCTTTCTCTCTCTCTCTCTCTCTCTCTCTCTCCCTCTCGGAAAAACAAGTTTGAAATATCGTGGAGTGGGAGGGTGGGGATGGGGGTAAGAGAAAGACAGCGATGGAAAGAAGGGGTTAGGAGGGGAGGTATAAGAGAAAGACAGTGTGGTGGAAAGAAGGGCTTGTGGGAAGGAGAGAGGGATAATAATAATGTAAGTAAACTTAACTTGTCTCTCTCTCTCTCTCTCTCTCTCTCTCTCTCTCTCTCTCTCTCTCTCTGTCGCACCGCCATATAATGGCGCACAGGCGCACAGCGCATTCTCACGGTGCGCGGTGGTACGAGAACGGCGCATCAATGGGCGGCCAGAGGGTAAGATGGCGGATCGGGATTCGGCGGTGCAGGAGGAGGAAAAAGAAGTGCAGCAGCGACAGCGACAGAAGCAGGAGCAGCGCCGTACGAGAACCGAGGTTAAGGAGGACGGTATTCGCGGAATGAACGCGAGCGTCCATCCTATAAACGATACGACGAGTGTGATGACCACGACGATAATGGCGTCGACAACAAGTACGACCACGGCGACGGGGACGACGACGATAACGACAACGGCGACAGGGACAGGGACGGCGACGACGACGACGACGACGAGTACGACCATGGTGAATAACACGGTTATCAACAATGGTCGAGTGCCGCAACATAATCTTGTCAATCAACAACAACAACAACAACAAATGAATAATCCGAACGTTGGGCAAGGACCGAGATGTGTTACCATCTACAAAACGGAGACTGGCTTTGGGTTCAATGTTCGAGGTCAGGTCAGCGAGGGTGGACAATTAAGAAGTATCAACGGCGAGCTTTACGCACCCTTGCAACACGTCAGTGCCGTTTTACCCCGAGGTGCCGCAGAAAAGGCCGGCGTACGCAAGGGTGATCGAATACTCGAGGTGTGAGTACTCATTTCTCTTATTTCCTATTATATTTCTTATGTACCCCTGCAGATTTACTATTTCTCTCTTTCTCTCCTTATAATTACTATCTCGAAAATCTCCCTCCCCCCTCTCTCTCGAAAAAAAAAAGATCGAATATTTTCATCGTTCCTTAAAATATCATTAAAGTAAAATGCGATCGTGCGAATGCGTTTTTAAATCTACCAGAGTTTATATTCATTAATGTTAGAAGATTTTTCACGAAGCAATCCAAAGTACGATCGAACGGCGCGCGTGTTTGTACCTTTATTTCTCTCTCTCTCTCTCTCTCTCTCTTTATATTTTATCTCGTTTGCGGGACTTAACGATCGGTCGACGACAAACGACGCGAAACTTTAGCCCGAAATGGCCCATTGCGAGTGTACGAGAGTGGAAAAGAGAAATGAGAGAGAGAGAGAGAGAGAGAGAGAGAGAGAGAGAGAGAGAGAGAGAGGCAGAAAACTCTTCTTTGTGAAGCAACCTATAGAGAGTAGTTTCCTTGAAAGATAGAAAGAAAGAAAGAGGAAGTGGGAGGGAGGGAGAAGGAGAGAGAGAGAGAGAGAGAGAGAGAGAGAGAGAGAGAGAGAGAGTGAGTGAAAGAGTGAGAGTAGCGATCGAAAACGGGTTGCAAGAGTCTCGTCCCTGGTACTCTCAAGCCGGTGTTCAATCGTTCTTCAATGTCGCTCTCGGAAATTGATCCTTCTTTGTCGTTACATCCTTTCTCTTTTTCTGTCTCCTTCTCTTTGCATTTTCTTCCCCTCCCCCTTCCATTTTAACTTCTTTTGCCCGCGTCGATGGACTAGAATCAAATCGAAGTTTTAGGACGAAGTTGAATTAAAAAAAAAAAAAAAAAAAAAAAAAAAAAAAAAAAAAAAAAAAAAATGAATAATAAACTTAAAGAAATGTTTCCTGACTCTAAAGGACAATATATCGTGTTATCATAGATTCTCAATTGATATACGTTCTTATGGACTGAAGCCAAGAAAGTGACCGTGGAATCTTTTCGGCATTTATTTGGACCTAACCGTCGCTTCCGTTTATAATGGCATTGTGTTATTATATAATGTCTAAATGTTATTAGACGTTATATATATATATATATATATATATATATATATATATATGTTTATTATGTAACCGTCCATAAGGCGCAAAAGAAAAAGGGCGAGATCATTATGTAAACCTCGTAACATTTTCAATCGACTTCCGTCAAAAGAGTTGAAGATTTTACAAAATATATATATTTTTAAAAAAGGGGAAAAACCAAAAATAGAGAAATAGAAAGAAAACAAGAAAAGGAAAGAAAGAAAGAGAGAGATCGAATTGGCTTCGATAAAAATGGCGAATCGAATTATTCATAAATATCATAATTGAACGAGATTTGCCGCCATAAATGAATAAGCGCCAAATTTGTATATCGATCTAGTGATTTTTTGTTTCTTTTTTTCTTTTTAATACTTTCTTCTCATTTTCTTTCTTTGGAAGCACGAAATGGGATTAACGTATCGTCCGTTCATTTTTCGTTTCATTGACAAATTTTTTAAACAAACGTGGTATCAGCATGTAAAATGAGAGTCTCCTCCCACTGTTACCGGTTATTCTGTATCAACTCTATATCGAATATCGCCGACGAGTGTGTCATGATAGGCGGACTTTGTCAGCCTTACGTTTGTATTTTCGTTTAATTTAAGTTTAGTTTTGTTTCGCCTTTACTGCGGAAAAAATCAATAGCCTTCCGTTAATGAGAAACATATCAAAATGCAAATTTCGAGCATTTGAATTCGTTATTAAATTATTTCTTTTTTTTGTGATTTAAATAACATCCCTCCCCCGTTTCTCAAAGCTTATAATGTAATTAATTATTAATTTGACACACTGTATTCTTCGTGAAAGAATCGATATTAAATTCTATTGGTTCTTCTTTTGTTTTATAATTTCGCAAAAACATTTTAACGTTTTATTAAAATTCGATTTGTTATTTCGAGAGAATTTATTACAGTGCCTTATTATAAAATCAATATTTTATCGGAGCTTTTATCTCAAATATAAGAAATTTAAAATGGTTTATGAGACATGTTTCTAGTAATCAGGTTAATTTAATTTCTGGCTTTTTTTTCTTTTTAAAAAAAACCTAATTCTTAAATACGTTCGATTCGATAACGTGATCAATTTTACTAATATTGTACAATCGTCCTCATTTTAATTTACTTAATTAATTTACTCACTAAACGATCGATGAAAATACAAATTTGCTTATAATCATAACGTAATAAATTTAACTAATACAGGATGTTCAAAGAGTCCCGTGTCAATTATGCCTTTTTCGAAACTTTTTGGACTAATTTTTTTTTTTTGAAATTATAAACCTACAAGCTCAACTCCTAAAACTACAAATCTAACTGCAAGTTTAAAAAGTTTCGGAAATGATTTATTGATTTTTAAAATTACTTGAAAACTGTTAGTTCATCCTCTATAATCATGTTGATTTAAGCAAATAAATTAACCTTGTAATATGGTAGCAAAAATTTATGATACATATTCTGATATGTCATATTTCATCTATATATATATATATATAGTACACAAGTATATATATATATATATATATATATATATATATATATATATATAGATGGTATGTGATTAAGATAGAGAATTCCTCTAAACATGATTATCAATGCGAACTGTATACGAGCTTAGGTACGTCAAATTTTTCCTATACACGACCTCGAATAAATGGCAGCAAAAAGAACGCGTTAAAAATGTACGTATCGACTAATCGATCCTAACGACACGGACAATCAAAGGGAATTTTGCGATCCGTTCTATGCAGGCGAGGGGTTAACAGACTTCATCATTCTGTTCGTTGATCTTATCTCTCTCGTCGTTCTTGTCGTCGTTTCAATGATGCTGATCCCCTTTAATCTTTTTCGTTCGTACTCAACGATATCAAAATTTCTTGTTTTGTCGGTCTTATAAAGTAAAATTGAAAGATTCATTTTTTTTTATATATATTTCATATATATACATATATATTAAGGGTGTTTCATTTAACAGGAACATTTGAAACATTTTTTTTGTTCTTTGTTATATGATTAAAAATATCAAATAAAGAAATCGTTTCATCTAAACGACGATTCTGATTGACATGGAATTCAATTTGAGCTCATTCTTCAAAGATTTTTAAGATAGTCGATGATTATTTTCTCTTCGTTGATCCATACAGTTTTTTTAATTATGACATTATAGTTTAGAAAAATACAAATATAAAAATATACTTATACATAAATTCATGTATATTATACGATACAATTTTGTATAATAATACGAACAGGAGAAATGAAAATAATTTTTAACATATGCGATTCGTTTTAGATATAATTAGCCAATCACGGGAAGTAGAAAACAAAATCTTGAAGGGTTTTCATACTGCGGGAGGAAAAATAATAAGAAGTTAAAAAAATTTAGGAATTACGAAGAACTTGCAGAAAAATTTCGAAGAATGATTTTGCCCAATTAAACTATTTATCGATAAGACGAAATTGTTCCTCACGAGAACTCGATGATCTCTACATAATTACGTCATTTCATTGAAATTAGAATATGTTTTTAGACTGAGTAAACAATACAACGATTAAACTAGATTATATAATACAAGGTAGTTCAAAAGTCTCTAGATGGACGACAAGTTCTTAGATGATTTTAATATTCGATTACTCCTTTTCGACTTTTTTGTCTCGCAATTAGGCTTGTACTTTTGTAAGCTGGACTTGTGAAAAGTATTACAATGTGAAAAAAGAAAAAAGATCGGCCTAAAAAGTCTCGAAAGGGAGTAATTGATTTTGTTAAATTATTCAAGAAATTTTGGACTCCTTTTTCTTATTATTTAAATTATAATTTTTTTTTTGTTAACTTGCATATTCGATCGAAATGACAACTTTTTGAACATAATCAACGTAGGAAGGTTCGCCTAACATAAGATCGATCCAAGTCTCGAGAATATTATTCGACGTTGGACTCGGTCACGCGCTTAGTTACCGTTACCCACCTTTAAATCTAGTCCAAGTTCTCGGTAGGCTTCCACGTGTGCAAATTGTTAACTGCATAAATTTTAACGATTAATTATTTTATCGGCGAAACGAATTCCATAGAAATAAATATGAAGTAAAAAAAGAGAATTTTTAATTCCAAAATGCCACCCCATTACTATCAAAGGTGGTCGATTAATCCGATTATCGATTTCCGCTGATATCCTCTCGCTTTTAAGTGAGCCAATGAATAATAAAACTATATCCACGCGATTTAAAATTATTCAATTTTTTTTATAGGCTGTACAAAGAGCTCTGACCATGTATTAGATGCGTTAATATCAGTCTGATATCAGTGGCGAATTAAAGAAGAGAAACGATTTTTTGAATTTGGAGTTAAAAATGAACGCTTTTTACATGTTTTTATTGATATAGTTAAAACAAAAAAATCAATGTATGCTAAATACACACACCATCCACATATACGTACAAACATGCGATATATAAATGTGTTCACTCACCAAAAATTAGTAAAAAGCTATATTTTCCTATTTCATTAAAAAGCAAAATTTTTCTTTTTTTTAAATTATTAATACACTTTACGTAGTACAATTTCTTCGTATTAATTAAAAATTTCAGAGTTTCTTTTTTATATAATATATAAACAAAACTCATTTGTAGATATTTTTAATAATATGAAATTAAGTACATGTATATACACGTAATTACAACCAGCGTATATATATGTAAATAACTTGACACATAGCACATTAATTTCTTCACATTTATTTATATTTATTCGAGAACCCAGAATTCTTCATCGAGTCTATGAGAGACTTGTTTGTACCGTTTAGGTTTTTAATAATGCAAAATAAATACATTCCTATGCACATAATCACAACTTGCATAGATATGCATATATCATATTTTTTATTTGTACATTGTTTTTCTCTTATCTTCATTTATCTTATATTTTTGCATCGAGATTGAAGATAATAATAAAAAAACAGAAGTTATGATAAAAAAAGAAAGATAAAAATGTGAGAGAAGAAATTCATCTCTCTCTCTCTCTCTCTCTCTCTCTCTCTCTCTCTCTCTCTCTCTCCCTCTCTCTCTCTCTCTCTCTTTCTGTCTCTCTGTTTTTTGTCCTCTTTAAATCTCCTTCATTCCACTTAGTTTAGAAATCGAATCCATTCGACGTGATGAGCGAACATTAACCGCGAACTAAACGAGTCTCGTGGTATCCCGTTACTCTCACACTTGCTGAAATATAATTGTTCCTATCCTTGTGGTCTATACGCTCTGACGTGATCCTGTCGTATCTTATTAATAGCAATCGATATTTATTATTAATAGCGATCGAACGTGCTCGATCGAGCACCGTGTCTCTCTTTCTCTCTCTCTGTGTGTGTGTTTGTGTGTACGTGCCTTTTGTCTCTTCTTAATTATACGATTTTTTGACGAGCCGTCCGACGTTATAAAAATATAATCATCTATGCGATGGATTTAAAGCGGATAATACTGCTACTTATTTTCCATAGGATCGTCTAAGTATTATGTTCGAGAAATTAATGAGACATAAATGTATATTATATACTTCTAAGACGATCTATAAATAAATGAAATTTAGATGAATATTAAGTAAGAATATACAACTTTCTTTCCAAAACTCTGTGACTTTTGAGGTTATGTGGTGATTTTTAATTTTTCGCGTATATCTATATTCTTTAAGTATTATTTCTTTACGAGTTAAACAATTTCCTACCTTTTGTTTTTAATATAAGTTATATTTAATATAATGTAATTACTTATATAGTATACTAGTATATAGTATACTAGTACCACTATAAGTAATTATAATATACATAATATAACAAACTAGATATAACTTATACTTAAAAGATGTGTAAAATTGTTTAACTTATAAAGAAATAAAACTTAAGAAATTTATATATAATGTATAATATATAATATTTAATATATAATATATAACTAAAAGTTACAACTTAAAAGTATTAGTATAAGTGATTATACTATATAAATACTATTACTTCTATATCAGTATAATTATAGTGTACTATGATTTATACTAATATTATTATTAGTATTGTATAATTCTACTAATACAAATTAATTACTAGTATTACTAATTAAATAAAAAAAACTTTCACATTATTATATAATTTTCTTGTAGACATAATAAGAAATTGGCTTATAAAGAATGAAGAAAATTAATAACGAAAGGTATTATCTCGTATCGGCAACATGGGAATAAATATTGGATTATTTAAGACACGGATGTTAATTGTCATTATAGACCTTATATATTACTTTAAATTATAGTTCGATCGATGGTCATTCAGTATTGTTCGACTGAATTTTTATCTCGTTTCCTTGTCGAATAAAAATACATACCTTTTTTTAATCTATTTGATAACATTTTCATCCAAGCATAAAAATGAGTGAACATTTGTTGAAACTAAACGATAAAAAAAAACTCTATACAACTAAAGATAAACACTTTCGACAAAAATTAATTCTCCATATGACGAGCAATAAATGAAAGATATGATAATGGCGTATTATTTAAATTTATGTATTAATTAATATATTATCATTGATATCGTACCAATAAGGAAGATGAAGAGGGTCAAGCGAGTTATCGTTTAATAATAATTTATCAATTATTCGTAAATGTTCGCTTTAGTTTCCCGGAAATAATTTGTACAAAACCGTGGAAAATTATTCGATATCGTGTTATCGGTAGGAATATAATCTACGAAAGAGTTATCTTGTTGGTGGGTGAAAGACGATTGTACGTGAGGTCGACGTTTGAGCAATCATTTCTAAACATACGGAATGTCAACTTCGCGTAGTGCGTGTCTCTTTCAGAAACTTTGTAACGATGGCCTGAATTAACGATGAAATTTGTGTAATACGTGCGTTAACCCCTCTATAACGGCGTCTAACTTTCAAATAACAAACTAGTATGTTACTGTATTTAGTAAATTTCACTTTATTTCGTCGTATTAGAAAATTCATTTTTATTTTTTATCCAAAGAGGCTTTTTTTTTTCTTTGGATTTTAAATATAAATTATAATGTACTATACTACCATATAATATAATATAATATGCTATACTTTGTATAGTATAAAAATAATATACTAATGGTATATTAGTAATATAGTGATATATAATACACAAGTATAATTGGTTTGTGTTTATACGAACAAAAATTCTGTTACGGAGGATTCAAGACGATAAGTTCATCTTCAATGTCATGATAATCACAAATATTTTCTGGATTTTTTTTTCCGGATAATTTATGCTCTCGGTTCGTTTGTTTTTCCCTTTCACGAAAAGTCCTTACTCACGAAAGTCACTATTTAAACCCAACTACTCGAGTAATCAAGAGTGTCGTTACCAACCAAGTGATAGTTGGTTGCTGGTGTATAACAGTGGACGTTGAAGTTTCTCGCATGAAAGAGAAAGAACGAGAAGAGTGTCGTGCCTCCGAAAGCAACCAATCCTGGTTGTCCTTTCACTATTGGAATTCAAAGCTTGTTTAGCAAGGCCGATCACCCATATGTCCTGCGTGTTTGTTCATTCTTGAAACGTATGAATCGAAGGAAGAAACGTTGCCCGATCGCGTTGTGTTTTGCCACGAGGTGACTTGCGAGAATAAAAGAAAATTTGAAGAGACGTTTATTTCTTTCTTCTTCTTCCTTTTTTCTTGTTTTTTTTTTTTTTTTTTTTATTTCTTTTTATTTTTTTCCTTTTTTTTTTTCTTTTTTGTAAAGAAGATAATTCTCGAAGTTGTTAAACGAACGACGACGTCTCTTGAAAGGGAGAGAAGACAAAAAAAAAAGGAAAGGGGAAAAAATAATAATGTTAACGTGTTACATGACGGCGGTGCAGTGCGAATGGTTGGAGATTCGTAAAAGACAACACGCGAACTTGTCGTATCCCGAAATCCAATTAAAAGACTCGCCGAAGGCCCGGTAAGAAGGTCGTAGGAAAAGTTAGCGGAGTGGTAACGAACGACTCTCTTTCTCTTTTTCGCTCTCACTTATTTTCCACCTTTTTTGTGTTTTTTTTTGTTTCTTCTCTTTAGCAACAACGTGAACGTCGAGGGTGCCACTCACAAGCAGGTCGTCGACTTGATAAAGTCTGGTGGTGACGTACTGACGTTGACGGTGATATCCGTGACACCGCAAGAGGCTGAAAGGCTAGAACCTTGTGAGGATCTAAGGTAAAAAGTGATATTTGTCATCTATTATCATCTATTATGTATACTTTTGATAAAAAATTTATTTCTTTTTTTTTATGCAAAAACCTAACATCTGATATTTATTTTTGTATTTATTACAATTTAGCTATCCACCGATAGACTATAGCGAGAAACGATCCTTACCCATTAGCGTACCGGATTATCATGTACGTGAAAGGAAACACGAACGTTACGTTGTTTTCAACGTACATATGGCCGGAAGGCATCTGTGCTCTAGACGTTATCGCGAATTCGCTGCCCTTCATATGGCCCTGAAAAAGGAATTTATCGGATTTAATTTTCCGAAGTTACCCGGAAAATGGCCTTTTCAGTAAGCACCTTCGCATTAAACAATTTATAATTATTCGATTAATACCTGCTAATATATTTCAAACGATTTCTATACGCATTAATATTCCGACAGATTGACGGAACAGCAATTGGATGCCAGAAGACGGGGTTTAGAACAGTATCTTGAAAAGGTCTGTGCCGTACGTGTAATTGCCGAGAGCGATGCCATGCAAGAGTTTCTAACCGATAGGTTAGACGAGGATGGTGATCAAGGTCCAGCGGTTGACCTAAAGGTTCTCTTACCTGATCGCGAGGTCGTTACCGTGACGGTCGCTAAAGCAGCTTTAGTCAAGGACGTCTACGATGCCGTCTGTAGTAGAGTCGGACTTGATTCGGATACCGCAAAGTATTTTTACCTATTCGAGATAGTGGAGTACAATTTCGAGAGGAAACTTCAACCCCACGAGCACCCGCACACACTTTACATTCAGAATTACTCGACGGCGAGTGCGACGTGCCTTGCGATAAGGAGGTGGTTGTTCAATGTAAATAGGTCCCTTAGCGAGCAGGCCCTGACGTGGATCTTTTGGCAGACCGTTGACGAGGTCAACAGGGGACACATCAGCGCTGGTGAACGATTGTATCAATTGAAGGCCCTTCAGGACGCATCTAGAAAGCACGAGGTAGATAAATAGCGAGTCGTCGTCCATCGCAATTTCTTATCCAATGAATTAATATTTATATATCCGCGATAAATTTTTATACGAATATATTATACCGACGTATTTATTATTTAACGTAAAGGTACTCTCCTCTCACATACGTTTTTATAGTATTTAAAATTGGCGAGAGAGTTGAGCGGATACGGCGACATTGTCTTTCCACATTGCGCTTGCGACTCCAGGAAGGAAGGACACGTTGTCGCGGCGGTTGGCATGGCAGCATTCAAATTACATGCAGCGAAGGAGGATGGTACCTTAGAATCTCAAGTAGTCGAATTTCAATGGAACACCATAACAAGATGGGAGGTAGACGAGGAAGGCATGGCCTTTTGCTTTCAATATACGAGACAAGATAATAGGCCGCCACGTTGGTTGAAAGTTTTCACACCTTATGTAAGTTTATATTTATAATCTTAAATGAAACTATTCGCGGAAGTATGACTCGACTATAGGGTTTCTTTTTGTCCGTTCGTTTCGTTTATCGCGATCTAATTATTCTGATATTTTTCTTTTCTTTTTCTTTTCGCAGTATACCTTCCTGTCCGATTGCTTCGATCGAATAGCAGAGGAAGCGAAGTGGGACGATCCCGGAGAATGACGCAGTATTCGTCGTTAATACGTCTTTTTCTTTAACTTTTTTCTTTATTTCTATTTTTTTTTCTTTCTTTCCTTTTTATTCCTCCATCGTCAAGTACCGATCGTCCATAATGACGATCGACTCGTATTGATTTTCACGTAGCCCTGGATATTCGATAGGATTATTGTTATAATTTAATAAGTGCGCCTGAACGAAGTTATCCTTTATCATATCAACAATGTCGCGTTTTTCTCTCATTCACATTAGAAATATATATACATACATACATACATACATACATTATATATATATATATATATATATATATATGTATATATCTATGTATATATATCTATGTATATATATATATATATATATATATATATATATATGTATATATATATGTATGTATATATATTCGTTTTATTAAAACGAATCTTAATAAATCATATATTTTCGTATATGATACACGTCGTTCGAATAATATAACGTTCGAACGTTATATCTTTTTGTTTAGCTTTTCTTTTTTTCTTTGCAATAGTATATCAGAAG